>JAVALU010002071.1:32500-386504 GCA_030770095.1 Gila robusta | reverse complement strand
AAAAATATATATATATATATATATATATATATATTCTAGCACCATATCCCTTTAGGGGCTACTTATGACATGGCGATGAGAGTGTGTGTCCCAGTTGTGTGATTATGTTAAACAATGTTTGTTCACAGTTTGTTTGTGAATAACTGCATATTTTTGCATGTTTGCATGTGTGTTTGGGTATGAATGTATGCTCATCTAACAATCATGTCTATGTACATAAGCATCCAGTGTGTGTGTGTGCGTGTGTGTGTTTGTGTGTGTGTGTGTGTGTGTGTGTGTGTGTGTGTGTGTGTGTGTGTGTGTGTGTGTGTGTGTGTGTGTGTGTGTGTGTGTGTGTGTGTGTGTGTGTGTGTGTGTGTGTGTGTGTGTGTGTGTAAAATGCTGTATGTCTGGGAATGTACGTTGGGTATGACATGGTGAATGATGCATGTTTTGCCACTGGGCCTTTGTGTACTAACAAAGTTGGTTTGTAGCCTGTCGGTACTCTGCAATCCAGCGTGTGTATATATTAGTGGAATACAGAGAATGAACATGCTTTGTCTATGATGTTATGATGAATGCCTAGAGACTATTAAGTGTCTCTCCCACGTCATAGCACACATACCAAAGCCAAGAAGGAGTTAAACAGGCAAGTGCATTTGCCTTTGCTCTGTGCACGCATGCTGTTCTGTCAACAAGCCAAACAATCTTTACATTCAGCATGGGGCCTGGGTCAGCTGAAAGGTCAAAGTTCATCCCATGCTTAGGCTTCATGTCTGCATCTTCTGACATTCCATTATAATCTATTGATACAAGTGGTGCAAAGTATCCATGTAAAGCAAGGAATATGATACACAGACATGCATGGCATTAAGATAATTTATCATTCATTGTGTGTTGTATTTATCACATTTTATATTTTTTAAAACATATTTTGTTAAATATATATATATATATACACACAAAGGTTTGGGTTCGGTCAGATTTTTACTTTATTTTTTCAATAGAAGTCCCTTAAGCTCACCAAGGCTGCATTTATTTGATCAAAAATGCACTGGAAATAGTAATATTGTCAAATCTCCAGTCTTCAGTGTCACATGATTTTTCGGAAATCATTTTAATATGCTGATTTAGTGCTCAATAAACATTTCTTATTATCGTCAATGTTAAAAACTATTTTGCTGCTTAATAATTGAGGTACGTGATACATTTTTCCAGGATTCTTTGACGAAAATAAACGGAACAGCATTTATTTGAAATATGTATTTTTTTTGTAACAATGTAAAACACTTTACTGTCACTTTTGATCAATTGAATGCATCCTTGCTGAATAAAAGTATAAACTTCTAAAAAAAATGAACAGTAGTGTATTTATATAAATTGTACATAATTATATAAAAACCGCATTAAATAAAACAAGGACTATAGATCATATAGATGATTGTGATTAAGTTGCATTGGCAAGAAGGGGATTGCTAAAAATGTGTGTAAATTTACACTGAATGTGACAATAATTCTGTGAGCTACTGCCCACATAAATAACACTGAATTTTGTATCTTTTTATCCTTATTTAGACCATCAGTCTCATTTCAGAAGGACTCAAGCACATGCAGTGAGAATGCAGTGTCTCTTCAATGTGTATATAGTCAAATGATTCCTCATTTCATGATTTTTCTACAAGTCATATCAAAATCCTTTCTGCATCACTGCAATTCATATGTGGCCTGCAGTCATTTCAGCATATATTCTTAAGACCACCTCCAGTCAGGCAGCCCACCTTAGCTGTAGATTCAGCTGCCCATCACCTGTCACTCACCTGTCAGCTGGTGGCCCTAACTGTTGGGAGGCCATAGTGAGACAATTTGTTGCTCTGTTTGAAGAATAATTTAGTCAGCTTGAGAAAAACACCACTTTTTTCTTTCCGAAATAAAAAAGACCTCTAGACTGGGGTTCACACCTGTGGCTCCCTTAAATTTAGAGGATGACAATTTTTCTCAACCATATTCTGCTGGAACATTCTGAATGCGAAGAACACCAAAATTTAGGTAACACTTTATTTCGATTGTCCACTTTAGACATTCAACTAACTATAAGTAACTTTGCAGCTACATGTCAACTAACTGTCATTAGAGTATTAGTAGTAGACTGTCTGCTTAATATCTGCTAACACTTTATTTTGTTGGTCCCCCAACAGATTCTACTGACTATAAGTAACTTAGCAACTACAAGTCAACTTGTTCTCCTAACCCGAACCCTAACACCTAGCCCTAACCTAACAGTCTACTGACAGTCTACAGCCTACTAATACTCTAATGACAGTTAGTTGACATGTAGTTGAAAAGTTACTTATAGTTAGTAGAATGTCTAAAGTGACTATCGAAATAAAGTGCAACCGAAATTTATCTTTTCAAAAAGCATCAGTACTCATGCTAGAAAGAATTAAATATTTCTGTGTATGTATGATCATGTTCGGACATACTTTCTTTTGCATTCTCTGCACTTATTTTAAAGGTGCAGTAAGTGATTTCTGAGAAATGCTGTTGAAAGTGGATCGGACCGAGCACCAAAACACCCTTAGCCAATCAGCAGTACTCATGAGGGGGGAGGTGAAAGAAAGGGGTGTGATCCATTTCGGAAGGGGCGTGTTTGGATTGGTGATTTCAAATATCAATAGCGTTTCTCAGAAATCGCTAGACGTTTAAGGGAAAATCTGCAGAATTAGGTGGAATGAATTTAAAAGTGTTTGACTTTTATTGCTAGCTGAAATCATAATAGAAATAGCTATACATTATTTTATACAATTACTTTTTATAACATTTAGTTGTATCAATAAATGCAAGGGCTGAGGGAAAGATTTTTGTGAATATTAGGAGTTCTACGATTTTTTTTTCTGTGGCAAAGATTGCGTACATCCCTGATCATGCTCAATGGTTGAAACTAAGAATTACATCAGATGTATTCATTTTCTAAAACATTGTGTAACCTGTTTATTTTTGTTTTTCTGATGCACAGACCATGAATCTATTATCTTCAGATGCCGAGAATGCATTAGTGTTTTATCGACACTGAATAATACAGTGCCACCGTACTCATTTCTCTCTCTGTTTTATCCACAACAGCTATTTTAGCTCCATTCCTCCCCCTCATCACCCCTTTTCATGCTCCCACCAAATCTTTCTGCACAAAATCATTGGTATTCACTAATAAAGACCTCAGAGACAAAATGCAGGAGACATAGCCCCGTTACAGAAATAGATTTATTGCTAATCCATTATGCATAGTGGGTAATGTAACATATCCAATGCACAGGCGCACAGTGGGAGGAAAAAGAGGTTTTAAGTGCATTGAACATTAGACTGGAAAACTGGAGAGAAGAGAAACCCACAGGCATCACAACATGCCACCCTGCAAGTAGATGGGCAGTCCTGGCCTCCAACCACACTTCCATTGCTGCCACTTCATTTCTTCTTCTTTCCCTCTCGATAAAAAGGAAAGTTCGCTCAAGGCAAAGAGATACCCTGAGGTGACTCTCAACCCCACATGTAGCCACTAAATGCTAATAGGCACGGAATGATGCCAGACAGTATGGAAATCGGCGTACTGGTGTGAGGCTGTGGGGTTGATGCGATTCAGTTCAAAAAATGCTCACATCATTTCACATCTGTGTCTTTCTTTTTTTCTTTTTTATTAATTTAAAAAGGGCCAATGTACATTAATCAAAATTCAAATACATGTTAATGAACTCGAGTTAGCTGAAAGGCTAATTTTCATCAACAGTCCCTTTGCAAAATGAAAGGAAACAGCCCTTAAATTAATACAATAGAGATAGAAAGCATATACGGCTCAGTTAAATACTAAGTAGCACACATACTGTACATTATGCTTAAGATAATAAAATCATATTGTGATTTTGAGCACAATTTAAGCTTTACATGGATATAAAAGCCTGATATATAAATATATATATAAATCCTGATCACCCTGTTAGGGTTTATTTTGTGCTAGTCACCGGCTAAAGGCCAATTTACACCAAGAACTAACTATAAAGATATCTAGAATGATATTAGCGTCCACACCAACATACGATAACGTTCTGTTTAATATAATGTGACGGACTGAAGATATTACAGGGAAAGATAATAGTATTGAGTTGTAATAGGTACCCCAAAATATTTTTTTTTCTTTCTTTCTTCAGTTTAAGTATTTACAAGAGTCTAAAAAAGTTATTCTAATGTTATATAGATTTAAGTTTATTCTGAAATAGGCCTGTAGGTGGCGCATTGCACTAGAGCGATGAGAAATGACGTTCTGGTCAAAGGGCAAAGTCATTAAAAGAAAGCGCCAGAACGCTGCAGACACTAATGTGTGTTTCTCATCATTTTATACAGGTTTGTAAAATGTTTTGTATGGATCAATATCGATCAGTAGTGATACTTGAGATATTCATAAATGCTTTTAGACTCTGTTTGCTCAGTTTTACTGATTGTAAGTGTTCAGATGATTAGTTTATGTGTGATTCCGTCGATGCAATCTCCAGCTGAGTAACAGTCCAAATTCACGATGCTCGTAGAAAATGTGATGTGCAAGTAAGAGAATTGAAGCAATTATACAACAACTATATTTCCTGTGTAATCTTGATAGATTTTCCAGGTTGAGCTGTATAATGTGCTATATTGTGTTAGTCACACCATTTTGTTTATGTGGAAAAGTGAAATTCAAAATGATGTTTTCTTTAAAAATGTACACTAGTAAGTGTAAAGAAAAAAAAACAACAACAACATATCTACATCAAGTGAGACTGTTAATCATTATTGATTGGTTATTTCATCAAAGTTATTCTGTTTGTTTATAGAATGTATCCTGATTTCTCTTTGTTCAGAACTTATATATCTATAAAATAGATAAAGCAAAACTTGAAAGTGTTGAGTGGAAACACAGTGTGATGGTACAAGACAAAACACATGTAAAGTTGTGTCCAGATGTTATTGAAGTTGCTTAAAAGTATAATGTAGAAGAGAAATGGTCAAATATATTATATTAGCTGACTCAATGGACATACATTTAAATGCTGTGAGTTGAATTATGTATGCATGACCTGTTTTGAATGAGTTATACTTACCTGTTACCTGAAAAGGTTAAAAAAAAAGGGCAAAGTCATTAAAAGAAAGCGCCAGAACGCTGCAGACACTAATGTGTGTTTCTCATCATTTTATACAGTTACTATATCTCATCCTTCCCTGTTTGAGACCGGTAACATTTTGGGGGCTCGTCCGGGATCAGGATCTTGGTATCAGCTTCGAGACTGATGACGTGGGAGATCAGTGTGACCCTCTGGATTGAGCTACAAGGAATGCTGTGAGTTTGTTCACCTTGTGAGTGCAAGTCTTCTGGGTTCCAGTCAAGATGGCGTCTTCAGCTCTTCTTCGTGCGTTGCTATGGGATATCCAAAAACAGCTTCATCTGCTGAGTGAAGAACAGCTGTATAGTCTTGCTTCGTCACTGGAAGATGAAAGAGGCTTGGAGGTTCCTAAAGTGACAGGTACCAATGAACCTGAACTTTTTGAATTCATCGTGGATTACATGAAAAGCGATCAGCTTAGAACGCTTGAAGATGAAGGTATGTCTTCGTTGCTGATCATCAAAGACAAGATTGATGACCTAAAATCCAGCAAGGAGAGTGAATCAGACATGGACACTGCAAACAATGGTAAAGATGTTAGTGGTGGGTCATCAATAACAGAACAGGTATCTGGGTTGGTTAGACTGACTGATGTTGCTGCTTTGTTGCCCCGCAGAGATTTCAAAATGCATGGTGGTGTAATTTCAGATGCTAGTTCAGACATGAGTTACAACAGTGTATGCAAACAAATTGATGAGGGGTTGAAAGAAAAATTCTCTGAATCTGAAATCATACGCACAGTGTTAAGAATGATCAAACCAGGTAACTTTAAAGACATGTTGACCAACAAAGATGATCTCACTGTTGCAGAACTGAAACGGTTCTTAAAGTCGCATATGAGAGAACGAAGTAGCACTGAATTGTTTCAGGAGCTTAGCAATGCTAAGCAGCAAGATAAAGAAACTCCACAGCAGTTTGTCTATAGACTAATGGGGTTGAAACAAAAAATTATCTCGGCATCACAACATGGTGGGTCAGAGTTTAACTATGATAAAAGACTGGTGCAGGGAGTATTTCTTCATACACTGTATCAGGGGCTAAATGAGAAAAATGGTAATATCAGATTGGACATTAAGCCTTACATCTCTGACTTGACAGTGACTGATGACTTCATCTTAGAACAGGTTACTAAATCAGCTAATGAGGAAGCAGAGAGACAGAAGCGTCTTAGCACTGTACATAAACACAAACTCCTGACTGTTTGTTCCTCCCAGTCCCAAGAGGATAGTGAGAAAAGCTATGACACATTGCAAAAGAGAGTGGAAGGAGAAGCTCGAGCAAATCGCACGGCCTTAATGGAACTGACAGCTCAGGTTTCTGCTCTCACTAAAAACCTTGAAAAGATGATGAGACCCTCTGCTGCAATTGAAAGTCAAACTGCCACACCATTAATGAATGTTAAAGTTTCAGACAAACCTGAAAGCAAGCGTAGATGTGACGACTGCATCCAGCGAGGAAACCAGGACTGCTGCCATTGCTTCCGCTGCGGCCAGGAAGGACACAGAGCGGTGGGCTGCCTAAAGAAGGGAATGAAGGTGGGAAACGGGAGACGGTCACTGGTACGGGACAACCAGTGACCCCATCAAGCTGTCCGTCCCATGCAAAGGTAAACCGTCCACACCATCCTGAAAATTGAAGTTGGAAAAATCGTCAGTCAAAAAAAAAAAAACAAGCAGCACAACTGATTGGCAGAAAATGTATGCTGTCATGTTGGTTAAATGGGGTTCTTACTGAAATGCTGTTGGACACAGGGGCTCAAGTTAGCATGGTAGGAAAGACATGGGTAGAAAAGTTCCTTCCAAATGTGCCTATTAAGCCTATAGAAGACTTACTTTCCGACCAGCAGCTTTACATTACTGCTGCCAATGGCTGTGTGATTCCATTTGTTGGATGGATTGAAGTACTCTTTGAACTCAAAAGTAGTGGATCTGGAACCTTTTCCATTCATGTACCAATGCTAGTATGCGACTGCTGTAACGACATTCCACTTCTGGGTTTTAATGCCATTGAAGAATTGATCAGAGAAAGCAGTGACCGGCCGAACAGCACAGAAAATCTAACCATTCTGCTGAGTAAAGCTATGAATGTAAGGCAGAGCTTAGGTAACAATATTGTCAATGATGTCGTTCAACTAGCAGATTCAGAGGAAATGTTGGACAGTTGTGTGGTAAAAGTAGGGAAGAAAGGACTCACAGTTAAAAAAGGCGAACTTTGCGAAGTCAAATGCAGAATTAGAGGGGGGCCTAAAGGAGGAGTCATGCCATTCGAACCACTTCCAGAATGGCCAGTCCAAGATGGCCTTGAACTATTTCCTGCTGTGGTTGATGTGCCAAATGGTGTGTCTAAAGTAGTGAAGATTCCTGTCCTGAATCCCACTCAACATGACATTTACCTCCCTGCAAGAACAGTGTTGGGTACTATCACTTCGGTAACTGGAGTCCTACCCCTGGTTCCAAGTGGTGGTGTTAGAACAGAAAACAACCAGGAGGAAAGTGAGGTTCATGTAAATCAGTTGAGCCAAGTGGATAAGGGAAGTCAGTTACCCGTCAACAAAACAATTAAGTGGCACCCACCTGTCGAGTTGGAACACCTGTCTAAATCAGAGCAGGAGATAGTTAGACGAATGCTTTACGAAGAATCCGATGTCTTTGCTCACGATGATGGAGATATAGGATGCATTCCAAATCTGAAGTTGAAGATAAATTTAAAAGATGACACTCCAGTTCAGAAATGCTACAATTCCATTCCGAAACCCCTATACAAGGAAGTTAAAGAGTACGTACAAAACCTCCTCGAGCGTGGCTGGATTAAGAAATCTTCCTCTGCATATTCCTCACCAGTGGTCTGTGTCCGGAAGAAGGACAGTAGCTTACGGCTATGTGTTGACTTTCGAGAGTTGAACCGGAAGACTATTCCGGATAGACACCCACTACCGAGGATACAAGATTTGCTGGACAGTCTAGGAGGATTCACATGGTTCTCCATTCTTGATCAAGGTAGTGCATATCATCAAGGATTTGTGGATGAGGAGTCAAGGCAGATGACGGCATTTAGCACTCCCTGGGGACTCTATGAGTGGAAGCGTATCCCTTTTGGATTAACTAATGCCCCAGCAGCCTTCCAGAGGTGTATGGAGAGTGTTCTAGAGGGCATAAGAGACAAATGCTGTTCTCCTTACCTGGATGATGTTCTTTGCTATTCAAAAACCTTTCACGAGCATGTCGAAGACCTTAGGCAAGTGCTCTGCCGAATGCGTGAGTATGGTATCAAACTCCGACCAAAGAAATGTGAACTTTTCAAGACGTCGGTCAGATACCTTGGTCGGATGGTGTCAGGAGAAGGCATTGAGATTGACCCGAAGGATCTTGAGGCTGTATTGCAATTGAAAAAGAAAGAACCAAAAACAGTGGGGGAAGTTAGAACTCTATTAGGGTTTCTAAGTTACTACAGATCCTTCATCCAGGATTTCTCAAGGATAGCGAAGCCACTGTATGAGCTCCTGCAGAACCCTAAGGAAAAGACTGTTTTGAAAGTAGCAAAGACCAGCCAAAGTAAACAGAAGGTGAGGAAGGAGACCAAAGCACAAATGCCATCGAGAACCCCTATTCAGTGGACATCGGAACATCGGGCCATTGTGTCAAAATTCATAGAGATGCTTACCAATCCACCAATTCTGGCATACCCTGATTTTGACTTGCCTTTCGTGTTGCACACCGATGCATCAAATGAGGGTTTAGGTGCTGTACTTTACCAGCGACAAGCCGGTAAACTTCGTGTCATCGGATCTGGCTCAAGAACATTGACTCCAGCAGAGCGCAGTTACCATTTACATTCAGGTAAACTTGAGTTTCTAGCTCTCAAGTGGGCGATCTGTGACAAATTCAGGGATTATTTGTACTATGCGCCAACATTTACAGTGTACACAGACAATAATCCATTGACTTATGTCTTGAGTACCGCCAGATTAAATGCTGTGGGTCATCGCTGGGTCGGTGAGTTGTCCGATTTCCATTTCGATATAAAGTACAGACCAGGTAAACAGAACGCAGACGCAGATACACTCTCACGATTTCCAGTAGACATCACAGACCACCTGAGTGATTACACGGAGACTGTGCCATCTGAGGTTGTGTCAGCCATGTGGCAAGGGAGTAAAGCTGTCGTTGAAGAAGAGGTACCGTGGGTGGCTTCACTGGCTCTTTACTCGGCAAGTGACGGGGAAGAGGAAATGTTGAAAGGGCAGATGGTATCTCCAATAGCCCAGGTGGATATCAGAGCTGCACAACAGGATGACATAAGTATCAAGGAAGTGATCAAGCTTAAGGAAAGCAGCTGGATCCCAAATAGCAAAGAAAAACATGTCATGACCAGAGGAACCAGACGTTTGGTTCAGGAGTGGAACAAGCTAGTAGTGGAGGAAGGAATTCTGTACCGACACTCTGGTAATCGGAAACAGCTAGTCCTACCTGAGAAACTGAAGCCATTGGTCTTGAAGAACCTTCACGACAACATGGGTCACATTGGTGCTGACAAGGTAACCAATTTAGCACGTGATAGATATTACTGGCCTTTCATGCAGAAGGAAATTGATGATTATGTGATCAAAAAGTGCAACTGTATCAAACAGAAGCGTCCGAATGTTCCTGAGAGAGCGCCCATGGGTTCGATTACCACCAGTTCACCCTTCGAATTGGTCTCCATTGATTATCTGCATTTGGAGCGAAGCAGAGGAGGGCACGAATACATACTTGTCCTTGTGGATAATTTCACGCGCTTTGCACAGGCATATCCAACAAAGAATAAATCAGGGAAAACGGCAGCAGAGAAGATATTTCAGGATTTCATACCACGCTTCGGATATCCAGAGAGACTACACCATGATCAAGGACGGGAGTTCGAAAATAATTTGTTCCAGACACTGCAACAACTGGCAGGGATTTCTCATTCAAGGACTACTCCTTACCACCCACAGGGTAACCCAGTTGAAAGGCTAAACCGTACCTTGTTGCAAATGCTTCGCACTCTGGAGGAAGAGAAAAAGGCTGATTGGAAAGAACATCTTCCACATCTGGTTCATGTGTATAACTGTACCAGACACGAAGCTACTGGATACTCACCGTTCTTTTTACTGTATGGGAGGTCCCCCAGGTTGCCAATTGACCTGATGCTTAACCTAAAACCGGAAAAAGAGACTCAAAGTCACCTGACGTTTGCTGAGAAGTGGGCATCCAGAATGCAAGAAGCTTACAAGATTGCATCTGAAAATAGCCAAAAGTCATCTGCGAAAGGAAAGAAGTACTATGACAGGAAGGTGAAAGGAATACCTCTCCAGCCAGGTGATCGGGTTTTAGTAAGGAACCTTTCTGAGAGAGGAGGTCCAGGCAAGCTTCGTCCCTACTGGGAGAAGGAAGTGCACAAAGTAGTGGAGAGGATCAAAGAGGGGCCTGTGTACAAGATCCAACCTGAAACTGGTAAAAAGACAATTTGAGTATTACACAGAAACCTTTTACTACCAGTGAATGATTTACCTGTTGAAGATCACACTCTAAATGTACCTGTAAAGAAAAGACAACTGAATAAGAGGAAAGTCACAGAGCCGAGTGTGGATCAGGAAGAGGATAGCTCGGAGGACGAACAATGGTATTATCCTTACTTATCAATGACTGCAGGGAATCATGACCACGTTGAACTACTACAAAGGTCCCAGACTGAAAAGAGAGCTCAGTTAAGACCGATGGCGAGAGAGTTTTACCCTTCTGCAACAACACTGTCAGAACCAGTTACCATACAGGACGATCAAGCAGAAGGCGAGGAGCAGGTTCTAGAAGAAGAGGATATTGTCGGGTACGGCCCAGAAGAGTTACCTCCGTCAAGTCAAGGATCACCTGTAAGGCAAAATGAGCAATGTGAGAGTGTTGATGAAGAGGATCAAGAGACTTTGCGAAGATCAAACAGACAAGCAAAGCCAAAAGCAATGCTGACTTATGACATATTAGGTCAACCGACTTACAGACAAAGTCATTTAAATGCAGTCCAGCCTTACATGATTCCGAGAAGTCCAATAACTTACCAGGTAGTTAAAGCAGTTCCTTGGTGGCAACCAATACCTATCTGGACTTGTTAGAGGAATGACTGAGAGGAAATAGACTGACCTAGTATTGATGTCAGGAGTCATATAAAAAAATAGGGGAGAGTGTGACGGACTGAAGATATTACAGGGAAAGATAATAGTATTGAGTTATAATAGGTACCCCAAAAATATTTTTTTTTCTTTCTTTCTTCAGTTTAAGTATTTACAAGAGTCTAAAAAAGTTATTCTAATGTTATATAGATTTAAGTTTATTCTGAAAAAGGCCTGTAGGTGGCGCATTGCACTAGAGCGATGAGAAATGACGTTCTGGTCAAAGGGCAAAGTCATTAAAAGAAAGCGCCAGAACGCTGCAGACACTAATGTGTGTTTCTCATCATTTTATACAGTTACTATATCTCATCCTTCCCTGTTTGAGACCGGTAACACATGATAAAATGTATACTTTTTTTACGACCTGTGGCTCCAAAAGACCATAACAAAGGAAAGGACACACCCAGTCGTCGGATCCAACTCAATATTTATTAACAGAACAGAAGACTAAACGAAACAAGTGCAAATGTATCGTCAGTAAAATCAGCAATGTAGAGTGTGGAATGTAAACATGAACTGTAATGAGGCTCTGGTGTAAGTGCAACAACGGAAAAAAACAGCAACATAAACAAACAAAATTTGGAGACCCGAGGAGTAGTAAAAGGGCTCATTTTAAAGGGCATTAAGATGGGGCATCCAGGTGAACGTGATGAGACCACTCAGGGAACCGCCCATCGTCTAAGTATGGAGGCGTCACATATACCGGATCGTCACACCCCTCCCCTTAAGACAGGGGTTCTGTCAAGATCCCTCGAGCAATGTTAGACACATGATCGCCCTTGAACAGCACTGTCAAACAGCTCAGCCAAGGATAAATCCGAAAGTTGCTCCTCTCCCATCTCATCTGCAGACACAGGAAAAGACACAACAGATAAATCAGACACGGGCAGAGAACTACACAGTTGATTCAACATCTTTTTTGGATTATCAACTATTTCCTTGGTCGTGCTTCGAGTCATTGCACAAGTTGTTACACACACAGGATCTACATTTTCAGGGGTCTGTGGAAGTACATCATTTGATGAAACTATGGGTGATACAGGACCGTTAGGCCACACACGTTTGCCGGCTAACTCATTCCCCAAAATAAGATGAACGCCTTCAACTGGCAATGCAGGACGAACTCCAAAAACAATGTCACCATTCACCAAACTCGAACACAGCTTGACCCTATGGAGAGGAACGGTTAGTGTACTCATACCCATTCCTCGGAATAACACGCTGTCACCAGTGTCAGACCGCAAAGAAAATAGCAAAATAGACTCTAAAATGAACGAATCCATAGCCCCCGTGTCCCTCAAGATCTTGACAGGAACTTTCTCATTACTGCCCACAAAGAGACATGTAGCCTTCAGTAAGGAAAGGAGAATATACAGATAAACAGTTAGTATTCACTCTTTCCTTTACACAATTCTCATCATCATTATAGGAAGCTGAGGCCACAAAAGCAGCTGATTTAGGAGACTTATTAACTTCACGTTTAGCCTTCTCTTCAAGTAAAGGACAATCTGCCTTCCAGTGCCCTTTTTCACGACAGTAGTTATATGTATTATGTGGGTCAAACTTCCAAGTAGGAAAATAACTAGACTTGGGAGGAAAACTATTCAGAGATGTACTAGGCCGAGACGTAATTACGTCTCCCCGTGAGCGCTAGTCGACAAAGCTACTTCTGTGAGTGAGTACATAATCGTCAGTCAATGCTGCTGCTTCTTCAGGTGAATTAACTTTACGTTTATTAATATAAATGGCAATACTGTCTGGAACAGAAACTTTAAATTGTTCCAATATCATCAGTTGGACCAAATCAAAGGATGCAATATCTAGCGCAGTATACCAACAAGTAAAGTATTTTCTCAAATCCTGTACAAACTCCAAATGAGACTGTCCGTGTTCCTTCTTACACGCCCTGAAACGCTGACGATATGCTTCAGGCACACACTCATAAGACTCTAACACCTCTAATTTAATTCTATCATAATCCTGACAATCTTCCCTACTCAAAGCAGAAAAGTCTAACTGAGCCTTTTCCGGTCAACACGCACTGCAACAATAACACACGATTTTCTTCTGACCAATCCTGTAGCTCAGCAATACGCTCAAAGAGAGTGAAAAAGATATCAGGATCCTCTTCATTAAATTTAGGAACAAATTTCAAAATTGAATTCAGTGCAAATGTACCTCGATCTTCCTTATCACTAGAAAACGCCCCCTTATCCTTCTTCACAAGTCTTAGTTTTAAAACTTCAACCTCAATTTTCGCTTTCTCTAATTCCATCCTACCGTATTCGGATTGCTGTTTTACTCTTTCATGTTCCATTTGCAACAGCAACAATTATTTTTGCTGGTCAAACGTCAATACAGATTGTGAACTGGTCGGCATTTGTGCCGACGAAATCGGCTCTCTATCCATTTCCATACTCAAAATGCCCCTTCCAAATAATTTAGACTTCAACTCAACTTTAAAACTTTCCTTGAGTTTTTTTATCAACGACATCTATTTCATAATGTGCAGCAATTCTTAAAAGCTGTTCATTCATATTTTTTTCTAACAATGCATATGACGGAGATTCAATAAACGCATCAATATCCGCCATCAGAAAAACAAATAGACTAATAAGCAAGCCAAATGTGCAATGAAATACTGGGAGCATTCCCCTCTAACTTTCCTCAAAAAACAATCTATCTATCTATCTATCTATCTATCTATCTATCTATCTAGTCTTCATGTGGCTACAGGCAGGGGGGTATTTATGCACTAAAACCCAGTGGGTGAAAAATGCTACCGGTCAGACCAGCGACACTTTCAACACCCTGGATGTGCCCCAGAGTCAACTGCTACTACCCGCTTTCCCCGCAACACTACCAAAGAATCAAAAAAAAAAAAAAAACATGTCTCAAAGGAAACATGCTGCTATACCTCAAAGGGGAAACTCCAAGTTATAAAAACAATATTGCACTGCCAACTTACCAGTCGGTGAACTTCAATGCAACAACCAAACGCTGCACACAAATCAAACAGACTTCCACACGTGTGTCCCGTTACGCACAAGTGATGTCACAATATTCAAATAAGATTTTCTCTTACAAACGCTATGATCATACTGATTACGCCAAATTCAAAAAAGAACAAATACCAAACGGACGAGCCCCCATTTGTTACGACCAGTGGCTCCAAAAGGCCGCAACAAAGGAAGGGACACACACAGTCGTCGGATCTAACTCAATATTTATTAACAGAACAGAAGAATAAACCAAACAAGTGCAAATGTATTGTCATTAAAATCAGTAATGTAGGGTGTGGAATGTAAACATGAACTGTAATGAGGCTCTGGTGTAAGTGCAACAACGGGAAAAAAACAGTAACATAAACAAACAAAAGGTGGAGCCCTGAAGAGTAGTAAAAGGGCTAATTTCAAAGGGCATTAAGATGGGGCATCCAGGTGAAGAGTGATGAGACCACTCATGGAACCGCCCATCATCTAAGTACGGGGGCGTCACATACCGGATCGTCACACTTTTTACAAAGAAAGATTACACTTATATTGTGCAATATTGTTAAAATTGTAATTGTTGTTGTAATTGTAACCTTTTTTTATTGTGTTTTATTAGTGACAAATTTGGGGAGAGGATACATATTCCAAAACCTTCTGAAAATACAGTATGAGAATTAACTGCACAATTACTAGAAATGTTTACCTTGGATATTATACAATTTGCATGCATACAAAAAAGACAAATTTTTTCAAGATGTTTCCAACTCTAACTTTGAACCAATTCTGTATAATATATATATATATATATATATATATATATATATAGTATACACACTCTGGCAGTCATTTATAGTCCAGGCCACACCCCTAGAGTGTACCATTCTACAGGTAAGTTTTACTTTCTTACATATGCACTTCTTATCACCTTATACATATAAAACAGCACCTATCCATGGTTAAATTACACAATAAAACAATGCAACTAATGAATTAACAAACATAAACCTTGTTTTACAGGAATATTGGAAACCCCCAGTTACATCATACCCAACATGGTTTCTCCCAATCAGACAGCTTGTCTACCATGTTTAAATACTATGCTTTTAAAACAATACAGTTTTGGTCATTGGTGTTTTACAAGCAGGTAAGTTATATATGTTATACTGTGTAATCCAATCTTGAATAAATATTTCAAACCAAACATATGTGTATTGTGGTTATTTATAACAATGAATTAACAATGTTAGTGGCTAATGTTACCCAAACACATTGTGCATATCCACTACACATAACGAGCAAATACACTTCCTACCCTCACATCCTAAACACATTATACACAATACCTTCAAACATTCACAAATATTGCACCAGTCCGAGTATGCATGATATCGATGTCAGTAAACAGACTGTATTAATGCTGCGACAATGTCTGGGTGTGTTTGATATGGTGTACGTGAATACAGTCCATTCATGATCACAGGGTTGGCACCGTGACAGTAACCATTAGTTTGCAAATTAAGAAATTACAATATTTTACACCTCACTAGGAATAACAATCAATTTTATTAAGGTTGCTTTTCTTAAATAAGACATCCTTGATGACATAATCAGCCTTCAAATGCGACCACAGAAGTACGCAGCCCTTGAAGACGCAGCATATATATCTATTTCTGCCCCTGGTCTCTGTGTGTTGTAGTGAAATGCATTACCTTAATGGCAATTCACGAATCGATGAGGTGGAGAATCAAAGTCAGAGTGCAGCAGCATTTTAATGTGTATTGCAATGGAGGCTATGGAGCAGGCAGGCAGATCAGGCTGTGGACCAGGTAGTGCAAAATATTGAGAACAATGCTGATGAAGCTGTAAATCTGGATTTTGATTTTGATACTGAAGTTGATGACTTGTACATGGCAAGTGATCCTGATGAAGATTCTTGCTCTGATAATCCTGAAGAGGAACCCCATAATGATGCTAAAAGGAAACTGGCTGAATGGGCAGCTAGAGCCGAAATGTGTCTCATTCTGCACTTTCAGAACTATTAGGTATACTTTTGGAGTTAGGTTTGGATTTTCCAAAGGATCCCAGAACTCTCCTCAGTACAGTGAAAAAATGTGATTTGAAAGAGATGGGTCAGGGTAACTACTATCATTTTGGCCTTACAAGTGCAATAATTTCAGAATTGAAAATAACAAGCGAGAGTGAACTGACAACAGAGACAGTGAGTCTCTCCTAACGAGCTGGTGATCTGAATCAGGTGTGTTAAATAAGGAGACATACAAAATGTGCAGAGCAGTGGGTCCCGATGACTGGAGTTGAGAACCACTGGTGTAAATGTTGATGGATTACCTCTTTCTAGGAGCTCTAATATGCAGTTGTGGCCTATATTAGGTAAAATATTTGAATTACCAAAAGCAAATGTGTTTATATTCGGTGTCTATGCAGGTACCTGTAAACCTGAATCAGTAAATGACTACATGCATGATTTTATAGAAGATTTAAAAGTTGTCAGAAGAGTTGGTGTAACTTTTATTGGTAAACACTAAAATGTACCATTGCCAGATGCGTCTATCTGTGTCATTCCAGCAAGAGCCTTTTTAAAATGTGTCAAAGGTCATGGTGGCTACAGTTCTTGTGAGCGTTGCACAAGCCCAAGAACAGACACTCAGTTTGGACTATATGCATTTAGTTTGCTTGGGCATTGTCTGTTTAATTGATTGATTGATTGATTGATTGCTCTCTCTGTGGGTTAAGGGACCATTGCAGTTTTGGGTTTCGTCTTCTACTCTATCAGCCATCTCTGATCACTTGAAACTGTGTAGACCAAGGCTGCGTTCCAGTCCAAAATTGACATGCCCTTCACTCGCTAACTTCCCTCTGTCTTGTTCACTCGGATGTGTGTCATTGCTTACGTTGCACGAATGTCCACTTCTGGCGGAAACTGCAATGGGCTGAACTGGAACGTCCTAAGCCCTTGATCACCTGAAATCAGCTATGGAGTTGATTTATTATTTATAATTTTTTTCCCTTTAAGAATTTGTTTAATGCAGCATCCAAATGTATATAGGTGTGTTTGGGTTGTTTTAAAAAAAAAAATCTAATTAATATATCATAGAGTTGTTTGTGGTGATGGTGATTAGACGAGATCTGCAGTGACGTCAAAATCGTGTTGCATTGTGGTATATGGAGCTGCCTGAAGTGTACATATGAAGTAGACTCGCTCCCTCGGTCAAAATCGAGGAAATGAGGGTCTGTCCATATAAACTTCCCTCGTCCACTTCATGAAGTGGAACGCACTTCAAAATGGCGGCAGGGATTCCCCCGAGGGGAAGTGCTTAGGGAAGTTCGCAAGTGCATGTCTAAAAGTGGACTGGAACGCAGCACAAGCTTACATCTGAGCTTCTCCAGAAAGCCACGTTCTTTTACTAAGTAGAGCCAATGGAAGGCTACAGTTTTTATTATATACAGGGCCTGTTGTGCTTTTGCTATGAGCAATGCTATGAGAATACTTTTGTCTCCCATGTGTAGAGAATTCTATGTGTATGCCCAAAAATTATTAAGATGTTTTGTTACCAACTTTGAGAAGATATATGGGACAACATTTCTGGTTAACAATACACACAGTCTTTTAGATTTAGCAGATGATGGTAAAAAGTATGGCCCTCTGGATTCAGTTTCATGTTTTCCATTTGAGAATTACTTGGGACAATTGATAAAAAATGGTGAGAAGACCACAGAATCCTGTGAAACACATTGTCAGGCGTGTTTATGAAAGGCAATTACAGTATTTGCTCACATGTCCGAAGAAATGACTGAAAATGTTAAACTGACACAGCCTCATGATTTTGGACCAATGCTGACAGAATTTCCCCTGCATCAGAATGTTCAATACAAAATGTACAAACACACAGACACAATGATCTCAAGCCCCATTGGTACCAATTGTTTTGAACTTGAGGGAAGAGTTGGGATTGTGCAGAACATTGTGCATTCCACTTGGAGGAACACATGTGGTGTATGAACTTTTTGAGACAGGGACATGTTTTTTCAACTACCCCATTGATTCTACATCTCTTGGAGTCTGTTTGCTATCAAAACTGTCTGGTCAGCTTTCCAGTGCTCCAGTGACAGACTTCCCTAAACTGCTGCTTTTATTGCCTCTACACATTACATGATTTATTGAACTCTGCAGGGTGTCCTCGTTCAGTGTTGTGGGGTTTGTGGATGAGGTTGACCCTGATGGCGGCAAAAAAATGGACATAATTCCATTCGAGTGGTTCAAGGGCACAGAGAGAAAAGTATGCTGGTGGCCACCAGCCTCACTGGCCAATGTAACGAAGGCTGTGAAAGAGCACACACCACCAGCCAGCAACTGGATAGTGTGTAATGTGCATGTAATGGGAAATTAAGGTAACGGATTTTCCTCTTTTATTAAATATAGTAGAATAAATACTGCCATACTTTGCTTTCGTTAATTAGTTATTTGACCCTTGAACTCTTTATGTTTGTGTTAATTTCTTTACATCTTTGTTTTCCAAAGTAATACATAAAGGGCTGATATAACTATAGGTTTTCACTCCTACCAAGCAGGATCACACCAGGCTTGAAACAGTTTATTAATGATGATATTTGCTTGCATTGATAGACATCTTTAAAAAGAGCAGCTAAACCCCCACCTCTTCTGACAGCTCTGCAGACACTCGTAAAAGTAAAGATAGGAGGGGATGTTTCATTGAGAACTGTTGCACTGCAGCTGTCTTCTAGCCAAGTTTCATTTAGCAACATAAAATCCAGGTTGATTGTGGTTATTAAGTCGTTGACTAAAAGTGATTTATTTTTAAGTGAGCGGATGTTTAAAAGTGTTAACTTAACAGTCTTACTTTTTGTCCCCACAGCAATCTTAGTTTGGCGTGTAATAGGCACCAGATTAGATGGGTTTGCTGTACGGCTTTTGAAGGCCTTAGACTTTCTATCATGTAATTGAACAGCAATAGAGAAAGATACAGGCACACTGGGTTCCCACTTGTTCTGTAAACATTTGAGAAAGTTATTGTTATCATAGCGGGGACCCGACACATATCACTGAGAGCTGGTATCAGTTGTTTTTGGTTCACCTCGAGCCGCTGGAGGAGGGTGTGTGCCCTGGCGCTGTGGCAGAGGTAGTGTTAATTTCGTCAGACGAGACGAGACTAAATATGTTCGTCAACGACATTTTTTTCCATGACTAAGACGAGACGATGACGAGACTGCACCAATGTCCAAAAACGATGACTAAGACTAAATTAACATGCATTATTGTTGACGAAAAAAGACGAGACTAAAATGTTTTGCAGAAAATAAAAACTAAGATAAAATCTCTCTTCATTTTCGTCTACAATCGTCTTTTTCATCATGAGATAGAATATTCAGCGGTTACTAGGGATGAGTCACGATTTTCGAATATTCCATTAGTTGATTTTATTATAGAATATCAAATAGGTTGTGCAATTGTCGTCTATAAAAAATCCCCATGTTTTCGGGTCTGATGCGGTGACACGTTCATGTAACCAGAGGGTGACGATGCCAATAATGCATCTAAAAGCTGTCAATCAACTCTCAGACAACAGAAGAAGATGCACATTGTCTCACACCAGAGCATGTGAGCGGAGTGGTAATATTTACTCTAGAGCGGAGAGCGCATTTCTGAAGATTACGCGCCGCTCGCTCAGAACGCCCACAGTGGCGCACAAAAAAACGTCAAAAAGTAATGATGCATTAAACATTTGATTTGTTTATTAATAAACTAGTGTTTTATGTCAGTGTTGGCTGCAAAGATAAAGTTGACGATGCTGACTCGCAATCTTCGCAGTAGTGAACGCGCCTATAGAGAGAAATGCACACTTCATAGCCTACGGATTAGCCTACATAAACAGAGAGCAGCCCATTTCTTTTCTTTTTGAATTGTTTTGTTTAAAAGTAGGCCTACACATTTCAGGCTTTCTATAGATATTCTTCTCAGGTCTGTGAGGCAAGTATTTTATAAGCTGAGTTTCAGTTCATTTATGAGACGCGCTCCAGTTCACGCGCCCGCGCCTTCGTGTCCGGATTATATTGTGTACTATTTGCTTCTTCTCGTTTATTAATCCAGGCAATTTGTTGATGAAACATTGATTAAAATGAAGATACAATTTATACAAAACGAAATTCACTTTAAAGAAAGGCTTTCTACAAAACAAAACTTAATAAGTGGTCAAAATCATGTGTCATTATAACTGACGGGAAGCACTGCGGACGGGGGAAAACATCTACGCTGTAAATCAACCAGTTACCTAGCAGAAATATTAATTGTTAAGCCTTGCAAAATCTAATTTGTTTGTTATTTCTCAAGACCAACCTAGAATGTAAATAGGTTGTATTTTAGGCCTACAGTAGGCTACAGTAGGCCTATTCTTTTCAGTTTTTCTGGGTATATACTTATTTTATTTCTGCTCTGAACAGAAAAATGAGACACAAGGCAACCAAAAACAGTTTTAAAAACCTTTGTAACTTGTCAATAGGAGTCTGTTGACATTTACAATGACTATTGTACCAGCTTTTGAATTGTGTTAGTTCAAAATAACAAACTTTTCAGAACAACTTTAGAAAACCAGACACGTTTAACAAAGTTGCATTCAACAAAAATCCTTAAACAAGTGTATTTTGTCAGGTAATTGTGACATTTAACCAATATTTGATAAGCGTGAAACACTATTTGACTGAAATGGTTATCAGAAATAATCTCAGAAATTATTTGTTATTTTAAAAAAAGACTAAAATGTTTTGACTAAAACTTGACTAAGATATATTGAGTTTTCTTTTGACTAAAACTAGACTAAAATGACGAGACTTTTAGTCGACTAAAACTTGACTAACAAAAAAAGATATGTGAATGACTAAATATGACTAAAACTAACAAGGACATTTGGCACAAGACTAAGACTAAGACTAAATTAAAAATAGGTGACAAAATTAACACTAGGCAGAGGCCGAATAGCTCTCACAGGGGGAGGGGGAGGGCGAGCTGGGGCCGCAGGCTTTGGTGGTTGCATGGTCTGCCTTTTTGTGGTTGATATCTGGGGGCTTGCAGCAAAAGAGTGGGATAGTCTGGTTCCAGCATACACCAGTTGTTCCATTTTCTCTGAGAAGCACAGAAGTGGAGATGCTGGAGAGATGGAGAACGTGTCCGGTGAGAGCGGCTGTTGCTCTGGTGTTATCGGAGGCTGTAATATGCTGTCCTGGTTTCCCTGGCTGTTTTCCAGAAAGTCATCATTGGGTGCTGAATCTTGGAGCAGTTCTAATATGTCAATATTATTAGCAAAATGTACAATTGATAAAATGGACATTAATCATGAATGCATAATCCTATTCTTAATTTTGTTAATAGCTGAAAGCATGGTGTAAAAACAAGCAGCTTATTGAGTTTATGAGTAGCAGACACATTTTGGATAATGTATCAATATTATCAATATTTCTGGATAATGTATTTAAAATGTAACAGGGAAATTATGTGTTGGTTCAGTTAATGGACACCATTTCTTTTTCTTGTTAATGGTTAAATCACGTTTGTCTTTACTAGTGCATTTAGTTCTGCATAGAAAGTACAGTTTATTATTGTCTGATATATGTCATTATATGAGTTTTTGATGTACATTTGGAGCAATTTCTCTACAATGACTGATGTTAAATTTTTTGTTATCATACAAGCAGTGGATAATCCAATCCCAAATAAATGTGAAAGTGTCCTGAATTGCAGGTTTTGTGGCCAGCCTCCAGATACATATTGCAACTTGCTGTTCCACAGACAATGCTCTTCTAAATCTGGTGATATGTATTTCAAGATGTGGCCTGAGGATATCACATAGCTGCATGAATGTGGTCCTCTTCATCCTAAAATTATTGTGCCATTCGTAGTCTGTCCAGCTGGTTAGGACATGCTCCTACCAGATCGATGACGGATCCAAATTCTCCTATGACATGATAGAAAATAAAGCATTACATGATCTATTCTATAAACAAGAATGTAGAATCATATGTAAGCTCATTTATTAAATTATGTATTATAATATCAGTACATATTATTTTACATTTCATCAAAGTGAAAACTAAACACAAGTAAACATCAAAACAGTTCCTAAAAAAGTTCCTATCCTAACACTTAACGATACAAAATATTTGATAAATGTTAGCTCTTTCGTGTGTGCGTGCGTGCGTGTGTGTTCACTTACCTTGACGAAAAGCGGGATTGACACACTGCAAGCAGAGAGATGATTTCTGCTTGCCTCCGCAAAAATTGTCTTCGGCGGACAGCCCGCTGTCTTTGGAATGATTTCAGTATTTTTGCAGCAGACAGACGCAAATGTGTTTCTGTATCTTGATGTTGAAAACAAAAGCAAAGGTTCAAAAAAAGAAAAACAAATGTGAACCGAGCAAGTCTATCCATTTTGACGACTTTTCATTTAGTGGTTACCAAGCAACAACAGTGTGAAAGCGCCCTAAAATTTTGAGTAAACTATCAATTTGAGTTTCTGTCTCATCTGGTCCTTCTCTTTCATATTTGGTTTTCTCTTTTTGTTTTCCTGTTATGCTGTTTTTGGTGAAACCTACCGCTATCTGCATTAACAAATAACGTGTCCATGGCAGCAATCAACTTTTATGACGGCAAAAACTGGCTTGCTGTTTGAGGGATTATAAACAACACCCTTAAATTACTCCCTTAACAGGGGAAATCACGCCTTCAGTCTCTTAAGGTAACTTAAGGTGCTATATGCAACCGGGCACAGATCATCCGATAGACCTCTTGTCAAAACAGGGCAACGAGTACACAAAAGAACAGAGGGAGTTTGCTCTCACTCTTCACTTACTGTTGTAATGTTTGTGCAAGTCAATAAAGAGTGTTAGAAATGGAAATGAAATGGTCCAAACTAAAAGTGCCCCAAATCTTGGTCTTTTATTATGAATAGATAATACAATACACCGGCGCCGGCTGGAGTAGAAGATCGACCCAATATCCTTTGTCTATGGTATATATTGTAAGTCTAAAGGGGAGTAATACCAAATCTATCCAATAAAACTACACATTACATCATAGATATCATATAGACATTATATAACAGCTTTCTTTATATGGGCAGTATCAAGTTAGATTTCCAACAGATCCTGGGGATCCTAGAAGCTTTTCAAACACACAATGTATAGAAAGAACGAACATTCAAAGGAGGGGGCTATTCCATCCTCCATTAATGAATACCAGATGTTTAGCTTACACAAAAGGAAAAGAATGTGCAGACATGGCAGTTGTGCTGGCTAGAATAAAGATTATATTGTATGCTGAAGGACAAAGATATTCTAACAATGGCCACTTTGATAAGATAATTATCATATAATAGAATTATCATATCACATCATTCTTCAGCATACTCATTCAATATTCTTCAATCAAACATTTCCTTCAAAATCATTAATAATTGACAGTTCTATTCATCAAAGCATATTTGCGAAAATACAACAGTTTTCATAGCACGATGAATCTTAATGGATTGAGTTATAATTATTGCTAATCTCAATCAGCAATCTCGTTCTTCGTCTACTTCTCTTCCTCGTTCTCCTTTCGATCACCGCTTCCGCATAGGCTTATGCGTTCCCCTGGGATGGAGCTGCTTTCACTCGGCTGGCATGGATCCACTGGGGCTGGAGGTCAGTCAGAACACCTGTCCTCGTCACAGCGATAACAGTGGATGGTCCTAAGTAGTTCGGCTCACCGAGTTTCGTGGGCTTCAGACACCTTATCAGCACCTGTTGTCCTGGAACGAAAGGATGAGTCGGCTTTTCTGAAGGAAGAGGGAGAGAGAGAGAAACATCACCATTTATGCCATTTAACTTTCTAACTAGGGAATCCACGTAATCCGTGATGATCACCTCCGTGTCACCTGTGGAGAGATTGCCAGCGCGACCTCTGACTCAAGGGGTCGGGAAAGGTCTACCCATCAGAATTTCAAATGGAGACATTTTTGTGGTTGCCGATGGAGACATTCTCATTTCCGTCAATACGGCAGGCAGCAAATCAACCCAATTTCTGCCCGTATCTAGACACGCCTTATTCAGACGTTCTTTTATCGTCTTGTTCGTCCGTTCCACGTTAGCTGAGGATTGCGGAGAATAAGGAATGTGGAAGTGCCAATTAATATTAAGCTCTTTGTCTAATAATTGTGTGACTTTTGAAGCAAACGGAGTTCCATTATCACTTGCAATAACGGTTGGAATACCGAAACGCGGTATAATTTCTTTTGTAAGAACCTTTACAACCGTCTGCGCGTTTTCTTTACCACACGGAAAAGCCTCTGGCCACTTCGAAAATCGATCAACAATCACGAGCAAATATTTGTGATTTCCACATGGAGGCATGTGTGTAAAATCGATCTGTAAATATTGAAAAGGAAGCTCAGGATGCGGTAAAGCGTCATGGCGGGTTGCCTTGTGTCTGTTTGTTTGTGCACACACCAAGCAAGCATCCAATATCAACAAAGTATTCTTTCGAACATTTGCTATGCAGTATGATTGATTCAAATTTTGGCAGAGGTGGACAGAGTACACAGCTTTGTTACTTGAGTAAAAGTACAGATACCCCTTGCTAAATTTTACTCAAGTACAAGTAAAAGTACTACAGTCAGATGTCTACTTAAGTAAAAGTACTGAAGTACCTGTTTTTAAAAGTACTTGAGTATCAAGAGTACAAGAGTAAATTTTCTAAATATTGCATTACTACTGCCACAGTGTCAAGTCAAGTCATCTTCATTTATATAGCGCTTTTAACAATGTAGATTGTTTCAAAGCGGCTTTTCAGAGATAAACATATAATTTAAGGTAACAGAGATTGGTTTGGTTTTATAGCAGTTCTTGAATAATGTTATTTTCCAGCTAAAGTTAGTTTTGATTGATTCACTTCCGTCGAAATGATCATTTGTTATTAAATTAGGGGCCGCTAAGATGACACCGTTCTCTCTAAACAGACTTTAAACTGAACCTGTGATAAACGCTGATGGCATTCACATGCGCATTAAGAATTGATTCTATAGTTATGTGTGTTCGAATATATGTGTGCAGGTTTGTAATTCCCTACAAACCATGCCTAAACAAACTACTTGTCTTTGCCTATAAATTTGATACAGAATTTTATTTGATCACTTCGGGGTAGGTACGTGAACCATGCTTACATTTATGTACAGAAACGTCCTACATGGAGTTATGAAAAATGTTAATGTTAATACCTTTGATAATCTAAAAGGAATTGAAAGTTAATTCAAGTCATTTTCATCTTTTTACCATGTTGCTTTATTTAACATTTCTCACTTGCCCACAAGGCAATGCACAATGGCAACGCTCTGACAAACCTCTGCTAGAGTTTTAATGGATTTTTTGCACCCACATTTGAACCCACATAAATCTGACCATGGAGTTTACTTTGGCGTCAGTTCAGAGCTGAAGGTGAAGGTGATTTGCTGATAGGCTGTCCCAATCAGTGGCGCCTGCACAATCCAATCACGTTTGAGAGGGAAACAACAAATTGAGGGTTTCCGAGATTTTTTTTTTTCCTTTTTTTTTTTTTTTTTTAGAGGTAACGGGTACTCACGGTTATGGATAGAAATGTAGTGGAGTAAAGAGTACAATATTTGCCTCTCAAATGTACTTGTAAAGTCATGAGTAATCCCCAAAAATGATACTCGAGTAAAGTACAGATCCCTCAAAATTGTACTCAAGTACTGTACTCAAGTAAATGTACTCCGTTACTGTCCGGCTCTGAATTTTGGATCACTTTTTCTTTTGACACGTGTGATACCCCGTGATAATGCCTGCACAGCATTACAACGGTGGATGCCGGTAGAGCGATTCTACCCTGCTTGTCTCTTAGAATACCAGCTTGATCTGGTTTTACTTCGTTCGCGGCCCAATGAATCAAATCGGCTTGCGTAGGATTAGCTTGTAGTACTTTAATGTCCAAATCATTAATCAGCGACGAATTCATCATAGGCACTTCGGTGCTCTGTTCATTTACGTATGGACTAAGTATTACTTCTTTAGCAGCCCATTTCGCGACTTAATCTGCAAACCTGTTTCCTTTAGCCTCATCCGATTCACCTGTTTTATGACCAGGTACTTTAATGACAGCAAGTTTCGATGGTTGCTGTGCTGCACTGATGAGCTCGGCCACGATGTTGTGATGGGAAATTGGTTTTCCGTCGGAGGTTTTGAAATTTCTTTCTTCCCATAATTTAGCAAAATCATGGACAACACCGTACGCGTATTTGGAGTCAGTGTATATATTGATGCACTGACCTTTTGCCAATTGACAAGCTCTCATTAGAGCAATTAATTCTGCTACTTGTGCTGATTTATATGGCAACGAATATGCCTCAATTACACGATCAGGTAATTCAACAATAGCATATCCACACAAGTATAAATTGTCATTTGGCTTGAAACAGGATCCGTCTATATACCAATTATCTCCCTCCTCCAGGACCGATGTAGACACATCTGGCCTGCAGGCAGTCGAAGTTTGGATTCTGGTCAGGCAGTCGTGGTCATCACTCTTAAATTCACCATCCGTCAACAACCTGTGCAGATGTACAGTAGGACCATGAATAACAGAAGTTACTTTCAACGTTAAATTAGTAGTTGCTAATAATATAGCTTCATAGCCAGAACGGCATTGAGCAATCATATGTTGAGTAGAAATATTGTGCATGATTGCGCCCACTTGGTGTGATGTGTGAACTATGAGTGGATGTGATAAAACAACCCTTTCAGCATCCTGTACCATGATCGCTGCAGCAGCCACTGCACGTAAACAGGCCGGGAGTCCCCGAGCCACTGCATCAAGAGTTTTAGACAAATAAGCTACTGGACGGAAAGTACCCCCATGCTCTTGGGCCAGGATTCCCGCGGCTGTGCCCCCACCTTCGTGCACGTACAGGTGAAAATCTCGCTTGTAGCATGGAAGGCCGAGGGCGGGAGGCCTTAACAGAGAGGATTTCAGATGTCTGAACGCTTGGTCCATTTCACTTGTCCATGTAATGTCCTCTTTGTCACCCAGCGTAGCGTCTCGCAGGATTTTGTCATACATGGAACAATTCGGCACCCATAATCGACAGTAATTGACCAGTCCCAGAAAGCTTTGCATTTGCTTCCGTGTCGAAGGGTGCTTGAACGAACCGATGGCTTTGACTATGTCCACCGACAGGCGAACTTGGCCTTGTGACAGTTCATGGCCGAGGTAATTGACTTTCCTCTGCACCCACTGAAGTTTCTCCTTAGATGCCTTGAAACCAGCCTCTGCTAAAACGTTGCAGACAATTGTAGTGGCAGCAGCACACATGTCCGCAGAGGTACCAGTGACGAGAATGTCATCAGCGTATTGGAGCAGGCAGGTGTCAGGAGGGAGTCTGACATCCTTCAGCGTTGCGTGCACTACAGCGGAGAAAACGGCCGGGGAATCCCGAAAGCCCTGTGGGAGTCGTGACCAGGTGTACTGGCAATTCTGAAAACAGAAAGCAAAAAGTGGCTGAGTTTGTTGGTCAACAGGAATGCTGAATAAGGCGGAGCATAAATCAATAACAGAAAAGAATGCATGTTCTAAAGGGATAGAATTAATAATAGTCTGTACATCTGGCACAATAGGAGAAAGTGGTCTTATCAAATCATTAATTTTTCTCAAGTCTTGCGTTAAGCGCCAAGAACCATTTGCTTTCTTGATTGGATTAATTGGTGTGTTGTAAGGTGAATGAGTGGGAACCAGAATGCCTTGAGCCAGAAACTGATCAATGAGAAATCGAATTCCCTCCTCTTTTTCCTTTGAAAGCGGATACTGTTTTTGAAACACAGGCCTATTCGTTGTCAAATTGGCCACATAAGGTTGAATGTCAAGTAGGCCTATGTCATCCTTATGCGCCGCCCACAGTTTCGGGTTTACCCCAGCAACTTCCTGTTCGAGCTCAGTGTCAGACACATCCTCGAAGGGATCACTTCCTGTGTCAGTCGTAAGAGAAAAAGCTGCTGGAGTTGCAGAGAGTCAGAGTCAAATTCCAATTTAACACCCAACTTGTGCATTAGGTCTCTTTCTAACAAGCAGAATGGAGAATCAGGAATTATTGCAAACTCATGCATCTTGAACAATGATGGTACATCATTAGAGGTAACCGGTAAAGTTGGTGTCAAATTACAAACCACTGGAACATTGTCTATCCCTATAGAATTTAGTTTTCTACCCGTGACGGGGCCCTCATAGACATTAGAAGACAGCGATGAGATGGAGGCGCCGCTGTCAATTAAAAAAACATATGGTTTGCGGTCAACATTCAATTCAATAAAGGGCAAAACATTTGACTTGTTCTCATAGCTCATTGAAATCAGTGAAAAGTGATCAGAAGAAGGCTCCTGGCACAGTCATTTCTGTGTCCATGAAGTCGGGTACACCGGCCTCTGCCGTTCAGAGGGAGTAAGAAAGGGAGGGGGTTTTGGCATCGGGCCATCAGAGCGCCTGAACATCTGTTTATCATTATTGCGCTGAAATCTCTCTTTGCTCTCTACTTGCAAAAGCGTTGCGTGTGTCCGCGACACCCACAGAAAAAACACTTTATGTCCCTTCTGTCATTGGGTGGCGGGCGATTTTGGACAGCGGAACTAACTTGAAACATTGCGGGAACTTTTCCTCTGGAGTTGTCAAATGCCCCAGCAGACGAAAGTTCACGCAAGCGTCTTCCCAATTCATCAACAGAAATGTTACTAATGTTAGTTGTAGTGATACGAATCATTTGTGCAGTCTCGTTGTGCATGTTATTCAAAAACGTGTTCACAAACAGTAAATCACAATCACTCTCGTATTTAGGAGGAGGGTTTTGAAGCGTCTGTTTTTCCTCCATCGGGAGATGCTTTTTTCCTCTCTCTGCTGGAGAAGAGAAGGCAGCAGAAACACTCTCCCTCACAGTCAGTTCAGCATTTGGAACAATATTATTGTCCATATTCCCAACTCTTTGTGGACCTTTGTTCCAATAGCATTGCATGTCTTTCCAGATTTTATAAGACTGTTTCATGTAAGAATAGTCCCAATCAGGGTCGCCCCAATTTCCAAAAATCATATCTTTTGCCGCGAGTATGTCATTTTCTTTAAAAGGGTCATATAATGGTACATGCACTTTTACAAGTTGATTGTACTGAAATGTGTGTTGGCAGTGTCTGTACACAACCATCATATAATGATAAAAATCCATCCAGTGGTTTTGTTTTAATCTCCTTATATGTTTTCCCCTGCCTCAAATCGAGCCGTTCGAGCCTGTGACGTCACAAGCTCGCACGCCCCTCCCACGATTGTTGATTGACAGCAGGGTTTCAACACAGACCCGCCCTCGCTCGTGAGTGAGATGTCAATCATAGTTCGTCATTGTTGATACACTGGAGCAGAATGGAGTCTAAGCGATTGTGGTGTTCGGTTCTTGGGTGTAATAACGAACACAGCAGTAATTTTAAAGTTCCCAAATCCGAACCGCTGAAGACGCAGTGGCTGAGTTTTGTTTATGAAGGGAATATTCCCGACGAGCAACGTGAATGCGCTCATGTTTGCGCAAATCATTTCTCACCAGACTGCTTTTTAAACGAGGGACAATATAAATCAGGTTTTGCTAAGAGGCTGCTACTGAAAAAGGAATCAGTACCAACTATTCGTGTTCCTGCTGGACCTGCTCCAGAAGAAGTGAGTGTAACGTTTTATTAACCTTTATATTAATCTTTGCAAATCCCATGCACGCTTCACGATGAATGTGGCTAATGTTTACACTCAGGGTACATTACGGCATGTATTCTATGTAACATTACGACGTTCTCAATATAATTTATAATCCCACGTTTATAATGAAAAACGCGTTATAGTTATTGTGTTATTAAAAACTGTGTACGCAGGTGTTACAGTTAACAAAAAAAAAAATAGTTTCTCAACATAAATCTGTCAACGAACTAACCTATAACTTACATTAGTAACGTTAAACACATAGCGTTTGTATCTCACAACTCTAACGTTACCCTGCCAGTACATTAGCCTGGCTAACGCCAGACCCAATTCTCGTTGAGACTTGGGTCTGGGAACCACATGTACATTTTCTCGTATTTGAGGCGTGGTTTACGAATGTCCGGCGCCGTTTATTGGGTGCTAAGAATGTCTATCAAATGCGCCTGTACGTAGCTCATAGTCAATCGTTTCAATTATACCAGATGACGTATGTAGAGCGACAGAAATTAGACAAGGAAGAAGACGATGGATAAGATAAAATAAACTTGCATTATAAACTACTTAGAACAATATCTAAGGCTGCATCAAATGGTAGCTTCGCGTCTGCTGCCATGTTGAATCCATAGAAATAAACAAACTGCTTCGGTGTGTCGTCATCGTCTTGCTGCTCCCTCCCTGTTCTGTGATTGGTTCCCTAGATGAGGCGAAAATCTGGACCATGGTATCCATACTGCCTTTCAGCGTGAATAAAATCGCGCTGCGGGAAGGCAGCATGGGGAAACCCAGACTACCAGTACATACAAAAATAGATCAAAGTGACATTGTTAACCAACCATTCAGAAACGTCCTGTTCGAGCCTTAATTGTCGAACTTCTTCGGGGCCGTCATCTTGTTCCGGGTCCGACTCCAGTTCAAATTGATATGGTTGCACAGATGTGCCCTCAGAGACTCCAGCTGCCATTCTTTCGCCAAAATACACCATCAACTGTTGTCAAGGCAACACTCCACGTGCGTAGTATCAAAAACGCCCCGCAGAACAGAGGGGCGGGGTGAGCAAAGCTCATTATCATTTAAAGGCATATGTACTGAAACAGCGTGCTGAAAACAGAGCTGTTTTTGAGCAGGTAAAATGAGTGTTTTCTTAAAATACTAATGAGAATTTTTAATAAAAGTATATTACAAAGTTTTCATTTAGACCCTAAAGATTCATATTAACTTGTACAAAAATGGCATTATATGACCCCTTTAAATGAGCCGTCTCGAGGGAACGGATCTAATTGTGTTTTGCCAGTTGACCAGCCAGCTAAATTTGACAAATATGGCTCCGTAAAAAATGCTTGATTATTTCTAATCATAAAATCTTTCGGAGATTCATCTTCTAACGGTGGACTAATTTTATTCCCCATTATCAACACACAAAAATTTCTCCGTAAGGCAACTTAAACAAATTACAGTATGGCCCAGGGCTCCAGACTAACTTTTTTCACCTCCGTCCTGGAACCGTCCTGAAAAACAATTTGAACCGTCCTAAAGTGAATGTCAACCGTCCCAAAATAAAAATGTTCTTTTCTGTACTTTATTATCATCTATAGTTGTTAGTTGTTAGTCACATAATAAAAACACCATTAAAATGTTTGATATATATTATTATATTTATTTAGCTCCATTAAAAGTAGTTATCTGTAAACAGGTAAAAAACAGATTTAATAAGAAATAACAGGAGTTAAATGCCTTTTAAAAAAGTGTAATATGACTTCTTTAGAACACAGAATTTGGGGGAAATTCTGTGTCTCCGTCTCAGTCTTTGTACTGAGGTCTTCGTGCCCTGAAGCCACTACTCCACCACTTGGTCACTGCTTTCACAGAGTCATAATGTTGTGCAGGAGGGCCATGAACAGAGATTTGAAGGAGGCTGTTGAGCATCTCATTGGACAGGCAGGACCTCCAGTCTGACTTGATCCTCTTCATGCTGGAGAAGCCACGCTCACAGCAAGAGGAGCTCATGGGGAGGACAAGACTGATCTCTGCTACCACCTGCATGTGCTGAAACTGGCCATCCCTTCCAATGGCACCCTGAATCAGCCGCTGCCACAGCACCTGGGAATCGAGGTGCCTGTAGTGACGGGAAACAAGAATCTTAAGGTCAAGCCACTCTCGCCTAGCTGCCTCCACGGATTCAAAGTCCTCACATGTCTCAAGTATGGGATGGAAATGCTCCATGAAGGCATTCATCTCAGCTGTGCCAAATGTTGCCAGATCAGCAGTGTCTTCTGGCCAGTTGGACAGGTCAAAGAGTGTGGAGGTTGCCTTCAGAACGCCGGTCTCCAGACTTTTGAAACGCTCTGACACAAACTCACAGAAGCTGTTGGTGAGGCGAAGCTTGAGGTTTTTGAAGTTGTCGTCATCAGCATTGGTCCTGCTGATCTGAACACCCTGCCAGGTACTTCCAGCCCCAACCTCATCCATGAACTGGTGTAGCCTTGGGCCTGGGTTTGTCTACAGTTTAGAAAGAAAAGAGGTAAAGAACATTTTAGTAATTTTAATTACTAAAAGGAACCATACAAATGTTGAGCTGTGACAATATTAAATAGAATTATGTAATTATAAAATAGTTAAATATGTATGTATATGGGTCAATGACAAATAAGGTTTTCCACCAGACATTTAGCACCTAATAATGCCACATCTAAAAAAAATTCTCACCTGCATGGCCACGAGAGCCAGGGATGTTGTCTGCAGTCCATCCGAGACCATCTGCAATGTGAGGCCTTCTTGCTGGAACAGGAGGCTGAGGTGCTTCAGTTCTTGCAAGACATCCAGCATGAGGTGGATAAATAGCAGCATATTGTACTGTTTCAGGGTGTGCTGCACAAGCTTTGCTCTTCCCTTCATGGCTGCACTTGCTTCCCTGTCATTAGGGTCACTGGCATGGTTCTCAAAGTGTACCAAGATGGGCCTGTAGTTCCTCATCAATGCCTCCAATGCATGTGACATGTGTGGTAGCCAGCGAGTACCTTCAGTGTTGCCTGGCCTCACAATGGAGATCTCCATCGCCTTGCTGATCTCCTGAAGCTCCCGTGAGGCCTTCGCAGAGCAGGTGTAGTGCTTGTGGATGGCACGTAGTGTTAGCTTAATGTCTTGCAGCTGAGGAACCTGTTTGACACAGTCTAGAGCAGCTAGCTCTAGACGATGAGCCACACACCAGATTGAGACAAGGGACGGGCACAAACGCTGAAGTCTGGCGGTCACTCCGTTGTTCACACCCAGCATAACGGCAGCACCATCACACCCAAAGCCAACCAGATGTTTTTTCAGGTCCTCCTCACCCACTCCAACCTTCAACAGTCCAGCTAGAATGGCATCCAAAATACCCTGGCTATGGGCATGGTCCAGGGCAACAATCTGGATAAGCTGGTTCACTGGTTTGCCATTCTGGAGGTAGACGCAATAGATTAGCTCCTGGTCCTTCACTGATCGGTCAACTGAAGAGTCAGATACGATAGAAAAGAACCTGGCTGATCGCAACTTTTCCTGAAGCTCCTCAATGAAAGTCATACCGATGGCTGTGATGAACATGCGGCATGCCTGGTCATTGCTATATGTATTGCCGAGGTCCAGGCCATTGGTGTGATGAAGAGCCACCAGCTTGGGGAACATGGTGAAGGCCGCCTCCTCTTTGGCAATGAAGTAGGCTATGTTGAAGAGTTTCACCATCTTTTCCTGCATTGCTGCATCCATTCTGTCAAAAGCTGCCACCAGTGCTCCTCTTTCTGGATGAGCTCTTGCTTGTAGGGCATCATCAGCTGATTTGTGTGCAATCGTGGCTGCATGCTCTTTGATGCTCCTCACTCTGACTTTCTGTCCAGTTACCCCATGGAACAGGGCGTTCCCCATGGCCTGAGCTGGGCAGCTCCTGCATGTTTTGCAGTACATCAGTTGTGCAGGTTCATCATATTCAATGAACGAATAGCACTTTTTCCATTCAGGAAGAAATTTTCTTTTCTGTTTTGTTGCAGAGCCAGAGCTTCCTTGTTTCTGAAGAGAAGAAAATTAATTGATTTAGTTTTAGTAATAGTCTTTTGACTAAAATGCCATTTAGTTTTAGTGATATTTTAGTCATCTGAATCGTTTTAGTGTTAGTCTAGTTTTAGTCGACGAAATACAATAAGATTTTAGTTGACTAAATCTACTGTAGATTTAGTCGACTAAAATCTTATTTTATTTCGTCGACTAAAACTAGACTAACACTAAAACAATTCAGATGACTAAAATATAATGGGTTTAGTTCAATTGTAATGCATTAATTTAGAATTTCTCTAAAATTTCCAAACCCGCATACTTCCGGAGAAAACATCTATTAACCTGTTAATATGAATGATTTTAAAGTTTGAACATGCAATACAGATACAGATTTAAGTAACTACTGTGACTTAAAAAATAAAGTAGAACCTAAAATTTTCCTAAATAAGAACACTCTTCTTTTCAATTAATGATATGCATTCTTTAAAACTACTTGCATACAACATTCTTTATTATTTCAAGCACAAGACATATTTATTTGTATGAATTAAATCTAATAAATCCTTATTAAAGCTATTAACGAGCAGTGAATGCTTTTCTCTTTTTCTTTTGTTGCTTGACCAATATTAAGGATACAGACTGCATTAGGTTTATTACCCACTGTCACTTTAAGACATCGGATCATGTCCAATGCGGATCCAATTGCACTGATGCACATCCGATACACTCAAAACTGTTTAAGACATAACCAACATAGTTTACGTGAATACTCTCCAAAACGGACATTTAGACATAATGTTGTGTGTATTTGTCCATTCAGACACGAAAGAGAGCTCAGTTCAGTACTCGCGCGCTGTATAGGTGTCTAGTGCATGGCTGCACGCTTCGGGTCGTGTGTGTGCGTACAGAAAACAGTACAGATCTTATTCAGATCTATATGTCTGCTCTACTCATTCTCCCAGACGTTTACATTTTTTAACGTTATATGAGACATGCAGCGCATGTCAACCCGTGTGCCGCTGGTTAGATCAGCACGTTATAGTACAAATGTGCGCAATGCATCTAACGTTACCACGAACGCAGGACATCAGTTCTGACTGGATCGCTTCCCAAATCGTCACTATCTAACATTTTTTATTCGTTGACGAAAATGTCAATAGATTTTCGTCATAGTTTTTATCATTAAAAACTAGTTTTTATTTAGTTATCGTCTCGTTTTCGTCTGTGAAAAAATGTTGTTGACGAAAATAATGATGACATTTTTTTTGTTAACGCAATTAACACTGCACCAATAACAGGGACTGTCCCCAGAAAACGTGAAAGTCTGGTCACCCTAAATTAGACTGACTAAGAGAAAAGACCACAAATATATTGAAATCTAAATGTATGCTTTAGCTTATACACACACATAGCCGGGGTAACGTTAGCGCCCGTTAGCTAGCTAACATTAGTGAGTTAGTACTAGCAAGCAGTTAGCAGACCTTTTCAATCCAATGACAAATAAAAATAAAATAATCAATTTAAATTGTACTCACATCAAACTCGGGGATTGTAGGCCTACTGGGGTTCGATGGAGGAGATGCAGGGCCGTCTTGGTGCTCAATCTGTTTTACATTTAACCAGCGCAACATATTTGCGATGTCATTAAGCCAATTGATAGCGCGAAACAAGTCTACGAGTGAGTAGCCGGCCAGTGATGGTAACTATAGTACCAGCATGAGAAGGCGCGCTCTGTTGTAGTGAGCGCTTGGTCTGTTAATTTTGGCATTTTCTAAGTAAGTTTATTAGCCTACTGGTAATAAATGAACACACATACAAAAATGTCTTTCGTCCTGTAGGCGTCCTGGAGAATATTTCTGTTCGTCCTAAACACATTTTCTATCGTCCCCAGGACGATAGGACGCCGTTAGTCTCGAGCCCTGGTATGGCCAAAGAGAAAACAAAGAAAAACATGCTGTTTAAAATTAATTGTGTTAGTAAATTGGCCAATAAAGAGAGAAATAAGAGAGAAATAAGAGAGAAGAGAAAGACTAATATATATATATATATATATACAGGTCCTTCTCAAAAAATTAGCATATTGTGATAAAGTTCATTATTTTCCATAATGTAATGATAAAAATTAAACTTTCATATATTTTAGATTCATTGCTCACCAACTGAAATATTTCAGGTCTTTTATTGTTTTAATACTGATGATTTTGGCATACAGCTCATGAAAACCCAAAATTCCTATCTCAAAAAATTAGCATATCATGAAAAGGTTCTCTAAACGAGCTATTAACCTAATCATCTGAATCAACTAATTAACTCTAAACACCTGCAAAAGATTCCTGAGGCTTTTAAAAACTCCCAGCCTGTTTCATTACTCAAAACCGCAATCATGGGTAAGACTGCCGACCTGACTGCTGTCCAGAAGGCCATCATTGACATGATTGCCAATGATTGCGGTTTTGAGTAATGAAACAGGCTGGGAGTTTTTAAAAGCCTCAGGAATCTTTTGCAGGTGTTTAGAGTTAATTAGTTGATTCAGATGATTAGGTTAATAGCTAGTTTAGAGAACCTTTTCATGATATGCTAATTTTTTGAGATAGGAATTTTGGGTTTTCATGAGCTGTATGCCAAAATCATCAGTATTAAAACAATAAAAGACCTGAAATATTTCAGTTGGTGTGCAATGAATCTAAAATATATGAAAGTTTAATTTTTATCATTACATTATGGAAAATAATGAACTTTATCACAATATGCTAATTTTTTGAGAAGGACCTGTATATATATATGTTTTATTTATCCATAACCAAGACCAAAGGTAAATCGAAATAGAATTTGCAAGAGAAAAAAACGAATGTCTCTGTGTCAAATCTATTTCCAAACGGAGAAAATTGATCAATTTTCCTTCTGTTCTTCCCGCAATCACAAACACGAGGATATAACGTCCCATATTTTTTTAATACGACGGACAGACGTCCCGCATATACGACGGACAAACAAACAAATTTCACCAAATATGGTAAAAATCACGGCACTATAGGTACAATTTTTCTCAGCAGACAGGAAGAATCAAGCTTTTCTTTTGTAAAAAAAAAACCTGTCTGGAGAAATCCCGGACGAGCAACCCAAATTGTTAGAAATGGAAATGAAATGGTCCAAACGAAAAGTGCCCCAAACCTTGGTCTTTTATTATGAATAGCTCGACCCAATTTTCCTTTTGTCTATGATATATATTGTAAGTCTAAAGGGGAGTAATACCAAATCTATCCAATAAAACTACACATTACATCATAGATATCATATAGACATTATATAACAGCTTTCTTTATATGGGCAGTATCAAGTTAGATTTCCAACAGATCCTGGGGATCCTAGAAGCTTTTCAAACACACAATGTATAGAAAGAACGAACATTCAAAGGAGGGGGCTATTCCATCCTCCATTAATGAATACCAGATGTTTAGCTTACACAAAAGGAAAAGAATGTGCAGACATGGCAGTTGTGCTGGCTAGAATAAAGATTGTATATAGCCTGTTATATTGTATGCTGAAGGACAAAGATATTCTAACAAAGAGACATTGCTGTAAGCCAGAATTCACTTTTCTGAACTGTTCTGCGCATGTCAGTAACTTGTGCAGCGCGCTCTCTTTTGCCAACGCGCTTGGTACCATTTCTTAAAGGGCTAGTGCCCTAAACAGAACATAACATTTTCCCGCTTTTTTTTTTCTTTTTAACCATCTCCTGTGAACATTGTAGCATTAACCACATCAAAACCACCCTTAAAGGAGAACATTTAATATTAGCTGTTACTCTACCCCTATCAGTAACTGGATAAATAGCTTAATGTTCACTACTTATACATTTCTCTTTTGTACTCATAAACTTTAAGTCACAAAGTCTTTCATCCATGAAGGAGGGTTCCTTTGTCTAATGGTTCTTGTGTCTGTATTAATGGTTCTTGTGTCAGTAATAATGGGTTGAATTTTTTTTCACTGGTGATGAAACATTTCCTTCGTTGTCCTGCTCGTTTTTGAGTAGTTTTGAATTGTACTGCACTCACGGGTTTGGGTTCTCCTTCCAACATAATCTTTGCCTCAGCGCTGGCAGTTTCAATTTGCCTGGCAATGTCCAGGGCTTTTTCAAGAGTCAAATCGGATTCAAGCAATAGCCTCTCTCGAATACGCGGTACAGGTGTCTTCTCGATCAGTTGATCGCCCAACATTTCATTTTCAAATGTACCAAATGCACAAGTAGCAACTAGCTCGCGAAGAGCAGCTATGTAATGCTCCGTTGACTTACCCACATGTTGAGCTCGTTGTCTGAACTGGTACCTTTCTGCTACCACATTAACCTTGGGTTGAAAGAAGGTTGTCAATGCAGTCACAGTCCCGCTGTATTCATTGTGTTCAAGTGGCAGTGTATTGTACAGGCGTTGTCCTTCCGCGCCTAAGCAGTGGATTAGTAACACTTTTTTCTGCTCATCCGGAAAATTGTCACCTGTAAATAATTGTCAAATTGCCGCTTCCAAGCACTAAAAGTCAGTGTAACAATGTTCAGGGAAGAAGGAGGCGGGAACCGAAGAACATTCAAAATATACTTTATTTAAAATAAAACAAACAAACTAAAATACCGCCAGCAGCCCCTCGCGGACGACTGCTGGCTACCGAAAATAAACATAACTGCCAGCAGCCCCTCGTGGACGACTGCTGGCTAAAACAAAATACAAATACAAAAACACAACTAAAACACAGGCCTGTTCCTCTCTCGATCATCAACGTCGTCGCTCCTCCTTTATGCTTCCGCTCCTCCGTGAGAGATGCGAGACCGGTGTGCTTCACAGGTGTTGCTCATTAGCAATCGCACCACCGGCCTCGCGCCGTTCTCTCACGTCCCTCGGCCGTCCTGTTCGCCACAGTCAGCTTTGGCTCACTCGGGCATTCCAGGAACGGTGATGGTGGATGTAATGGAAGAAGAGCCATCCTCGTCGCCAAATTATTGTAATGTTTGTGCAAGTCAATAAAGAGACATTGTCGTAATCCATTTTACTGAACTGTTCTGTGCATGTCAGTAACTTGTGCAGCGCGCTCTCTTTTGCCCGCGCACTTGTACCATTTTTTAAAGGGCTAGTGCAATAAACAGAACATAACACTTACATGGTCCAAAAGCCTATAACTATTTGAGAAAGTCTCTCCATCTCCACCTCCCACATCCACATACATTACAGAGGTATTCTTCGTTTAAATTGATTCATTTGATTGCACAAAATAGTTTAATACATTAATTAACTATTTTTTTTATTTTACAAAGGTGGATGAGTTCTGTAGATTCCAAGCCTGGCCTCAACTTAATGATGTTGGACATGTTGAAAAGACGACAAGAGGAAGACCCAGCTAAATATGGATGTGTGACTCTCATGTTGGATGCCATGGCGATCAAAAAACATGTTCAGTACAATCCTCACACACAGAAAATATCTGGATTTGTGGATATGCTGTGTAACGATACCCTCATGTCACGATTCGATACATATCACGATAATGAACCACGATACGATATTATTGCGATTAGGGATGGCGAAAACTAAAAATTTTCTTGACCGACCACCGAGCCTCATTAGCCGGTTGAAACCGGTTAACCGATTAGTTTAAAATATGCCACGCTATTTGAAATAACAGCCATTTCGAGCCGCGCCTGCAATTTCGCAACTCTGTCGCATCTCTCTCTGCCTCCCGCTCACACACACACACTGACCCGGCGCCGCGCTTCCACTCACGTCACTTTTTTTAAATCCCCAACAGCGCGAAACATGAGTCCCGCAAACGCGGCGCCGAGGAGCTTGTATATAATCGGAGGACAAATGGCTCCTTAGTTTTGAAATGGTTTGGGTACAAGGTGATCGCGTTGAAAATAAAGGCGTTAGTCTAGCGTTAGAAGCTCATTTGAAACATTGCAGCGGCTCATTTAAGAAAATGACAGCTCCGAAGAGACGCCGCTTTAGTTTGAGGTAGTGCTAACAATAATAAAGAAAGATGATGATCATCATCACCTTATCTGTTACCACTGAAATGTAGATGTAATGTATTTCTACAGTATTACTACTGTATTTAAGCACTGTATCACACAAGTTGCAACTTACTGCGTCATTCTTTTTGGTGAAATGGTCCCACACACTACGTTTCTTTGCACGCTTCATCCTGTCGTCTGCCCTGGCTCTAACCTCCAGTGTTTTAACCTGTAGCCTTTACTTTTCGCAAACCTTGTGAGCACGCGAACCCAAACGCTGTGACCTCGCGCCAAATGTTTTTATTGGTTTATTAAGTACAAACAGGCGAGTTATGAAAAATTGAGTGTGAGGGATTTGTTCACTTCACACAAAAATATATTGGAATGAGATGGCTAACTGTAGTAGCGTTTAGTCCACTGTCTATAATAAACTAATTTAGAGATCGCTTTTTGTTTTTTAACCGACTACCGACAACTTTGATCGGTTAACGTTGAGACGGTCAACCATCGGTCAAACGGTCATCGGTTAGCATCCCTAATTGCGATTAGTTGATTACAGTTGATTAAAATGCTAAATTTAATATTACATTTTGTGTGTAAATGAATAGGCTTGGAGTTGATGCTGAAAACCCAATGCACAGGACAATAGAGACACCAGAATATGCTTGTGCTCTGTCACTGACTAGATATAATGTAGGACACCTTTTACTGGTAACAAGACATTTGGCATTATCAGGAGCCACAAATATTCCCATTATTATACATTATATTCAACATTATATATAGCATTTCAATGTAGTACTGACACTAATACTCTGAAAACTTGAAATTATTTCTAACAGAGTCATTTTTATTTTGGATTTTCCATATAGTCACTTCCGTGGAGGTCACAAAATTCTGTGATGAAAATATATAATCCATAATATCAATTCAAAGAAAATCTTCTCCATTTCCATTGTACTACACAGGTGCATGTTAAGTAACAAACCTGACAGATATCCTTTATGGTTGGTGCTTCCCCTAAACCAGTATCCAACATCCACACTCACATCCTCTTAATCAAATCCAGTTACCTGCAATACAATTTAATCACATTCCAATTAGTTACATATTCATTACAATCCAGCACAGCAAACTATTTTACATGGCATTAAACAGCTACTGTAAGTTATGTAAACCAGACATTATCAAACTTACATCCAAAAACCTCTGCCCAGCATGTTTGGCCATGTTGTGGATGATGTGGCAGGGGCACCCATGAATGTAAATGTTTCCATTTTCATTGAGTGCTCTTGATGAAATATAATTTTTTGCTCCCGTGTTGACAGGTGCATTGTCAATGGACAGACTTACACAGTTACCCCATGTAATAGTATTTTTCTGCAAGACCTCATTCATCTTTTGAAAGATTACTTAAGCTGTGCCACAGCTATGGCCACTGTTGGTGCACATATCTAGAAACCTATGGACAACTTTGTTAGTGTCACTGTCATATATCCGCACAGTGAGTGGATTCATTTTATCTCGACCTGCAAAGACAAGGTGCATGTTTTACATAAAATGTAAAAGCTCTTGAAGCTCCACCCCCTGTGCCGTGCTCATTTGCATTTAAAGGGCACACACTAAAACAGCGCGTTTTTCTGAGCACCAAAAAATGACAATTTAAACATGCTGTAAAAAATTATCTGTTGGGTATTTTGAGCTAAAACTTCACATACACACTCTGGGGACATCAGAGACTTATTTTACATCTTGTGAAAAGGTGCATAATATGGGACCTTTAACAATGGGCTGAAATGGTCTGCTACTGCAAATGCCACATTGTGTTGGACCATTCCAACAACCACCTTTACCTCAGCTCTCCTTGTCTGCAACAGAAAGCAGAAAGGGTTATATAAAGCACTACATCAAGTATTCCATGCAACATAAGTGTTTTTATAATTGTTAATACAACCTACAATGTTAACAAAATTCAGCTAACATTACTGCCAGTCTTTTGGTTTTCATATGTACCATGTACCTTCCTCTCTTGTTCTGTTATGCCACCAACAGAAGCTGGAGCATAAAACTTTGCAATCCTACTTGCTGACTGAAGTGCCTGTTCTTTGGACTGATGGCCTTTGCTTTTAACATGCCTGTTGACATCAGTCACACCTTGATGGGCACATGAATTCTCCTGTCTACAAACAGAGCACCAGTAATAGGAGCTGCTAGTGCCTTTAGTGATAAATGGCCATTTGGTTGTCCACTCATTTTTGAATGTACACCTATAAGTGGCTGCTCCACAAGCTTTTCTCTTCCCTGTCCTGTCCACTGACTCTTCCACTGTCTCCTGTGTGCTCACTTCCACTGTCTCCTGTGTGCTCTCTTCCACTGTCTCTCCTACTGTCTCACTTGGTGTCTTCTCCACCGTCTCTGCCACCACCTCTTCCACTGTCTCCTCCTTTAATCTGGCAACCTCTTTAGGGGGCTTACCCTTTGGTGCCCAGAATGATCAAATATCTTTTTGCTGACATCTTTGAAAAATACAAATGCAATGGCAATGATTAATGTATGTTTTGACAGGATATAAAAATATTACACAGAGCACTCTGCTTTAATACATGTAACCTTAATGTAACTAAAAAGACTATTAATACTGTATAATATATAATTTAAAATAAAATGAAGAAATACATCTTCATTCCTTCCCATACACACTAACATTTCTCTTAGTTTGACTGCATCAATAATAATGTATACGGATGGGCTATATATTAAATGTTCTAGCCTAAAAATGTTAGACAAGCTTTCTTCCAACTTACCTTCTCCATGACGATGTGTGTTCTCGCGATGTTGTTGGTTACCTAGTAACGAACGTACGGTGGCCGAGAATGTTCTGTCAACTTCCGTGTGTTCGCGCATCTATGTTGCCTAGTAACGAACGCAATCTGGCCGAGATACGTGCTGGCGGCAGGAAACTTCACTTTGTGCGCCTGCGCCTCGTATACAACGTTATATATAAAGCTTGCAGGACAACTTGATTGGCATTGCCTTTTCAGCGTGAGAAATACACAGTGTGGCGTTGTGAGCGTGTGAACTGGTTGAATTGCGTGTGTCTCACGGCCAAGGCCATGCGTGAGACTTGAGAACCCTGCTATTGTGTTAACATTTTATTGACAAAAATGCATTAGAACACGTTCATCTCGAAGACGAGTTCGTTCAGAATCAACTTCATATAGCAGGTCGGCTGATTCGATTTCCTTCTCATTCATTCCCGGAGCGTCACAGTGCATTTCCCTGTTGAGGCCGAGCGTTCATTGACTTCAGTGGCGCTGCTTTGAACAGTTCTTTTTCAGTGCTCCGAAACTAGACGGTCATTGGATAAATCTGGACTGGGCTGGACTCCGGGCTTCTGCGTGATGATTGGAGGGTCTGTCCAAAGACTGCATCTCCTTTTGATTGACAGCGATTTTGTACAATAAAAAGTCGCTGATGATTGGAAGCTGTTCGAGCTCAGTCCCATCGCGGATTTTGTGTACTCGAAAGACAAACTGCTGTAACGTATTTCTTGGTATTTGCTTGGCTAAATTGCTAGCCAATTTTCATCATACATTTCACAGTTTAACCTAATTCCCACATTTCCTCCGTCGATGTCAGGTGCCTTTGTTACATGTGCGGGGCGTTGGTGTTTGGATCACGGCACATCTGTCTAGTTTGGTTTTGGTTTTGTGTCGGGATTCGGACATTCATGCTCCGAGTGTTTGTTTTCTGTTGTGAGCACACAGGATGAGCTAACGCTCGTTCTCATGCATAATGTTCTGCCTTGTCGTGTGAACGTATGGTTTCGTGTTCGCTCTGTTCACGTGTGTTTTGTGTAGCACGTGGTTCGTGTTTACATCGGCCGCGTGCTTTCATGTCATGTTTTGTCTTGTGCTGTGTAGCACATGGCTTGTGTTTTACAATAGCTGTGTGCTTTCATGTCATGGTCTGTGTGAACACGTGGCTTATGAGTGTTCTCATTGATCTTCATGTCTCATTTTGTGTGAGCGCTTTGCTTGTGATTTGTTTTACTGGCCATGTGCTAGTGTTTTTGTCATGTTTGGTGTGAGCACATGGCTTGTCATGTGTTTCCTTGTGCCATGTGCTCTCCTGTCATTCCCATCTTGTGACCTGATTATTGGTTCATTTGCCCCACCTGTCCTCCCTTGTTACCTGCCTTGTTTGCTCCCTATTCATTCTCCTTGTGTTTGCAGTCTTGTGCTGGTGGCGGTAATGCACATTAAAAAATTGTTTGTCAACCACCATTAAAAAAAAAAAAATAATCAGAAGATTAATTTTGTAGAATGTTTGTATTTTTTTAAATTTTATTATTAAAATAAAGCCCATCAACTCTGCACTAAGTCCTCGCTCCTTTCTCCATCCCCACACCTGACAGTAGAGTTTAAAAAAATATTGTTTCCCCTCTTTGAAAGACCAGCTGCCGCCACTGTTATAGATATTATATACTACATAAACTTTATAATATATATTATATACAACATAAACTATTTACTATTACTTCTCACTTTCTCTTATTTTCACTATGTACATTGCACTGTTGTACCATATATGTACTGCCATGAAGGATAGATAGATAGATAGATAGATAGATAGATAGATAGATAGATAGATAGATAGATAGATAGATAGATAGATAGATAGATAGCACTTTATTGTCCGTGTACACGGAAATTTGTCTTGCAATACAAGCTCCAACAATTGCAACACACAAACTAAAAAAGCTAAAAACATAAAAACAAGTCATCAATAATCCATCAGTTATCTTTGATATTGTATATTTTGGAGTATCTTTCTGTAAATATTTGTATCATTTTAGTGCTATAAAAATACAGAAAGCAGTATTATTTGTATTTGCCGATTTGTTTCCACAATGGTGGTCAATTCTAAGCACAAGAAAATTGGGTTAAAGACAGGAAAAGCATTTTCCACAATAAGAAGTAGGGCTGAACGATTATGGAAAATAATCTAATTGCGATTTTTTTAACCAATATTGCGATTGCGATTTAATATGCGATTACTTTAAGTTCTTTACCTTCTGTATAAGTCGACAAAGACAAGCAATAAATCATTGTACAGTAGGGATGGGAATCTTTAGGCAGCTCATGATCCGATCTAATTTTTTTCTCATTAATTAATCTTAATAACACTTAAAATATGTATATAATTAGATGTGTAAATGTACATACTTTAAATTATATATATATATATATAAAAGCACAATTAAACCAATTACATGTTAAGAATTTTAAATGGGCTATAAACTAATATAGCTTCAAAATATAAAAACTAGTAAATAAAGAGGAACAAAAAAAAACAATACAAGCAATAAACAAAAAGTGCTTTCAGTATTTAAAAGTAGGCTGTCTGAACGTTTTCCATTCAAGAGCTGGAGTGATTTTCCCCCTATACGATAAGCTGCATTCACACTAATGCACATATCTCTTTTGAAATTGTAAATGTGGTTTGTCCTGTTGTTGGTTTACGAAATAACTGACCGTGTTTACATTCATTTCGCGTCAAAAGCATTTTGAGATGCAAGTACATTTAACCAATGAGTCGCTCACAGCCGCATGCACGAGCGCTCTTCACAAAGCGCGCGTAAGTATTTTAAAATGAAAGCAGCTTTCTCAGTGATTTTCATATTTTTAATATATAAGCCAACTGCATTCCAAAAGACATAAATAATGCCTTTGTGGAGCATTTGTAAGGAAAATTCCGGCGGCCAAGACCGCGCACTGCAAGAGTAACATCAAAGCGGCAAAACCTGTGCAATGAAGCCCGCGACTGTCCCTGTAATTCGCTTAAACCCCGAACTTTATGAAAGCTTATTTTTCGGAAGGTTCGAGCGGTGTCGTGTGTGTGTGTGTGTGTGTGTGTGTGTGTGTGTGTGTGTGTGTGTGTGTGTGTGTGAGAGAGAGAGAGAGAGAGCGAAATTAGAAGCAAGCAGAATACGGTTGTTTCTAAAGCACGCGCAGCGTCATCACGCATCTGTGTTTAAAAACTAAGCTCAGACTCGATTCCGAAATTCTCTGAATCGATCCAGAATTGTTGGAGAGAGAATAAATAACACAATATCACATACATAAAAAAAATAAACTGTTCTTTCCTGTATGCCAGACCTATGCGTAGCGTGCCAAGTTGATGCTTGATCTGCAGACTGCTTTTCTCTCGCGTGTCACGTGACCAGTGTAATCGCAGCTTTTGCGGTTACAAAATCGCATTTCATCATATCGCGATATTATCGCAAATGCAATTAATCGTTCAGCCCTAATAAGAAGACTTTATTTATTTTATTTAATGTGAAAATTAAATGATATCTCAGTGTTGGGCGCCTTTACAATTCTTATCCAAGAATAAAAAGCCAAATATTATAATATCCTTTCCTGTTTTGGAATGGGTATTAGGTCGATGAAGGTTACTGGTTTTGTGCTGACCTCTGAAGAAGACCTGGAAGATGAGGGTTGTTCATCCTCCTCCTGATGGATTAAGGTGTCTTGCTCAGGAGTGAAAACATGGAATAAGGACTTCATATCCTCCTGGAATGTGATGATGACTTCTTCATACACCGAATCCACACTGACAGTGTCATGATGAATCAAGATCGGTGTATCCTCTACGTGGGTAGTATGGCCCTCTCAGTTGTGATGGTGGGTTCGTATACATCAAGGATTGTGTTCTTGTTAACAGGAAACATCCCAGTGCCCCTGAATCCAGCCTGGGCATTTTAACCAGAGAGAAGAACTGTGTTTTGGAGAGCTTCTGTCCTACCGTCCTCCTTGTCCACTTCCGTTCCTCCTCATACCAATTGTGCTTCAAACTTTTGAAAAGTGCTTTGTCAGCAGGCTGGAGGGCATGAGTGGTGTGAGGCGGATAGGCCATCATATGCACATTTTTGGCATTCATCAGTTGTATGAAGTCCAAATTATAGACATGGCTACTGTGGCCATCCAACTGGAGAACATGGGGCCTTGGGTCATTTTGAGGCAGCAGTTCTGTAAACATCTGACTCCTGTCCAGGAACAGGTCACTGTTTATCCAGCCGTTGTCAGAGACCCATTTCTGGGCAGGCATAAAGCCACTCACACCTTAGTCGCTTGCCTTTAAAAATGACCCTGAGCAATATGGTGGACACGTTGACGAGTCACAGCAACGTTCCCAAGCGGTCACTGGGTCTATGTATTTATTATGTCTATGGGAAAACCCCATAACTGTTAAAAGGACAAGATATCACTGAGTATTAAAATAGTGATATTGTTTTATGTGTAATATTAAGAAATGTGCATTGTGCAATAAAGAAATACTCAGTTTAATCATTATTTTATATCAGTAAGTATTAATTGATATGTCAATAAATATGGATTTGAAGTATACAATGAAGTTAATGTATTTTAAATAGATTTTGGTATAGGTATTTTTACTAGGGTAGTTATGAATGACAAGGATAAAATATCTGTAGCTGTGTTTTAGTCGTTTAAATATAACAGTCAACACTGATTTAAAAAACATTTGTTTATTAATAAACAATTAAAATGCCTCGTTATTTTTTCAGACACATTTATTATCATTGGCCTGCTTTTGCGGCCAGATTATTCAAGTGCTTGAGCGCGGGATTGGCTATATTCCTCCATGCACCCAGTATTTAAGCAGAAATTAATAAACGTGATTAGTCGACTAATTACTTAAATGAATGACTACTCGTCACTAGAAAAATCTTTAGTCTATGGCAACTCTAATCAATACATTTAGCTTACATTATTTACTTAATAATTAGTATCCAGCTCTTTATATTAAATTAGCTGACTGTTTTTAAGGTGACAATCCTTTATACACGTCACGTGAAGATTGTACTGTATCTTGAAGATTCTTGTATTGTATTGTATCTGAGTCATGGAAATGTCCATTTTTCTGTCCCAAGCCTTTACAGAAATATTACACTTGAAAAACACTTTAGGGTTACAATTTCTTTATAATTTAAAATAAAACAATATTATTTGAACAATTACACCTTTGTGAGCCATCAATGTGGCAATATTTTTTTTTTTTAAATAATTATATAGAATTCCAAGCACCACAGAAGTGCTGGTCCCCACAGTCGACTTTATTCCCGTAGTGTTTCGACTTTAATCTCGAAATATTTCGACTTTAATCTCGAAATATTTTGACGTTAATCTCAAAATATTTTGACGTTAATCTCGAAATGCTAGATTTTTTTTTTTTCGATTATTTATTTATTTATTTATTTTTTATTTATTTTTTTATGTTGCGGTTCAGGGCCTCCGTACTTAACAGAATCAACCTGCAACCAAAAAATGTTGACACACTTGTGATGGCTGCATAAATCCTTCACAATTTCCTGCTTGCCCCTAGCAAAAACCAGAGTTTGCTGGATGAGGCAGAGTAGCTGGGGAGACACATGGCATCAGTAAGAAACATGGGACGAAACAGAGGCCTGTAATGTGAGGGAGGTCTTCTGCACAATCTTTAACTCTCCTGAAGGCAGTGTGTCATGGCAGAGCAGGATAGTGTGATCAAAAAGCATAACCACAAAGCTTATTGAAGACTCAAAGCAATTGTAAATATTAATTTGTAAATAAGTTATTTGTGTTATCATGCTAGGATTGTAAAAAGCTGATAAGTGATTATGATCCCAAAGAGAAGTACTTGCTGCATTGGTGAAAATGTGTTTTGGGGGAAAATAAAAAATAAAGTTTTTGTTTGAGAACTTTGGTGTGATTGTAAACTATCAATTCCATTGAAAAGAGGTATTGTCACTCCCGGCAATTCACATTAGCATATGCAAAGCTAGAGACTGCAAGTCCAAGCACCTTATGTAACATATCGAGGGCTTGGAGCCAGAGGGGCGTAAGTGGCTTTTGCCAAACTTTACAGAATCAGAATCAGAATCAGAAAGAGCTTTATTGCCAAGTGTGCTTGCACACACAAGGAATTTGTTTTGGTGCTGAGGCTTCCAGTGGACATATACAAATACAACAAGAAACATGAAACATAATACTACAAATTATAAGAATAAAGAATAAAAATATAAATATATGAGAATAAAAGTATCACAGTTGGGTTTAGTCAGAATAGACATTTCCAGATTTACAGATTATGAACATATTTACAGTGTTTTGAATATTATAATAAATAAATCTAAATATAAGTAATATACAGGAGAGACAAAACAAAATTTTGACCACACTTCAATCACCTGTATTATTAACCTTAAACCACAAACATTGCAACCACAGGCATACTTACATGAATGAGTATTTAAGTAAAAAACGTATGGCATATTAACACAATGAACATGTTCTAAAACATTTTAAAATAAAATAATATAGCAAAAACGTCAGATACGCCTTTTTGGCACCAAAAATTTCCAAGTCTTCTATGGACATGTTGGCCGTATCTGCTGAACAATGCAGAAAATAACTGGTCAAAAGGGGAATTGATTGAATAATTAACACTTGAACAAGTAATTCATTTTCATTTAACTCATTCATATATATATATATATATTTTTTTTCTCATTTCACTTTTCCATTCTGGGCATCTGCTGAACAGTACAGACTGTAATAAAAGTCACTGAACTTGCTAAACACTTCTGATTGGCAATCATGAGTTGTTCAATTTATTTCATTACATTCATTTTTTTCAAATTCTCTATATAATTGGGAGGTTATAGTATCCACCTTCCACTCCTACAACTCCTGCAATCAAACTCCATGCCTTGTCCTTTTTGAAACAGTCCTTGTAAAAAGGATTTGTAGTGTCATATAACACTGTGTGTTTTTAAAGTTCCAGGATGAACCTCTCGTCGTCCATTTCTGGCCTCTAAGGATATATTGGTGTGTAATTCAATTGGGAGTTTGCACAGGGTGTTTATTTTGAAATTGACAAGATTTGTTTACTTTTATTTTGTATTTATGGGTATATAGCGCCGCAGACGTGGGCAGTGTAAATAAGGGGTGAAACCAGTGTGAGAACATAGAAAAGTGAACCCCTGCCCCCATTAACACTGTAACTGCATCAGACCAACCATTTTAAGTACACACGTGGCTTCAAATACACAGTTTTAGACATAAAAAGACAATATACGTTAGCAAAGTCAACTGAATGATATGTTATGAACATAATCCAGCCTTTTTAATTATATTTAAGAACCATATTACCATAGAAACCCGCCGTTTAAAATGGCGCACGGGCGGCAACTTGAACCGACTCATTAAGAGCTCATTAACACAAAACCCAGAATAATACACAATATACACAAACATAACGACATGCAAGCACATTAAGTGACTCAATCCAGCATTAAAACATGTCATCCACCGATATTGATCAAAGTCTTGACTTAGTCTATTATATTTAAACACTTTACTTCAGAGCTCATTTGCAACATAGCTGTCTCGTTCAAATCCAAAGCTGTTCTAAGCTTTGAGCGGGACGCAATAGGCTAGTTGCACGTGGCCGCCATGTTGGATTTACGATCAGCTAGTGTGCGGTTGGACACTTCCGGTCTCGCTTTACGCCGGTGCAGGGAGCTGGAGAAAGCCGAAAATGATCTCTTATAGTTGTTTATAGAATCAATTATATCACTTAAAATACTACTAAGATATATATTACTATCACACGAGCAAATGGCAATTAAATGCACGGATGCATAGTCAGATTAATGAATGAAATACAACTGTTCACGAACAGAAGATTGTCTTGGACTCATGCTGCACGCAATTTTTAGGATTCAAGAGAGGCGACTTGCCTTTCTGAGGGTGACAGCCTCAGCACTTCATTGTTGTGTGTCGTTACGTTTCGTCACGTTACAACAAAGTCAGCTTTCATGCATTCCCCGTTGCCGCTGCGGTACGGGCAGAAGATCCGGAGGGATGACTTAATCAACCCGACCCAAAACACCCGGGTCTGTAGTCGACATTACTTTATTTGGTAACATTACTATTGCTAACTGTTTGTGTTTTAGTATGTAATTTAAATGCATATCATTTTCAGTGTATTTCACCTATGCGTTTCTATGCTATTACTGCATTTATTTTGTGCAAGTGAGATAAAGAGCATCTGTTTCATTAATCATTATCTGTCTGGTGTTTATAATACAGTATTTTACTACGTGTAAAATATACACAAACTTAGCTATATTAAATTGTTTGTGTTAACTACAGTTAAAAATTTAAATTAATCACAATTATTAAGATTTGTTTTTTCACCACTGTTTTTATCTATAAAGATAATTGATGCAAAGAAAGCATGTATGTAAAATATGTGATGATAATATTGAGCGAGCAATTGATGTAAGTGAAAATTTATGCGCAGAATTGAGAAAATTGTATTTATGGAGATAAATTGTAGCCTATCACAGGGCAAACGTGTGAATGTTCACGCGGTATTTTATGCAAACAACTCTAATCGTAGTTGTAACTCTATATTGACAGTAGGCATAATTCTCATTGCGTGCAGCATGAGTCCAAGACAATCTTCTGTTCGTGAACAGTTGCATTTCATTCATTAATCTGACTATGCATCCGTGCATTTAATTGCCATTTGCTCGTGTGATAGTAATATATATCTTAGTAGTATTTTAAGTGATATAATTGATTCTATAAACAACTATAAGAGATCATTTTCGGCTTTCTCCAGCTCCCTGCACCGGCGTAAAGTGAGACCGGAAGTGTCCAACCGCACACTCGCTGATCGTAAATCCAACATGGCGGCCACGTCCAACTAGCCTATTGGGCGATTCAGCAAGTGGAAATGACGTCACTCAAACATAAAACTCAATATATTATTTTAAAACAAAAACGAACGTTTATCCCATATTCTTACAAGGATATGAACAGCAATATGTGCACAGACACACAAAAATAAAATAGAAATATATGCAATTTATTACTGGGAAGAAGGACAAATTTTGCTGGAATAATCACTAAACTCAAAACACTACAGCTACATCTACTGTAAATGCAGGTACACTCGCTTCGATCTATCACAATACTCTACTTTATAAGCTTCAATGAACAACATCAATGAGATAAAACATATGTTTACGTTGCTAAGAGTGGTTGCTAAGGGGGTTGTGTAGTGATACATAGAACCGTTGGGTGAAGCGGTCATAGTTTTGTCGTGAATAAAACACAGCTATTGACCAATCAGAATCAAGGACTGGAACTAATCTTTTTATAAATATAAATAAATTAAATATTTTCAAAATAGGTTTTGCAAACCAGGATTATGTACTAGATATTCAATTCTGCTTTTAAATTCACTCACTTTTTAATAAAAAGTTTTCTAATTATTACCTTTTTCTAATATTTTCATTGTTAAATAACCTAGATTGATCATTACTGTGACATGAAACGAGAAACAGAAAAAAGTACCGCTTCAGTGATTTACTTACCGTCCGTACTCGAAAACTGGGAGCTGAACCGTGGGAAGCGATGGCGAAATCACGTGATGTTTTGCTGCGTGATGAACGTGCTGGCAGAGCTTTAGCACCGAGGTTTAAAGATGAATCCAGCGAGTTTTGCGTTTCTTATCTTTCGTCATAGTCCAAAAACCTTTGCGGTGGTTTCCAACACGTAGCACTGACGAACAAGATAATCAAGTTATTTAAGATGTCTCAACTGTACACATGTCTCATGTAGCATCTTGTTCAGCTCCTACATTGATGCTTTTGGCCTAAAAGCCCTTTCTGACCCATCTCACACACTCCTCTCGTCTCAGGGCTCATGCTCGCACCACAAGATATTCGGGCCGGTCTCTCCCCTTCCCACAATCCTAAATCAAGTCCCAATTATCTTGGTGGTTCTGCAGGTTTATATCTCTATTATAGGATTGGCTAGCATTTGTGTTTTTTTCTTAAGTTGTTTTGAACTATGGCTTTTCCTGAAATTTGTCAATTTTGTAGCAGAGAATATTTATAATTTTTGTGATGTCAAAAGATGTTGAAAAATCTTCTGTAATGGAAGAAAACATTTGATTACTTCTTTAAAACTATTGTTCACTTCTCCATTTATTGTACTTTAAACATTGTAAGCAGAAACATTGAAGAAATTCTTCATTTTGTGTACGGACTTCAGTGAGTCTCTATTGTGCAGCCCATCCAGGATCAACTGATCAGCTCAATAACAGTCCACAGAAAAATGTGTTCTTGCAATCTATTTTATGTTTACTGTTAATTCTTATCTTAAACATAACTTATCTTGTAAATATTTGTAAAAAGTACTGTAAGTAAAAATGTATAGAACAATTTATTTTGTTAATTTACAAATTAATTGACATGACAAAAATAAATGTACATAATAATTTTTTATTACATTTATAAGTTATAATTAACTTGCATTACAAAAATAAAAAATGTACAGATATTATTTTTTGTTTCATTTATATAAAAGTAATGTATTCGATTGTTTCATTTAAAAATTTTAATTCACATAACCAAAAGTTTACTTCTCTACCAATCTGTCAAGAATAGAAAACATTCTCTCCCTGTCTCTCTCTGAAACTTCATGTCCTCTAAATATCTGGATCAGCTCCTCTCGGTCTCGTTTCTCTCGGCTGCTGCTGTTCCTCGTTCTGTGCTTCGGCTGGGGAAAGGAGGACGGTAGGAGGGTTGCCAGGTCTGTGCAACAAAAGTAGCCCAAAAAGCCCATCGGCTCTTCTCCATCGAGCGGGGTAATTTTCCACTGGATTTGTGAGTCTGAGAGATGTTTTGGGGTGTTGGAGCGGCGAAATCGTACTTACGGGGGTGGAAATACACCCGTGTAAAAATAAATGTTTACCCGCGGCAACAATACAATACTGACTTGGCAATACTGACGGTAGGCCACATTCAAAGGATCCTTCAAATAGGGACAGCCTTCGCCGCGCCACTGTGACGCAATCAGCCTTCAAATACAGCCTTCAGAGGAGCAGCCCCTGAATTGGGACACAGCTAAAGAGTTGTTGATTGATGAGTTGTTGATGAGAAAACCAAAGTTTCCCAGTCAGGACTGAACGCGGTTTGTGGTAACACACCCCAGGTAAGCCATGCTTCCTCTGCCCAACAAATCTGCCTTGCTCTACTACCCACACGGATATACAGTATACCATCCACTAGCGTACCATAGCGCCTCTGGTGGTGTGTTGTAGTAGTATACTCAGTTCGAAAGAACATGGCAACATCCTGAGTCTGTTACAAGACAAAGAAGTGGATGATGTGTACTACAGGCGCTCTTTTATACTCAGGTGCACCTGTAGTGATCTGTCAATCTGTTTCAAAATCAATGACAAAATTCATGCTAGTCAGGATTTAAGTCCACATAAGCAGACAACTCACAGATTGTCACATATATTGTGCAGATACTTTCATTAGGAAACAGTTAACATTTGTGTTATATTAGAGGTGGTTTGTGGCATTATTCATAATGAATTAATGCTGATGGGAAATGAGGAAATGTGCAATCACTTCTAAATCTCTTAGTAACAAGCTTTCAGGAATCAAGCTTTTGAAAATTGAGGAAAACATCACCCACATTCACTCAATAGGGAAGTGTTTTCTAATGGCAGAAACCAAATCAATTATGATACTCAGTAGAAGTGCTTCAGGTTAAATCCTTCATGACTGACACTTTAAAGAATGCATAAAAACTGTATTGTTTATCATTTAAGCTATTATAATATTCTAAATCATCATATGTGAAATACATGCAACACATCACTTTTGTGTTCACTATCCACATGTTGATTACCAGTAAGCTAAGATGCTGTTTGATTGTTCTTCAAGTGTACCATACTGTGAAAAATTCTAGTGTTCACCATATTTGAACATGAATTAGCTTTTCACCAATATTGAATGGAAATGCCATAGAATGGTAAAACTGTTGTGGCGAGCAAGACGAGGCCGAGGGCCGCGAGAGAGCAGCACAAGGCCGGTGGCGTGATTACTAATGAGCTCACCTGCACCTTTTTTTCCCCTCTCTTGTCTCTGTCGCTCTACATCAGGGGTTCTCAAAGTCTATATTCAAAGGTCCAAATCAGAATTTTCATCAATGTCAAAGGTCCGAAACTATGGGAGGGAGGATTGTTCGGTTTTTGTTGACAGGGGAGGGGGGGGAGGGGAGGGGAGGGGGGTTGAATGTGTGCGCGCTACACGGTTTGGAGCTCGCGAGCTCTACATTGCGGGAGATTTGAACTAATTTGCGGGCATCAGGGAGCCGCTATCAATATGCGGGAGACTCCTGGAACTTCCGGGAGACATGGGATATCTGTGAACGCATACCTCTCTGTCCAATCATCTTTGAAAACTCAATTTTCTTCATCAACTTTTCTTTTCCTGGACAATGACATCCTCCACATCCATTCAAACGCTTACTGCGGTGAAGTGTCGCATTGCGCCCGATTACGTCAAAAGTCATACGCTCACTGGATGTCATGGCAACTAAATCACGGAGGAAATCTTTAAATATCTCGCCTTCCTTTTAATTTCGGACCATCTCAAAAAATAAACAAATGATTTTAACATGTGTTTATCAAAGTAGGAAATCCACACTTTTAATCCCTTACACACAATTAGTGCTCTTGAAATACGAAATGGAGGCGGGTTCGGATTGAATTCCCTCCGGGTCCGGATCCGGACCGGAGTCCGGACTTTGAGAATTACTGCTCTACATGCTTCCGTCTCATTTTCTCTTGCCTCGTCTGTCCATACCCCCAAGGAACCACAGTCGCCGTGCCCGGTCCCCCTGGAGGAGGGTGTATCCCTCAGTCTGCGATGGGGGTATGGGGTGAGCAGGACGAGGCCAAGGGCCGTGGGAGAGCGGCATGAGGCCGGTGGCGTGATTACTGATGAGCGACTCCTGCGCGACGCACCGGTCTCGTATCTCTCACGCAGGAGCGGAAGCAGAAAAGGAGGAGCGACGACTGTGGAGATCGAGAGAGGCCAGGCCTGGATTTTATTTGATGATGTTTTCATAGGCGTTGATTTCGGTGGGGGCAGTGGGTACGCGTCCCCACCAGATTTCGCCATGAGTAATTTTGTACCCACCACTTTTTGAAACATTGAGGCGCCACGGATGTACCTAATACATATAAATAAAACATATCCAGTTAACTAGCAGAGCATTCATTTAATTCGCTATTAAATAAGAGATCTAGCGCTAAAATGTGGTGTTTTTGAACTCAAGCTGCTGAGCGCTCGTTGCCGCGGCAATCAGTGTCATGGATACAGACTCGCGCGCTCTTCAATCTATCGCCGTTGTGGAGACTCTCTATTCATTCCGGTGAAATCACAAAATAACACGCACACAAACCTGTCCCTGTTTGATATAGACTGTAACCAGGCCCGTCGTCAAGGGGGGCATTGGGGGGCAGTGCCCCCCCAAATTACTTATTGTGCCCCCCTAATCATTCGAAATTAAATGTTTACGATTGTGATCATATTCACTTTCTCACCAAATTGTTTCAGCAGAACTTATCTCACAGGAACAGTAATCTCTACAACGGTAGAAATGCATAACACATTATCTTCAGAAATGATTCAGAAAATTCATTATTCAACGCATTATTACTCAGAACATAACTTGAAATTATATTCATAAATGACTGTTAAAACATCCCAAAACAGCACCCAAACCTTGCAAAGACCTACCTCATTAATTATTCAAATACAACAGCCAATGGCAAGTCTCCAGCAGCAGACCTTTCAATATGTTATTTTTGTGTTAGTAGTTTTATTTATTCAAATTACAATATGCAGTTTGTGTGTAAGTATATATATCATATAAATCATGCAATTCATTTAGTTAAGCATACAGTATTGTTTATACGTAATTCCTTTGCGCAGCTGCGCATTGCATGCAATATCAGAATCAAATTTTGGCGGTTTTGTAGGTCTACAGCAAAGCTATGGATATAAGAAAGTGGTTTAAAGATTCGTCATTGACAAAGACGACTTTGACCAACAACAACGTGTGTGGAGACGACTCTGGAGCTAATGAGATGGTAGGAATGGAGAATTTGTCTAATGAGACACAAGTTCACAGCGTAGACAGAGCAGCGGGTGTAATTATGAATGGGCCTACTACTAGTGACGTGATCGGTTATGAAGTGTAGAGTCATAAATCAAATTGGTTTTGGTGTAGTTTTAGGTTGGACTTGAAATGATATACATTACGTTGATTGTGCCTGTTACTCAAGAAAGCCACTAGATGGCACTGTGTTGTGTATGTGACGAACAATGCAGATTAACAAAAAATATAGGCTACTAGCTAAATGTGGAAATGTTAAGAGAAAATAAACAGACGTTGAGATCATACGGTGATCTCAATAATTGAATAAAACAAGACTATTGTGGTCTATTTTAGTTATAGCCTAATATGGGTTGTTGTTTTGGTCTGTCTCAGATCATTAAAAAAAAGGTGCCCCCCTATGAAAATTAAATGCCCCCCCATTTGGTTTGTTCTGGCGACGGCCCTGACTGTAACCACTGATGAACATATTCAGTTTTGATGAGAGAAAAAAAAACTATACGAGTGCAGATTAGAACCTGTAACCAGTGTTTTAGTCGAAACCAGCTCACTCGAGTCCGAGTCGAGACCGAGACCATAGAGGGTCGAGTCCGAGTCAAGACCGAGACCATAGAGGGTCGAGTCCGAGTCGAGACCGAGACCAAAGAGAGTCGAGTCCGAGTCGAGACCGAGACCAGAGAGGTTGGATAACCTAGGTTGGGTCTGAAACCAGACCTAAAGATATCTTCAAGAATATGTAAAATATTTGGTGGTAACAATAAAATTGGCACCATACTCAAACAGTAAATCAAATATACCATGGAATCATACACTGTAATGGTAAAAAGGCCACATAGCGGTGTAAAGGTAATTTTATTAAAATTATGACTTAATTATTACAATCAGTTAGTGCTCTTACACATAACATACTGCACACGAATTCTGTGTGGCTCTTATATGCAAACTGAATTATGGATGATAAGGCAGACATTTTCAATACATAGGGGTTACTAATATATGCTATAGTCATTGTTCCTGTTGTGAACAGGCCTAAAACTAAAAGCTTAAGGTTTGATTTAGTCCTCCATTTCCTCTGTTTTATCTTAAACATCTAACCCTACTAACCCTAACCCACATCACATCTGACCTGGGTCCTGCTGCATTTGCAACGTTAGTCTCAAGTCATGCGCAGTTGCGCACAAGAAAGTCAGGAAGACGTTGCAATCAAACAACAATTTAAAGAAAAATTAACATACAGTAATAATCATGACATATTTTGAATGGGTCTCGAGTGGAGTCGGGAATAAGTCCAAGTCCTAATATGTTCGAGTACGAGTCAATTCTGAGTCAAAATGCACACGAGTCCATGACAAGACCGAGACCATTAAAATATGGTCTCGAGACCGAGTCCGAGACCAAGTCCGAGTCTCGAGTACACAACACTGCCTGTAACCTCTGATACGCTTGGCAAAAGATCTACCACTAACAAAATGTGCAGATCGATTTATTTATTTACGGGTTGAGCAGAGAGAGGCTGTTTGACAAGTTTCAGTGACGTGCGGTCTGGGTAGGCAAACTAGGCACTACCCTGCCAAAATTGTTTTTTACTGTTTATTCTTGTTTTTTATATATGCAATATGTGTGTTATTCCAATTGTTTAGACGTTATGATGACAAATGTGGCAGTTATGCATAATCAAATAAAAAACAAATGGTAGAATAAGCAGTGCTTTTACTGTCTACTAGCATTTTTCTTTTACTAGCATTTGTTTACTGTATGTTGCGCATGCGCATTTCGATCCTGTATTATTCAACATGTACGGCAAAAAGCACAAATCAGCTGTGCCTTTGGACGTAAATATGTTATGCCAGTAACCATCTCCGTTACGTATCAGACATGGACCAATTAAAATCGAGATATTACTGGACATTTGCGCAGCTAACGTCATTACACCACAGCTAGCCTACATGCCTAAGAGTTAATCCCCGCCAAATTCAAAGTCAAAATGACAGCACCGGCCGTGATCATGGAGTTAAGAAATTTTTCCAAGCTCGATTTTAATTCAAAATCTGAGTTGATAGCAAGAGGGAGGTCTACGCCAGCCTTAGATGCACTAATGCAGCAAAAGGGCCCAAAAATTGTCCGATCGTTTCAAACAGACTGGTATGAAAGAAAAGATATGATCGACGTCTTCACGAGGAAAGAGCGGCGGATGGATTTTATGTAGGCTACAAATAATCTACCGATTGGTGAGTCAAAAACTATTTTGGGCTTAATATTGAATTGATAAATGTGGTTGAATCATTGCAAGCCATTTGCCTTCATATTCAATTGAGCAGTGTGTGATTTTACTTTCGCTAACTGACAAACATAATTGGCCACTGTGCAACAATTAAGGATTAAGAATGGTTGCATTCTGATGCTTGAGTGGACATAACTACCGGTGTGTGCCTGTGCCGCGCTTGTGTGTGTGCGTGCGTGTATGTGTGTGTGTGTGTGCGTGCGAGAGAGAGAGAGAGAGAGAGAGACAGACTGTGAGAGTACACGATATACATCCTGACTTGTACATTTCTTGATATGCCGCGCTTGTGCGTAACCTTTACTGTTATTACGTATTATTAGCCTAAACAATAAATCAGGTAATCTGGCTTTCAACTCAGTGCCTAGCCTCTTTAAGACATCACCGCACGTCACTGACAAGTTTGTACCCAGCACTTCTGAAAATGCACTTACGAATGCGTCTCTGTCCCCACATTTCAAACCAAACTGACGCCCGTGAGCATTGGTGGAGATGATCATGGAGTAGTATCTTGTTGCATTATTGCTTGCCTTAAATCTATTGCTGAATACGGGAATAGTTGTGATGATGATGATGATGATTGGATGCTATCAAGTTGGTCAAAATTACTGATGTAGATTGGATGAATGCATGTTGTAAATTGAGTAGGCTACTTGTCTGAAAACTTAAGGCTTTCTTCTTCATAAAACGAGTCGGACATCACATTTTTGTATACATTTTTTTTAATTTACATAATTACATTAATAAGCTACAGGACAACGTCTTTCAAAACATGACCTGCGCGAAAGAGAAAAAAAAATGAATGCGTAATTGTACCCACCACTTCTGAAAATGCACTTCCGAATGCGTCTCTGTCCCCCCCACATTTCAAACCAAATGATGTTTTATAAACAAAGTTCGGGAGGAGCACGTTCAAATAATCATTCCAATCAACTGGTCATCAAACAATTACCATGTCTACCCTATCAGCACGAGAAGGAGCATATAAATATTCACTCTGTCAACTCACCTAACATTCCTTGACAGTTTCAGCATCCCTCCACCACCCCGACTCCTCACTCTTGGCTTATCTTATTTATTTATTTCACAGCCAGGAATACGGGGGGAGTGCTCTGGGTTCGGGCCGAATACCTAACTCGGAGCCCTCTCCTCGGACAGCACGCCAAATACGCATTTATTCTATCTGACTTATTTGTAAGTGTGAACTCGTGAAACTGACGCCCGTGGATGTTTTGGTTTATTCTGTGGCGGCAGTCGACCGTGAGGGACTGCCGTCTTTACTTTCGTATTTGTTTTATTTGGTTATTAAATTCTTTGATTGTTCGCCGGTTCCCGCCTCTTCTTCCCATAACTTCTAACCTTGTTACAACTGTATTTACCTTGGCATAGTTGAATAATATGAGTTCTGTACGTGGAACTGACAAAACATGAGCCTCAAACACCATTGTTTCCTCCTTCATTTGTAAATCTCATGTTTGCAAAAGACCACTGAAAAACGGGCGAATCCCAACATAACACCGACTGTGACGTTGCAGTCGGGATCATTAATATTCACGCCCCCAAAATATACCGGCCCATGTTTTAGGCCAGGCAGTGTTAACGTGGACCTGCACAGCCGAATCATAAAAAAGTTCTGCAGGTATCGTGAAGAAGCAAGCAAGGACAATAGTGAAAATGGCAGATCATGGATATAAATGTTATGTTCCAGGCTGTGCAGGGGATGTGAGCACTTTTCATTCCCTTCCCACAGAAAAGAACTGTCAACGGGCATGGTTGATGTTTACAACAGGTTACCGCACCAATTTAATTCAAAATTGTTAGTTTGCTCTGCCCATTTCACCACTGACAGTTTTTCTAACCTGGGACAATATAACGTTATATCCAAGTAACGTTATATTTCCATTACAACCCCTTACTTTACGTTACTTATTTTATCCACTTCTCCTCGGTTGAAGCCATTTCTGTTTAAATCGAAAGTTTCTTAGTGAGCTAACAACATTAACGATAATTTACACTTCGTTGTAGAGATTGAACTCAAGATACTAGTACAGTAACATTAACCTTAGCTAACTAGCAAGCTCCAAGTAACGTGCATAGACAACTAAATAGTATGAATACCTATTTACACAGAGGTTAATATTATTTCCTGTGTTGTCATATAAATTTACAAAATACATACAACTGTAGATACATCTATGTCCATCCCTTTTGTCGGGTAGTATTATAATGCCTATATTTCATCAACAACACATAACTCAGGCGCTAACTAGGTTAGTTTGGTTGCTTACAGATAGCTCACTCGATCCTTCTAGCTAACGTCACCTTCTCCACCACTTCAGTTGAAACGATTGTCATTTGACAATGCATCTAGTCGATTTGTTAAAATATTTTATTTGAGAACTGAAGTACGGTTATTTTGAACGTTTGTATTTCAGAGTACACCACAGCTCCTACGTACAAATCTGTGAAACAGCCAATCAGGGCAGAGCTCAACATTATTATTCATGACGCTTCCAAATAAGGTAATAACAGCCCATTTCATGCCAGGGACAAATCCTAGGGTTATAAATGAACATGTAAAACATGTAAAACCTAACCTAAACCACATAACTTCTATGTAGATATCAGAGAATAATTTAAAATAGTGTATCAATGCATGCTATGGCACCTTTAACAATTTAATAATTGGAATGCACATTTTGTAAATATTTAACAGAAATGCAATTTCTCGTCTAGATACAGTTAATATACTTTACAGTTATCACTTCATCAAGTGTTAATAATTAGAATCTGACATTATTAAAGCGTAGTGCAGAATCAAACTAACTCAACGTTTACTGACAGATTGATTCTCAAACATCAGTGTCTTTTTTATTTATTTATTTTATTACTATTGTATTTTGTATTTATGCATTTGTATTTATTAAGCACAGATAAACACAACAGCAGTTGAACGATAGTGCTGTACAAATAAGATAATGAAAGGAAACAAACAAAAAATAAAAGGAAACCATACAAAATAAAATCAGCAAATTTAACACAAATTTTAAAAAGCCAAAGTACAAAAATAAGATTTCAATTTAGATTTAAACATAAACAGAATTTGACATTTTCACAGATAAGGGGAGACTGTTGCATAGGCCCAATGTGTTTATATTTTGTATGTATATATTGTACTTTGCTGTATGGTTTCTTTTTATGCTTTCTGTTTATATGCTCAATGTTTTATTGTACAGCACTTTGGTGCAACTCTGTTGCTTTTAAATGTGCTATAGAAATACATTTCTACTTGGCTTGACTTGGAATGAAACCGCAAATAAAGATGTAGCGATTTTGTTTTCAGTAGAAAAAGTTGCTATAAGATTTTGTCTTTATTTAGCTCTTACTGCATAATCATAATTTGATAAACTTTCAGTATGACAAAATTTTAATATTATATCACTGTATTAATGGCTATTCACATTTTCCTTTCTATAACACTTGGGGCTTTTTTAAAATGGTTTTATATTGTGTAGTTTGGTTTGGTTTGCTGATTGCTGATGTGGTTGTGTGTGCATTAACTGTAAATGATGTTTAATGCATCTTTGTCTGGTGTTTCCGGAGTTGATTCAGGCTATAAGAGAACTGAGCAGCTCATAAACACCATCATCTCCTGATGAGCAGCGTCTTCAGTCTTCAGTCTGATTCCCGGTAAGATCATGTCGTCTCATGTGAGAATTATTGTGTTATTGTGTTTCAGCCTTTTTTTTTTTAAGGTCCTGTCGGAACCAGTTTCCATTTCAGGTTCTTGAGTTTCATTTGATGATGATATGATATGTGCATGTTGTTTGAATTTAAACAAGTACAAACTTTTTTAAACATCTTTGGTAAATGTATCTATGATGCATTTCAAATAATATGATGTTAAAATCATTGTGGGAAATTCAGTAGTACAAACGTATCATGTAATGGACCGACAGCCTTTTAAGTAGCCTTTTACAAGTAGCCTACAAACAAGCAAAAGTGAACAACATATTCATTTTAAGTATGCTTATTACAATGCTTAATAATAGTTGACAAATGTTTATAATACTTTATAAGTTGGTACATTGTAAATTAAAACTTTTTTTTTTCAAAATATTCATATGATAAATACATAAATATTTAAAATATAAGTGTTTATAAAGGTACATATAATTTAAACCCACTAAAAGCTTAATCATTTTGCTATGTTCTTAAACAAATTACACATAAAATATACTTTAAGTATGAGCAACATAAGTATGTTTTCTGTAAATACACTAAAACTTCACTAAAAGTATGCTTGTTTTTAGCATATTTCTTAAAAATGTAACTAGCATTTATTTATTACCAATGTACTTCTAGTGCACTTTTTTAGAAATATATTAAAATGCAATTCAATATATTTTTTAATGCACTTCAAACAAGCATGTTGGGAATACAAATGTATTATAAACATACTACTTACATTTCAAGTATATTTTTAATACATTTAATACTCCCTGTCTTGTAGTTTGATGTTGATTATGACTCCAGGTAAGATCATGAGATCATCTCATCCGTGAGTTAATATAGTCAACTATCTTTGTATTTTAGCCTCTGATATCACTGTGATCATTTGCACTGAAACTAGTTTCCTTTAATTAACATTGTGTGTGATTTCAGTACAGTCAGCAACACAGATTTACATTTCTTAAAGAAAACAGGCTTGCAAAGCAACAGAAGAATCAATATTTTAGAGAGATCAAAGTATCTGTGCTTTCTCTCGTGATCATTCATGGGTTTCTTATTTTACTGAGGATAATAAACGCTATTGGACTTTAACTCTTTCAAATTCAAATTTCCGGCTTTCCGTGTTTTCACTGTTATATGCTATAGGACTGTGAAGCTTTGAGGTGTTGATGGACTCGATCGACTCCATCTGTGTTTGATCATCGTTCTGAATATGATCTGGATGGAGTCTTTGACAAAAACATGATTTTCTCAGCTTTTTGCTCAAAATGTTGCATTTTTATGAAACTTTCCCACATTCAAGTGTTAAGGAATGCATGAAGATTGAATAAAACGGGGTTTTATTTGTTTAAAAGCAGAGTGTCACGATTACCAGTGATTACCACCAGAGGCCACTCCAGCCTGGACTATTGTCATTCCCTAATGAAACTGCATTTCCCATAACTCTCTGCCTGGACTCATCATCCCTGATTACATCCACCTGTGTCTCATTACCTTGTTTAACTCACCCTGGTTTCACATTTATTCCCTGCGAAGTCTTGTACGTGTAACACTGCATTTCTGAGTGTTTCCACTGTTTTCCATGTTTCTGGTGTTTGTTATCTGCCTGTGTCCTGGTTTTCCCGTTCCTGTCTCACCCTCTGGATTTGTTTGTCATTGTTTGGACTGATAGTCTGTGCTTTTGACCACTGCCTGTTATACGGTTTATGATCTTGGATTTTCCCATTAAAAACTGCATTTGGATTCTCAAACTTCGTGTCTCGGAGCTGTTCGTTACACAGAGTGTCGGTTCTTTCTTTTAATATATTACATGTTCAGATATTCATACAACAAAATATTCTGTGGGCCATAAAACTTTTGTGAAAATGATCAAAAACGCTGGCTTTTATTTCTTATTTTATCTTTTTAAAAACACTTGCGGGGAAAGAGTTAAAAACATTGAGTGAAGTTTAAAAATGAAAGCGTCAGATATAAAGCATTTTCACATTACTTCAGTCGTCGTAGTTGAGCCGAACCATTAGTGAAAGTTAGACTGGTTTTTCACTCAAACTATCATTGTTAGTTGATTGTGTCTTTAAGGTAATTACAGTTTCACACGTCAGATCAAATAGTATGTCTGTAATCTCAGGCATTTCCTACATTAGATCAACAAGCTTTAAGATGTGTGTTTTTACAGTGAATGAAGAGCTCTTTAAACACGGCAGTGGAAACTTGTGAAACATCTGTCAGTCTGTGTGTTATTCCACAAACTTCTGCTTTGACCTGCAGACGAAACACACAATCCTGTCAGTAACGTAAGTTCTTCAAGATTTATTCCTAGTTTAATAAACCATTGTACACTTGCAGCTGTGCTGGACTGAATATTCAGAACAACTGCATTCTTGCTTCTGTGATATTGTTCAAATGGAGGATTTACAAACTTTAATCTTACATTTCATGTATTTCAAGCTTTCTAACATTACACACATCTCCTATAAAGAACATGTAAAGCAAACTGGGGAACTTTATTTCAACAATCACACAGAAAACAAGTTATGTCATATATTTTTGTTTTTATTAAAGAAAAATATATTATTACAATAGTAAATGAATGCATGTTTTTTTAAACTAATGATTGGTTTGTTATTTAGTGCTGCCTGTCAAGATTTCATGCAACAATGGGACAAAACGTCAGCTGCAACGGATCAAGTGGAGATTATTATAACTGTGAAGATTATGAAGATGAAATGTGTTGGTTGTGGGAATTTTACAGGAAACTTGAGTTTGCAGAACCATTAATTATCATGATCATTTCAGCCATTGAGATTCCAATCATGATCGTAACTCTGTTTGCGTTGTGTGCTCTTATCAAATCTCATCGCTCCACTCCAGTTTTTGTTATTCATTTGATTCTTTCAGATCTCATTCAGATCATTTGTAAATTAACAGAGGCAATCACAAGGTCATGGAAGGTGGATATTGCATATTTTTATAGTTTGATTGTAGGTCTGTATTATATGGCATGTATTGCTTTTGAACGATATCTTCTGGTTTCTCATCCTATCTGGTACAGAACTCATCATTCACTAAAAGCCTGCTGTGTTATTTCTGTGATCATCTGGTGTGTTCCTCTGATCTTAGCAGGCGTAAGCTTGTCTCTGTTTAGCATTCTGCCCCTATTGATCGGCTGTTTTATCCCCTACCTGATAATCATTCTGTGTTTTGTTGGCACTTGTCGCGGTCTTTTACGCTCAATATCGCTTACTTCTCTAAAGCGCAAAAAAATTTTGGGCAGTTTGTTCCTGGTGCTTCTGACTTACACTTTTCTCATTCTCCCCTCTGTAATCCTGATTTTTATTTGTGTTACTTTTCACATTGACAGTTCATTAGCTCTTAAATTTTGGTATTTTTCTGAATATCTCTTGTTTCTGAACCCACTTGCTGACTGTGTATTGTACTTGTTCACGAGGCCTGATGTTGGAGGGTTAATGAAGTCTGTTCACTGCTGTTGTAGAACTGACATACATGAGAATTCGACACGCAGCCGGGACGAACACTCTCGAGACAGTAGTGCAGCGTTTGCCTGCTGTGTTTCAATGCAAAAGCCTGCGTCTCATTCATGGACCGCCTGCAGTTCAGTTTAAACATCTGCACTCAATACATGAAGTCAATGGCATTCTTTTCAGGACTTTATCATACGATGGAGAGGAGAGTTGTTGTTGGCATGGGGCACTTTCCATAAGATCATCTCTCAATGCAAATCATACCAGCTATTAGGCTAACTGAAATAACACCATGCCAATCTCTAGGTATGGTGAAGGGAATGTGATGATGTGGGGATATTTTATACCAAAGGCCAAGGGAACTTTATCAGGATGCATAGTATCCTGGATCCATGAAACAACTGGCCTTTAAAAATAAAAATCTGCTGCCTCTATGGGAATTTAACATAGGGGTGTCCTGACTTATGCACCCTGTATTTTAAGGAAGAACATTTATTTATTTATGATACATTATACATTCACAAAGAAAATTGGTGTCCCTAAAGTTTGGATTTTTCCTCATTTTTTAAATTAAGGCATTAAGATCAATTTTCAAAAGATTATTTTTGTATTCCTCTTTTTAGTCAACTTTAGCATGGGTGTGTTCACATATGCTATCCACTGCATAAAAATATTAATCAGAGCTTGCATGGAAATCAGAAGAGGAGTTATTTGTAATATTGTTGTCTTTATAGAAGTGTTTCATATATGTCACATATCGAGTCAGAGACTGTCCTGTATTCTCTCTTTTCTATCATTAATATAATTAAAGATCTCTCAGTTCTCCTGTATGTGTTTCTGTCTGTGCTTATTTGACAAATAACAGCTGAGTTGAACTGGAAGTAGAGAAGGTCAAAAGCAAAACCAGAAACCAACCAATAGTCTTTTTGCACCAATTCCCACCTTAGACGAGAGAGAGAGAGAGAGAGGGAGAGAGAGACTTTTTTGACTTTTAGGGTCTCTTTTATTTTACAAAAATAATTTCTTACAATCTAAGCTTTTTAAAACCAGGAAAAAACAATATACCATAAATATAACAATATATCATAGGTAATAATAATCAAAAATAAAAAAAACATGCACATATATAAATATATATATACATATACATACATACACACATATATATACACACACACGCATCATTTATACACCTTAGACAGTAACTTGCAGATTACCATCAATATCAACTTCACACACACACATTGATTTACGTCCCATTTACATTTAAAAGTCTCAAGATTATCAACTAGTTTATAATAAGCATACTCTATTTTAACACGTGTTTTTATCAATCCTTTCAAAATTGCTAAAACATCAGTTGACTCCATGTCATTCGGTTTTCCTTTACGTGACACCCATATGGCCATTTTTGCCTGTCCAAATAAGAAGTTTAGTAAAACAATTACTTCCTTTTTACTTCTAATATACTTTGGCCCATAAATAAAAACCAATGGGGTAAAAACGATGCCCAACGTGTTGTACCAGTTCTCTAATTCAGAAAAAAAGTATCTGCAATCTCGCACAATTAAAAAACAAATGGAAAACTGTTTCCTGTACCCCATAAAAAAGGGCAACCCTCCCCTACCTCTGGATCAAGGTGTGCTCTGTGTCTGTTAGTAGCTATTATACCATGCACAATTCTCCACTGAAGATCTCCAGTCCTTTTCTCAGTAGGAGGCTTGTACAGGGACCGCCAGCTACCTTTAGGGGAAGCACCTGCTCCAAACACCTCCTGCCATTTAGACTCCTTTACACCGTTCCAGCGTTTGAAGATATAAAACTTTGACACACAGTACATAAAGAGCTTTTTTTCCAACATTACTGAAAGCACCAAGTTGGGGGGTCTCGAAAGACAGCAGTCCACCCTCCGAATCATTCCATAATCCAGTCTCTGCAGAAATAGACATCTCTGGGAAGGAAAAAAAATCTTCTTCATCATCATGCGTTTCTAGAGACAGTCTGTAATCCAAAGGTAGGGCTTTACTTAAGTCAGTATAGTCAGTATATTCTGGGCGAGCCGAATTGATCTTATACCCAGTTTTTCGGCCAAAACGTCAGCCGATATCCATCCTTCCAAAGATAAAAATTGTCCAACTTTCAATAACTTTGCAGTCTTTAGAGTATTTCTTAGAGGTATTGACTTTAAAATATTCAAGTCCAATGCAGGATTGAAAAGTATCGGTTCTTCTTTCAACCACATTCTCTGCACACCATTTTGTTCTCGAGATACTCTGCAAACTGTCCAAGATGTTAAAATGGACCTGTAGAAAACTGTTAGTCCAGACAGGTCTATCTTGTTAATGTCCATGAGGAATAAATGGCGGTCTAGTCCCATATTCCCTGCTCTCCTCAGTAGGGTACAGGCGACTCCAGCCCAGCTCACATCTTCCCCATACAGGAGTTTTTTCACGGTCTGGAGTCTAAAGGCTTTGACTCTGGATCTTATGTCTACTAGTCCTTGTCCTCCCACTTGTATAGGTAGATACAGCACCGATGCCTTCAACCAGTGCTGTCCCGACCAGAAGAAATCCACCAGGCACTTTTGTAATCTTCTTACTATATCTTCTGGCGGTTCCAGAATCCTCATTCTGTGCCACAAGGATGCTGCAGCCAAGTTGTTACAGACAAGCACTCTTCCCCTGTAGGACAGCTGGGGTAGCAGCCATTTCCAGTAAGACAACCTTGCACACACTTTTTCCACTAAACCCTCCCAATTTCTTTTCCTAAATTCTTCCATCCCTAAAAAGACTCCTAAATATTTAAAACCTGCCCTCCCCCATTTTAATTCACCTGATAGTAATGGACTTTGAGGTTCTTGACCACACCATAGAGCATCACTTTTTCCCCAATTGACTTTTGCTGAACATGCTTTATTATAACACTCTAAAGGCCCGTTCACACCAAGCACGATAACTATAAAGATAACGATAAAGATATAATTCTAAAAATCGTTCTCCATATTAAAGAATAACAGAGTTCACACCACAACTATAACGATAAAGATATGAGGAACGATATCGTTGGGATCACTTTCAGAACGATTTTTTTCCAGCTGTCGAACGATAAAACACTGACAGCCAATCAGAATCCATTCTAATTTAAAGGTCTCGCGCATTTAAAATGGCAGATGACATTGCAGAGAAGTTAATCATCGAGGTACAAAAAAATCCTCCACTATTTGACAAGTCAAACCCCCTTTTCAAGGATACGTTAAAAAAGATGGATATATGGAAAGCAATCGGTCGTATCCTGGGAATAAATGGTGAGAAGTATTAACGATGAGATATTATGCAGTTTAGCATAGTGTAACAAAATTACCTCAGGTAACGTTAGGCTATCCAGCACTAATTTTGACAACATTGCTGAAGTTGCAGTGAAAAAGGCGTTGTATACATAAAGGTGTTGACTAGGCGAAGTTTTTATCCCATCATTGAGTTCGTCAGCTAAATTCACTGTTAGATTAGATCGATTACACTAGACTTGCTAGATTCACTGTTTAGATGCGCTCGGAACATAGCATGCTGGCTGAGGACATCTGCTGGCAAAGACGTGTAAAGGCAATAAGAACAGCAAAAACATATTCAATGACATGTTGTAAACAACAATTATAATAAAATTCGGATTCTACCAACTCCTCTCGTCTTTTAAGGATATCGTGTACCCAAAAGCGCCTGTTTTTCTTTTGATATTTTTTTGTAACGTAAAGCAGCAGCAGGTCATCCATTTTTGCTACTTTGAAACCTCAGCGCGGGCGCGCGCGTGCTTAGAATAAAAAGACCGTTATCGGTAGTTGGTGTGGACGCATATACAGGTCCTTCTCAAAAAATTTGCATATTGTGATAAAGTTCATTATTTTCCATAATGTAATGATAAAAATTAAACTTTCATATATTTTAGATTCATTGCACACCAACTGAAATATTTCAGGTCTTTTATTGTTTTAATACTGATGGTTTGGCATACAGCTCATGAAAACCCAAAATTCCTATCTAAAAAAATTAGCATATTATGAAAAGGTTCTCTAAACGAGCTATTAACCTAATCAGCTTAATCAACTAATTAACTCTAAACACCTGCAAAAGATTCCTGAGGCTTTTAAAAACTCCCAGCCTGTTTCATTACTCAAAACCGCAATCATGGGTAAGACTGCCGACCTGACTGCTGTCCAAATAGGCTGTTCCCAGAGTGCTGTATCAAGGCACCTCAGTGGGAAGTCTGTGGGAAGGAAAAAGTGTGGCAAAAAACGCTGCACAACGAGAAGAGGTGACCGGACCCTGAGGAAGATTGTGGAGAAGGACCGATTCCAGACCTTGGGGGACCTGCGGAAGCAGTGGACTGAGTCTGGAGTAGAAACATCCAGAGCCACCGTGCACAGGCGTGTGCAGGAAATGGGCTACAGGTGCCGCATTCCCCAGGTCAAGCCACTTTTGAACCAGAAACAGCGGCAGAAGCACCTGACCTGGGCTACAGAGAAGCAGCACTGGACTGTTGCTCAGTGGTCCAAAGTACTTTTTTCGGATGAAAGCAAATTTTGCATGTCATTCGGAAATCAAGGTGCCAGAGTCTGGAGGAAGACTGGGGAGAAGGAAATGCCAAAATGCCTGAAGTCCAGTGTCAAATACCCACAGTCAGTGATGGTCTGGGGTGCCATGTCAGCTGCTGGTGTTGGTCCACTGTGTTTTATCAAGGGCAGGGTCAATGCAGCTAGCTATCAGGAGATTTTGGAGCACTTCATGCTTCCATTTGATTTCATTTTTCAGCACGACCTGGCGCCTGCTCACAGTGCCAAAACCACTGGTAAATGGTTTACTGACCATGGTATTACTGTGCTCAATTGGCCTGCCAACTCTCCTGACCTGAACCCCATAGAGAATCTGTGGGATATTGTGAAGAGAAAGTTGAGAGACGCAAGACCCAACACTCTGGATGAGCTTAAGGCCGCTATCGAAGCATCCTGGGCCTCCATAACACCTCAGCAGTGCCACAGGCTGATTGCCTCCATGCCACGCTGCATTGAAGCAGTCATTTCTGCAAAAGGATTCCCGACCAAGTATTGAGTGCATAACTGAACATAATTATTTGAAGGTTGACTTTTTTTTTTGTATTAAAAACACTTCTTTTATTGGTCGGATGAAATATGCTAATTTTTTTAGATAGGAATTTTGGGTTTTCATGAGCTGTATGCCAAAATCATCAGTATTAAAACAATAAAAGACCTGAAATATTTCAGTTGGTGTGCAATGAATCTAAAATATATGAAAGTTAAATTTTTATCATTACATTATGGAAAATAATGAACTTTATCACAATATGCTAATTTTTTGAGAAGGACCTATATAACTAAGTATAGTTATCTTTATCGTTATCTTTATAGTAATCGTGCTTGGTGTGAACGGGCCTTAACGCCTTTTCTAACAATTTGACATCATTTTGATCTCTAATTAAAACAGTAACATCATCTGCGTAAGCAGAAAGTTTGATAGGTTGCTGAAAAAAAGATGATACATTGACATTCAACCCTTTTAACTTTCTTCTCAGTCTGCACAACAGAGGCTCAATTGCTATACTATAAAGAAGACCAGACAGAGGACAACCTTGCTTAATTCCCCTCTGTACTTTTATCGGAAAGCTGAGGCCACCAGCCATTTTTACCATACATTTGGCTTGTATACATGTTTACTGCAGAAATAAAATTGTCCCCAAAACCAAAAGCTTTTAACGTCTTAAAAAGAAAAATGTGATCAACCCTATCAAAGGCCATTTCCTGGTCTAAGGACAAAAAGCCAACATTAGTGCCATTTACAACAACAAAATCTACACAATCTCGCACCAAATGTAGATTATCAGAAATACACCTATTTTTGATACAATAAGACTGATCTTTGTGAACAATTCCATGCAGTACACCATTTAATCTATTTGCTAGAACTTTAGAGAAAATTTTATAGTCCGAGCACAAAATTGCCACCGGCCTCCAGTTCTTCAATAGTGTCAAATCTCCTTTTTTGGGGAGCAGCGTTAAAACTGCACGCTGACAGCTTGTAGGAAGGATTCCTTTACTTAGACAATTTTGAAGTACTTCAAAAAAATCTTTTCCAATAATGTTCCAAAAAGTCTTGTTAAAATCAGAGGTTAATCCATCCAGTCCCGCACGACCTGAGGAGAGTCCCATGACAGCGGTGGTAACTTCCTCAAAGTTAAGATCCGTTTCTAGAGAAAGTCTGTCTCTTTGCGTTATATTAGGAAGATCCTGCAACAGTTAATTTCTACATTGTTCATCTGCATTTTCAGCAGCATATAGTTCAGAATAAAATTCAACAGCAATTCCTCTCATATTCACCGGGTCTGAGGTGTCATGTCCATTGGTGTCTTTTAAGCAGAACATTAGTTTTTCTTTCCCAGCTTTACGCTCCAATTTAAAAAAGAAAGTTGTAGGACCATCCAAATCTCTTATTGCAGTGAACCTACTCCTCACAAGCGCTCTTTTGACCTTTTCATTTAGAATTGAGCTCAGTTGATTTTTTTTCCTTTCCCACAAATCTTTAAAATTTGTAGGTTCACTTTCAATCATGTCTTTTTTAATCTCCATAACTTCTTTTTCTAGCCAATCTAATGTATTTTTTAAAACCAACGAGGAATGAGATGTATATTGCTGACAAAAATTCCTTATATGCACTTTTCCAACCTCCCACCACTGAGTAATATCTTCATAATAATTCTTCTCTCTTTTCCAGGTCTCCCAAAAGCCATTAAAATATTCACAGAAATTTTTATCTTCTAATAATTTGATATTAAAATGCCAGTAGCAGCTTTTACGATTTATTCTATCTAGTGTGCATTCTACTGTGATAAGTTTATGATCAGAAATCGATGTTGGTATTATAGCAGTTTTTAACATTCTACAGTATTTCTCATATTTTGTGATACATAAATCCTATCTAAACGTGCAGCAAAAACTCTATTATTAGTGACTTTCACCCATGTGTACTGACGTGTTGTAGGGTTGTATTCTCTCCACACATCTGAGAAATGCAAACTTTCGATTATGCTGTCTAAACAGAAAGATGATTGTGCATGCTGTTCCTCCCCATTTCTGTCTAGAGTAAAATTTAAGGTACAATTCCAATCACCACCCATAATAATAAAATCATCATCTTGCTGTTGTTTTAGAAAGAGTTCTAATTTTTTAAAGAGCTGTACTCTGTCTGCTCCTATATTTGGTGCATAAATAACAAACAGAAAATGTAAATTACTTATTTCAGCCCTTACAATTAAACATCTTCCTGGTCGTAACTCTTTTTTAGAAATTATTTTTGCTTTTATCTCAGGGGAAAACAACACTGCCACTCCAGCACTTAAACTGGTACCATAAGAGCTTTCTCTCCTTTCCACCATAGATCCCAGTCAACTTCATTACTTTGGTCACTGTGAGATTCTTGTAAAAATACAACACTTAAATTTTTTATAAGAATTAATTCTGATAATACATTATTTTTCCTCCCATCCCTCATTCCATTCACATTTAGGGATCCCACCCGCATGCCCTTCATGAGGAAAATAAAGAGAAAAAGAAAACAGGAAAGGTAGAAACAAGCTTTGTTTAACAACATGATTTCTTATGTCTTTCCCCTCGTCAGTCCTCCCTTTCCTTTCCTTTTGCCTTGTCTAACCGAGGTTATATGTTTTTTAAGTCGAAACCGCGTTTGCTGTGAGAGTTCCTCATAACTGCTCACTTTCCTAGCCTTCATCACGGAAGCAACAAATTTATCACTATCAGGGAAAAAATCCTCTATTTATACTCCTGATTTTCCTTTGGTTGCATCAAGAAAGGAATTAATTTGCTCAACAGTATACAAGTCTCTTTCATCCATTTTATCTAACCACTCCTCACTATCTTTCATTCCATCATCAGTACACTGAGACAAGTTATCCAATTCCTCATCCATTTTTTCCTCTGAGCCTCCTGCCTGTGCTTCATCATTAACCTCACGTACATGTTCAACACCACTCTGTTCCTCATTGTCATCAATAACATCAGTAGTTTCATTCTCAGTTCTATCTGGAGCAGCACTGCATCCAGGTTGCACATTCTCATTATTAACATTATTCTCAATCACCTCGTTCTGCTCGTTCACTACTTCTGTTACCCCTCCATCTTTCTCCTCATTCCCGTCTATCGTTTTGCTGTTCGTTTTTTTTTGGGCATACGCCACGTTTGTGCCCAATTTCTCCACACTCAAAACACTTCCAGTTCTCCGCGCTTGCATAAACCTTGTATAAATTCTCTCCATGGTTTACACGAAAAGACACCTCTAAATTACGTTCCGGCGAACTCAGAAACATATACACCTGTCTTCTGAAGGAAAGCACATGTTTTAGTGCAGCGTTTTTACAGCCCAATGAAATAAGTTTTACAGGGCATGAAATAAGTTTTACAGGGCTTAAAATTTTTCCGAATCTCTGCAATTCTTTCATAATCACATCATTAGAGATAAACGTCAGGATGTTTGAGATTATGATTTTCGTCGCCGGGGCAGAAAGCGGGGTTACTGTAATAAAAGTGCCTTTTACCCATACTCCGCTCACTGTCAATTTATAAATCAACATTTCCGTTTTTAAAAACACAACCACCGCTTTGTTCATATGCAAAGCCGAGATGATATTCTCAAACCCTACCTGCTCTCCAACGACTAGGAGCAGTTCCTCCACTGTCACCCCATGTTCTGGTACACACCTCCACCCGTTCCGAAGCGACAGGCCTTGCGTTCCTTGACTGGGAACAGACACCATATCGGCGTCTCAAAGTGGTGAACAAACTTTTTTCTTTTCTTTTTTTTAACTACCGAGGGGAAAAGAAAAAAAAAAAGAAACCATATGTATTAAATAGAGAAACCACTTTTTCCACACTCACTCTGAGCAACGTGCTCAGCTCTCACACACACGCTCCCAACACGCACACCGGAAGAGAGAGAGAGAGAGAGAGAGAGAGAGAGAGAGAGAGAGAGAGAGAGAGAGAGAGAGAGAGAGAGAGAGAGAGAGAGAGAGAGAGAGATGTTTGTGTGAGAGAGAGAGAAAAAGAGAGAGATGTTTGTGTGTGTGAGAGAGAGAGAAAAAGAGAGAGATGTGTGTGTGTGTGAGAGAGAGAGAGAGAGAGAGATGTGTGTGAGAAAGAGAGAGAGTGAGAGGGAGATTGTGTGTGTGTGTGTGTGTATGTGTGCTCATGTTTATATTACATTGTGGGGACCAAATGTCCCCACAAGTATAGTAAAACCTGAAATCACCTACATTGTGGGGACCAGTCAGCGGTCCCCATGAGGAAAACAGCGTATAAATCACACTAAGTAATGTTTTTTGAAAATGTAAAAATGCAGAATGTCTCCTGTGATGGGTAGGTTTAGGGATAGGGGCAGTGTAAGGGGACAGAATATATAGTTTGTACAGTATAAAAACCATTACGCCTATGGAGAGTCCCCACAAAGATAGCGAACCAGACGTGTGTGTGTGTGTGTGTGTGTGTGTGTATTTAAAATCAGTAGTTGGAATATACAAGGTCTGCACTCTTCTACGTTTGGTAATAAGACTGCAGACCAAGACTTACTCAGCAGTGTAACTGATATGGACATCTGTATCTTTCATGAGACGTGGTGTCATAGTAATGAGACGTTACATTGTCCAATAGGATACAAGGAAATTATGGTTCCTTCATTAAAAAATTCTAAAATAAAATGTGGCCGGGACTCATGTGGAATACTTATATGGCACAAAGACGATTTAAAACATTTGATTAAAATTGCTAAAAGTGGAAAATCATCTATTTGGCTTGAAGTGAAATCCATCATTTCACAGTCCAGTCTTTACCTCTTTGCCGTCTATATTCCCCCTCATGACTCTCCCTATTACGAAGAGCAAAGCTTTCCAACATTACAGGCTGACATCTTACAGTTTCAGTCCAGAGGAAATATCCTCGTCTGCGGAGACTTAAACGCCAGAACAGGGCGAGATAAAGACTGTGATATCGTCCGCATAAGCAGATAATGACACCCTACTACTACTATTTATACCAGGAAGTCAAATTCCATTCAGATCTCTCCTTATCCTACACAACAATGGCTCAATGGCGAGACTATACAATTGTCCAGAAAGTGGACAACCCTGCCTAATACCCCTTGATACCGGTATTGATGCACTTAATCCTCCACCAGCTTTAACCATCACAAAAACATTTGAATATAAGAACTTAATATAAGATATAAAATTCTCTCCAAATCCAAATTGTTTTAAAACCTTAAGAAGATACACATTGTCAACCCGATCGAATGCTCTCTGTTGATCCAAACAAAGAATACCCAGGTTTAAATATTAAATTGGTTAAAATCAATTACATCCCTTAATAAAAAGAGATTATCCATGATTGACCTTTTGGGAATGCAATACGTCTGGTCATTTTGAACCAATAACTCCAATTATTGAACAATTATTGAATCAATTTTGAACCAATAACACTTAAACCTGTTTGCTAAACACTTTGACAGTATTTTATAGTCCAAACACAATAGAGAAACTCCAATTCTTTAGAAGACCTAGATCTCCTTTTTTTGGAAGCAAAGACAGTACAGCTCTTCGACAGCTTATAGGAAGTGTTCTCCACTTGTGATGCTTTGAATGAGTACTTCATACAGATCTTGTCCTAATACATTCCAAAAAGCTTGGTAAAACTCAACTGGCAGTCCATCAATTCCCGGAGAACGTCCTCTTGATAACTGTTTCATTGCTTCTGTAATCTCCTGAAAAGTTATTTGACTGTCTAGTGATTTTCTCTCCTCATCTTTCACCTGAGGTAAGTCACTCAGCAAATCAGAAGCACTCTCAACTTCACAGTTCTCCGAGCCAAGTTATTTCTTTTTCTTATTCAACAGCTCACTCTGCCCAGTTCCATTATTATTAAAAATAGTACTTTCCATTCTTTGAATGTCTTTCTCCAAGCTTTTTGCTGCAAACGTCACCCTTGATGTATTATGTGAACTGTAATTTTGACAAAATATTCTTATATTTACTTTGCCAACATCCCACCACTGACACATGTTTTCAAAAGAATCTTTCTGCATTTTCCATTTATTCCAGAATAATTTAAAACTATCACAAAATAAAGCATCTTGTAATAATTTAACATTAAAATGCCAAAAATAATTTGGCTTTGTAATTGCCTTCATGTTTAAATCAAATAAAACCAAGTGGTGATCTGAAAACCCAACAGGTGAAATAACAGCATTCATCACCTTATTATTCCATGATTTATCAATATAAAATCTGTCTAGTCTTGCCCCACTAACCCTATTCTCAGATACTTTAATCCATGTATATTGTCTAATTCCGATATTTCTTTTCCTCCAAATATCAAACAAATTAAGCTATTTTATAATTTTTGATAATACCACACTTGACTCATTGTGAGGTTCCTCCCCATTCCTATCAATTATAAAATCAACAGTACAATTCCAGTCACCTCCTATGATAACACACACCTGATCTCCAATTTTTTGAACGGCATTTTTTAGTTTCATAAAAACCTCCAACCGCTCAGGCCCAATATTTGGTGCATAAACATTTATAAGCACAAACACAGTTCCCTTAAATTCTATATGCATTAATAATACTCTTCCATTTATAACTTCTTCTACAACTAAAATATTTACATGTATTTTTGAGAATAATATGGCTACACCCGGACTCATATTTGTCCCATGGCTTAGCACACATTTCCCTTCCCACCATCTATCCCATTCCGACTCATTTTCTGTATTAGAATGTGTTTCTTGTAGAAAAAAAACAATATCCACCTTCTTAGTTCTAAATAATTCTGACACCATTGCCAACTTATTTCCATCTCTACCCCCATTTATATTTAAGGATCCCACTCTCAAAAACTCCATAAAAAGGGACCAAAATAAAAAGGACAGAAATAGAGTGAAAAGACAAACAATATCCGACACCCTGTGTGTTTTAATCATTTTGTGAAGCGTTTGCCTTACTCTTTCTTAACTTCGTTAAGATCTTCCTTAACCGAAATCTTTTCTGCTTGCTAAGAACCTCATGACTAACGTTTCTTTGTAACAAAGTCACCGACACTATAAATTTCCCTATATCTGGGAAGAAATCTTTAACTTCCACAGTCTTTCCAAAAGTTGTATCTAGAAAGTTATTTATTTCTTGCAGTGTATATGTGTCCTCCATGATTTGTGAACCGATATCTGAAATTTCAGAGAAATGATCATCTCCCATTTCAGAATCAGTACACATTTCAACACTGCTAAATACTTCAGCATCGTCAGTTTGAACCCTTTCAACATTTATTTTTCCTTTGTTGACATCATCAGTCATCACACTACTTTTCCCCATTTTAGAAGCATCATTTTGTCCAATAGAAATCTCGTTTTCATCAACATCATCTTTCTGATCATTACTGTCAATCAAATCAGCATTAACAACGTTCCTTTCCTCTGTAATCTGAGTTGGTACTTTCTCATAATTTGTTTCATCAGTATTAATCTGGACATCTTCATTTTTTTCCAGAACATCCTCAGCAGCAGCGCTATGTTCAGCTACCTCTTCCTGCCTATCCTGGGCCTTATGTGGGCACGCCATCCTCTTATGCCCAATATCCCCACACTCAAAGCATTTCATGCTACCAGTATTAGCGTAAGCCACATACGTTTTTCCCTCGTGGCCAACTCTAAACGATACATCGAGCTCTGGCTGATTCAAAAACATAAACACTTGCCTCCTGAAAGACATAACGTGCTTCAAAGCTTCATTTCTGCATCTCAGTGGAATAGTTCTAATCCCACTTGCAAACTTTCCATATCTCGCTAACGCTCTTTCAATTTCATCATTCTGAATGAAAGGGGGAACATTAGATACGGTTATACGTCGGCGTTATCAGCGGTGAAATGGTAAGAAAATCTCCACCTACCACAATTCCTTCGCTTATCAGCCGATTTGGGGTTGGGGGGACGACGACGACACACAAACACATGCCTATCTTCATAATTCTAGTTTTGAATTGGTGGACCCAAATCCAAAATTTCACTTGCACTGCACTGCAATATACAGTGAAAGTCCAAAGTTTCAATACTGCTCAAAACCATTTTTTATTCATGATTAATATTGCATTGCATATAATGTGTGCTGGTCAATAGTCTAAAATTAAGAAACCCCTAGAAAACCGTAAATAAAAAATAAAAAAACACTAACATCGGAACATTGTACATTTAAGATAGGCTACTTAATTTATTATTCCAATATCCAAATATGATACAAAATCACACAGAAAAAATGACTTTTATTTGTGACGTGCTGTCTTTGCATTTGCAAATTGCACATTTTAAACAGGACATGCATTAGCTGAATAAACGTTAGCCAGTACAAACATATTTATAGAAAATAGTTGACAATGAATAGACAGGAGTCCAATAATAGCAAAGCGAATCACTTATTCTAAAAAGAATATCAAGTATAAATTAGACGAATCCGACATATAATGAGGGCTGTGTTAACAGTAAAACGTCCGTCATTTAACAAATTTTAAAAACACAAATGGATAAAACAAAATGCTTTCTGACATTTTGACAGAAAAAAATACAAACAAGAACAAAATTTAAACTTAGCCCGTCAATTTTCATTTTACAATTATCTTCTCTCTGTGTGTGCGCATCAGTGTTTGTGAGAGAGCTCGCGCAGCACTGATACAACGGTACTTTTTAATCCATAAGTAACTAACGAGTTGGTTTTCATACAAAATAAATATTTAACATAATTAGGTAGGCTACTTTAGTTATTATTAACACAATAACGTAATACATGCAGGCTACGTTTCTCAACACTGAGAATGAATAAATAAACGCCTGTTTCTCCAGACTCGCGTTTATCAGTAATCCACAAATCACAGAAGTTTCATAATCACTAAGCCACAGCGATTTTCATTTTATTTAGATTCAGCATTACTTAAGCATTTTATCATTTGCATGGCTGAATGATGTGTTCCTCTTCTCTGAGTGACCATGAATGACGGAGTATTTTAAGATAATACATGCGATTGCGATCACTCCCGTGTGATCATCGAATCCAGATTAAGTTAACTCATACAATACAATATTTCAACTTTCCACATCCACATCAGCCCGTTCCCCTTCAGGAGTCAGAAGTGCTGTGACTACTGTACTGTCCTCGCTGATGAACTCAGTCAGACGCGGAAGAGGATCGAGCGGGATTCTTTATTGCTGTCGATTTTCTCTGTTTAATGATAGGTCTTACGCATCTGTCAATTATCCCCGCTTGCTATTTGGGGAATGAACCCAGCGCTATGATTGGTCGAACTCCGCTTTTGCTGTTGCTTGATTTGAGGACTGCACGTGCACAGAAGCGTCACCAGGTTTTTGCGTAGTTTAGAGTGACAAATCGTACCAGCGTACTCTGCTTTTACTGTCTATGGTACTCTGAGGTCAAAATGCGTACAGGTTGGCAGGTCTGCAGAATCTGACTGCCCTCGCGAGCACGCGCATGACGTCAATTCGTGCCGCCAGTTGCGAAAACAGACAGGCATCAGATGACGTAAGAAATTACACGATAGCAATTTGTGTGTTGATCTTTGATCATGTATTTACTAGTTATTTGTGTTTGACACCTGTGATTTTTCGCTTGTATTGTGTTTTTACTACAGTATTATAAAACATGTTTTTGAAACACTACAATGTTTTTTGTAGTAAAACAATGGTTTAGTTTCGTAAGGGTAGCCTACACCTAAACATGAACATCATTACTAAAGGGATGCAGACAAATTTGTCATTTGACTTTACTGCCAGCACATTTTCTTTATGAAAACAACAGTGCTGCCAAAATCATACTCCCTTATGTAAAATACTTATTATTGAACCCACGGGCGTCAGTTTGGTTTGAAATGTGGTGGGGACAGAGATGCTTTCAGAAGTGCATTTTCAGAAGTGCTGGGTACAAACTTGTCAGTGACGTGCGGTGATGTCTTAAAGAGGCTAGGCACTGAGTTGAAAGCCAGATTACTTGATTTATTGTTTATGCTAATAATACGTAATAACAGTAAACGTTACGCAGAAGCGCGGCATATCAAGAAATGTACAAGTCAGGATGTATGTCGTGTTCTCTCTCTCTCTCTCTCTCTCTCTCTCTCTCTCTCTCTCTCTCTCACTCTCTCTCTCTCTCTCTCTCTCTCTCTCTCTCTCTCTCTCTCTCTCTCTCTCTCTCTCTCTCTCTCTCTCTCTCTCTCTCTCTCTCTCTCTCTCTCTCTCTCGCACGCACACGCACACACACACACACACATATATACACAAGCGCGGCACAGGCACACACCGGTAGTTATGTCCACTCCAGCATCAGAATGCAACCATTCTTAATCCTTAATTGTTGCACAGCGGCAATTATGTTTGTCAGTCAGCAAAAGTAAAATCACACACTGCTCAATTGAATATGAAGGCAAATGGCTTGCATTGATTCAACCACATTTATCAATTCAATATTAAGCCCAAAATAGTTTTTGACTCACCAATCGGTAGATTATTTGTACATAAAATCCATCCGCCGTTCTCGTTAAGACGTCGATCACATATTTTCTTTCATTCCAGTCTGTTTGAAACGATCGGGCAATTTTTGGGCCCTTTTGCTGCATTAGTCCATCTAAGGCTGGCGTAGACCTCCCTCTTGCTATTAACTCAGATTTTGTAAAAGAAAAATTTCTTAACTCCGTGATCACGGCCGGTGCTGTCATTTTGACTTTGAATTTGGCGGGGATTAACTATGTAGGCTAGCTGTGGTGTAATGACGTTAGCTGCGCAAATGTCCAGTAATATCTCGATTTTAATTGGTCCATGTCTGATACGTAACGGAGATGATTACTGGCATAACATATTTACGTCCAAAGGCACAGCAGATTTGTGCTTTTTGCCGTACATGTTGAAGAATACAGGATCGAAGTGCGCATGCGCAACATACAAACAAATGCTAGTAAAAGAAAAATGCTAGTAGACAGTAAAAGCACTTCTTATTTTACCATTTGTTTTTTATTTGATTATGCGTAACTGCCACATTTGTCATCATAACGTCTAAACAATTGGAATAACACACATATTGCATATATAAAAAACAAGAATAAACAGTAAAAAACAATTTTGGCAGGGTAGTGCCTAGTTTGCCTACCCAGACCGCACGTCACTGAAACTTGTCAAACTGTGCAGCCTCTCTGCTCAACCCGTAAATAAATCCATCGATCTGCACATTTTGTTTGAGTTCTTTAATGGTCTAGTGGTTGATCTTTTGCCAAGCGTGTCAGAGGTTACGGGTTCTAATCTGCACTTCTATAGTTTTTTTTTTTCTCTCATCAAAACTGAATATGTTCATCAGTGGTTACAGTCTATATCAAACAGGGACAGGTTTGTGTGGATTTTATTTTGAGATTTCACCGGAATGAATAGAGAGTCTCCACAACGGCGATAGATTGAAGCGCGCGTCAGAGTGAAGACTGCGCAAGCCTGTATCCATGACACTGGTTGCCGCGGCAACGAGCGCTCAGCAGCTTGAGTTCAAAAACACCACATTTTAGCGCTAGATCTCTTATTTAATAGCGAATTAAATGAATGCTCTGCTAGTTAACTGGATATGTTTTATTTATATGTATTAGGTACATCCGTGGCGCCTCAATGTTTCAAAAAGTGGTGGGTACAAAATGACTCATGGCGAAATCTGGTGGGGACGCGTACCCACCGTCCCCACCGAAATCGACGCCTATGATTGAACCTGAACACTTGTGCTTTTTTGCAGGTAGTCTTTAGGATGAGATGTGTCTCCAGAATGAGTTTTTTGGGTCTCTGACCTAGCAAAAGTATGAATTAAGCAGTACTAAAATAGTAAATAGTCAAAATAGACTACAGTGTCCTGATGACCCTGTGCCTTTAGGTAAATGTATATAATTTTGTAACTATTTAGAACTGATTTCAGGCAAACAGTATTTGCATTGCCACTAACAATAATACTGTCCTTCGCAGACCTACACAACCCCAAATCATGTCATGTTACTGATCAGTTGCCAGTTATACTAATCAGTTTACTTTTAGTACCACTTTTTCATCATATTTTTATAATTTCACTGTTCTATTGTGAATAACATGTGATAACATGTGATGGGAAAATCATTAAATGTTTTTATTTACAGTTTACATTGAAACATCTATTTCTGATTTGGGTTTTTATTTACTATGTACATCAATTTTGTTGACTTACAATAAATATCTTTAAATCACCTGGCAAACAAATTGTATAGGTTAAGAAATGTACAATGTAGTTTTCCGGAAAGAAAAAAGAAACTTAACTCAAACCTTACATTAAATAAAATGAATGGTCACAATAAATCACTGAGTATACTCTTCAAGGTTGACAAACTGGGCAGATGTAGTTTTTGTGTTTCCTTGAACGTTGAACACAGTTACAGTGAAACCAACGTGGGCACACATCACAGCCAATCTAAACATGTTGACAAACAAATTTTGAAGTCAAGCATAGGTATTTCTGTAATCCATACCAAACAATACTTAGATGAACATTATTAGTTAGTTATACTTTATTGTCCCATTCCTGGGAAATTTGTCTTGGACAGCATGACACGGCCAGTACACAACTTCGATCATACACAACACAATACATGCACTAAAGTGCGACAATAATTAAAACACATTACAATTAATTATTTAAAAACTAGCAGCACACAAATCTCTAGTTAAAATTTTAATCGCAGTTGGAACAAAAGAGTTTTTATAACGATTAGACTTGCACAGCAAGACCCTAAATCGTCTTCCCGATGGTATCAAATTAAAATACATATCTAAAATGTGTATCATCAGAGACAATTCTTTTAGCTTGCCTTAAGATAGATGCCTCGTACAGTTCTTGTATGGATCGTTTTTCCTCCCACCCTATAATTTTTTGAGCTCTATGTACCAGTCGTGCTAGTTTTGATTTTGATTGAACAGTCAGATTTCCATACCATGCAGTGATACAGTATCTAACTAAGCTCTCCAAAACAGACTGATAAAACAGAAACCAAATCCTGAAAATTTCAAATTCCAAAAATGTGCCAGAATCGTCCTCAATATGATTGATTAAATAACTTAAACTAAAACTTGTCACATTAACTTAAGACGACACTTAATAACAATACATAGACAGCAGCTGGCCAATGCACATGAGTCCGTGTCGCCAGCAGAGCAGCGCCACCGGAAGTAAAATGTGTAAGCTTACATATATTTATTATATCACCTTCAATTCATATGGCAAATTCAATAAAGGTTTGACAAAAGACAACATTCTTTCTTGGAATGCTTACCCAGTTAGTCACTTTTTTGCCACTGTTTTCGTCCCCACATAGATGGCACAGGTCCTTAAAGGAACACTTCACCCATTTGCATTAGACTTTGTATCTTTAGAAACCCAGTCACTTTTTCGAATGGTCATGGTTTATTCCCTTATTTTCCCCTGAGATGGGAGAAATAAGGATTTAAGTGTTCCACTTCCTGCTTTTTATGACGCAAAAATCGTCATTTTGCGTCATAAAAAGCAGGAAGTCCAATTTCTTTGAATAAGGGTAAGACTACAAACACTAGCTCATCATTTATACAGGGTGTGGGACCCACTCACGCTACAGACCTATTACAGATCAGTGGGTGGGACTTCACTTGCAGATACAGAAAGCAATATCCGCCATCTTGTTTGGAAGCTAAGCTAACAAGCTCTGTGGAATTACGAGGTTATGACGGAAGAGACAAAACAGGACATGGATGAAGAGGATTTTGAAAACCTGCTGCTCGAATCCGATGTTCGTGGTTATCTTTACGAGCCGCAATATAGTGAAGAGCAGCTGAGGCTGATGGAGGAACAGGAGGAGGCTTCTGCAGCCGAGGCAGAAGACCTGCCTGTCGTGGACGAGGAGCACGGACTAACGTTACTTCGAGCTGGGGCGGACTGGTGGTATATAGAACATTTCTGAAGCGTCTTTCTAACGTTGCATTGCTAGTTTGCTCCTTCACTGTTGACGATTGGATTTTTAGTGATGACGACACATTACCACTAGCAATAAAAATATGCGGAAGACGGCAGATTTACATTGTAAACTGCCAACATATATACAACCAACTCATTTGTGATGCCCTACTTTACTGCAGACGACTGTATTTGTGTGATCAGAAATAGAGTCAAGCAACTCTTACCTCCAAGCGAATGCGTTTAGCGCTGCTAGTGCCAGATGCTCCAGGCTGTTCATCGTCATCTTGAAACGTAAACACCGACGGAACTGCGGTATCCAAAAGAACGACTTTCTTCATTCCCATGACATTTATTTGGAAGTCTTCATTTTTGAAATGTAGACTGCAAATCTTCTTATATTTTAGGTCTTCCATGGCAGTGTCTTGCGAATACATCGGGTGGTTAATCGCTCTTAGCCACTGTTTGCATCGCTCAGCATCTCTCGGTAGGAAATGAAAACTTACTTTTTTTCCTTTCCTTGTTCGGACTGAACATCCCAGTACCATGCAGTAATTAACCATTTCTAAATAAATAGTAACGAGGAGTATTTCGGCAACAAACTTGATATTTTCTCTGTGAAATGAATTTCAAACTCTGGCGGTAGATGTGCTTTCTCTGAATCTGATAGGCGGATACCTCAATATGCGTTGTTCTGGATTAGTGGGAGTGGCTTGCGGAGCTGTGCAAAGTGGTGCATTGTGGGAGTTGTGGTTTTCCATACAAATTCGCCCTAAAGTTACTTTCTGTCTTTACTCGGTCCAGAAGGCACCAAATTTGAATTTTTTGGTACAGTTCGACTACATATATGTCCCACTTTCAATAAAGATTAATGTTCCCACGGGTGAAGTGTTCCTTTAAGGTTAGCTAGTTGAGGATCATGCCAAGGGAGAATAAACAATGTTATTATAAAACAAGTTCTTAAAACATCACAAGTTTTTACAAGCAAATGAATAATCACATTTTTACCAACACTGTTAAATGGTTAGGGTACCAAAGAATAAATGAATATTGGAAATTTGAAACTTACCAGTGTTCTGCAAGACACAAGCAGCAATATTAATTCTCAGGGCAGCCACACTTTCCCCAGATGTGGAAAAGTGAAGCGACTCATTGTTTAAGAAACATTCTGCAAACTAAAAAAGAAAAGTGATTATGTAATTAAGAATCATATGTTATCTATTTAATTTTTTCTTGATGATGTTTTAAGGCTGCAATACTGTCCTTCTTTAAACAGGTGGTTCTGCTGGTTCTGCCCACAGACGCCTTTAAGTGTGCAATCTTATGAAAGTGCTATGCAAGCAGCAGACGCCGAAAGGGAAGTTAAAACAATGTAAAATGTTGCAGAATATGAAAACATACCTAGAAAGGAATCACAGGAAGAAGAGGAAACAAAAGTAGTAATCTTATCTACCCAAAACATGTCACATCAACTGATCTGCATACAGAATAAAATAACACATTAAAAACATTGACAGGTTTGTCAGGGCCTTCTCTGAGCCATTGTCTGACTGGCTTACAGGAGCTCATGTCTCAGCTTAGTGCTGTTGTGTCATGTCCTTCACCTTCTCCTGAATGCTGTCACTGTTGGGGAGGATGTTCCACCAGTTCCTTCACTCATCTGCTGCCATCACCTAAGCTTGAGCTGGTCTGCTGCTCCTGAATCTCAGTCATGCTCACAATTAAGGACTTCCCTTTTTATTAATAATGGTCTGTGTCTTGTCCTTTGTGAGTATATATGCATATTGTCAGGAGAGGACTACGAGGAGAAGGGTAGTTTGTCAAAGACAAAGTCTTCTGGTCTGTTAGGGGGGCTGAATTACTGTAGTTGTGCTGTATCTTGGACATGCCCTGGTTCTCCTTACAATAATCTAGACAATACATCCACAGTTTCACAATAAAGTTGAACACCGTAGTCACGTTGCTCTGTGCTTGGTTGAGGTAGAAGGGCAAAGTCTGCTTCAGTAAGATGCCTTGGAAGCTCAATCTCTGGAATGTCAAGATGAGTGTCCACCCCTGCTGCACTTGGTCCACTCCAGTCAGTCGCATATTCTTCACTGACCTGTTGATGAGCAAAATGGCTATTTTAAAAAGTAAACAGTACAAAATCCAAATAAAAGCCAAGAATCAGAGCGTAAATGCAAGCTTATGAGTTGCAAAAATGCATTCCAGTGACAACTTAAGAATCATTCAACTACAGGAACATTCTCTAATGTAATATTTTTTCAACAGGGAAAAACATTATTGTTGACATTGTTACCGAGATTGCAGACATTTCAGAGCAACCGCAGCTAATGTTGTATTACTCCGGATTATTACACCAATTTTGACGGTCTCAGTCTTTTTTGGACTGCATTTTTACTTTGTCTTCTCTCTGTCTCAGACAAAGACGACTATATTTTAGTTAAGGTAAAGAACACCTCTACAGTAGTCTGACTCACCAGGGCCCTGTTTTATAAAGCAGGTTTAACAGACTAATCTTAAAAGACAGGAGTAGGGGAAGGAGTCAATATGTTAAAAGTATAACATTTTATTCAGCGTTGTCCGGTCATTCAGCATTTACTAGAGTGAAATGTCCTTAATAAATGATAAAGTGCTGTATATTATACTGTTAGGTATTAAGTATGTCCTATACTGTATGTTGCATTATTTTTTTTAATGTATTCATCTGTAACCTTACAGGACGAAATGCTAGTTGCAATAACTGAACTGAACTGATTGAAATGTCATATTCGGACCAAGAAATGATTGGTAATAGAAGGCACGACTGTGCCAACAATAATTCAACAATCTGAGTATATGCTACACTAGTCTACACTTTTGTCTCTATTTAAATAATTTAGAGTACTGCTACTGAACAATGACTTTTCTGTTGTCACTGGAAGACATTGTCAGTACTGTATTAAATGAATTATTATTTATGTTTAATGTAAGAGCATTTACTTTTTCATTACATTACATTAATTTAGCTGACAATTTTATCCAAAGCGATTTACAATTGCTATATATGTCAGAGGTCGCATGTGTCTGGAGCAACTAGGAGACAATTGTCTTCCTCAGGGACACATTGGTGGATGTGTAGCAGAGGCTTTTCCCTGTTAAAATCACTACCTGTATGAGATCTTCACTGTTCCTGAACACATGCCACATTTGCTGGGGAGACATATTCCTGGCAGTTCGGATGCTGTGGTTGTTCCATCCCTGGACAAAGAAGTCGAGATGGGACTGGATCACAGGTATGAAGACCCAGTGGAGAGCATCCAGATGGAGCTCGTTGTCTGGATGTAGCAAACCCATGCTTCCAAACTGTTTGAACAGCATTTCTATAGCAATGATTCAGTCCAAAGTGGCTGATTTTATTTGGCTGTGGCAGTCATAGCTGTTTGTGTGTATGTGTGTGTGAGTGTGTGTGTGTGTGTGTTTGAGTGAGCATGTCTTTTCTACATTGCATTTTTGCTTTAGTACTAGGCCTTCATTTGTGTGTGGAAATTTTCAGATTTATGCTGGAATTATTGATTTTATTTGTCAATTTCTAAAAAAAATGCTTTCAATTGGAGTCACACCTGTGTGTGTGTTTGTGTGTGCGACATGTGTGTGTGCAAGTGATCATGTTCGTTCCACATTGCATTTGTGCTCTAGTACCAGGACATTTTCAGATTTATTCTGGATTTATAGATTTTTTTTTGACAAATGAAAAATAAAAAACATTTTTTTTTCCGATTTTCCCATTCATTTCAATGTGGGGTCATATTGACCCCAAAGGTCATGAGTGTGACTTCTTTTTTTTTTACATACCTTTAGAACAACCGAATCAAGCCCAGTTTATTTGTGTGTGTATGGATATATAATTTAGAAAAAGTCACAAGATTTTATACCACTGAGATAAAGGGAACCATTATTTTTAATTAAAGAAAAGTCGATTGGGGTCATTTAGACCCTAAAGCACGGTTAAAGTCAATATTTCACAAAATGAGGGCTTTCTGATGAACATTTTCACCAGCCCCATCTACAAATGTGTATGTGTTAATGTGCATTTTTTACATGTTGTTGCAATAGTAGCATTGCCTTCTGATTATACAAGAAAGTGACCTACCCTAACTGTCTTTAAAAACAGTTGAGAATAAACAAGCATGGGTCCTCTGTCCTCATTTTCATTGTTTCTTTTTTTGTTGTTTATGGATAAAGATTGTCTTAGCAGTTATAGATTTTGTTTGAGCGGCTGTGGCTCAGTGGGTAGAGCGGTCGTCCACTTATCACAGTGTTTCTCAACCTCTCCTGCAGGGACCCCCTGACAGGACATGTTTTTGTTTTAACCCTGAAATGGCACACCTGATTCAATTAATTAAAGGCTTAATGTGCAGCTGACTAATTGAATCAGGTGTGCCATTTCAGGGTTAAAACAAAAACATGTCCTGTCAGGGGGTCCCTGCAGGAGAGGTTGAGAAACACTGACTTATCAGAAGGTCGGTGGTTTGATCTGACTCCCCCACTCTGCATGTCGAATTATCCTTTGGCAAGACACTGAACCCCAAATTTCTCCTGATGGCAGTGCCATCGGTGTGTCAAAGTGTATGAATGAGTTATTTTCCATTTCTGGTGTCCAGTTGGCACCTTAGACTCTGCTCATTGGTGTATGAATATGAGCGGCAGTCGAAAAAAACTTGTAAGGCGCCATACAGCTTTTCAAATTACACAACACTTGCCTGATTAATTTATGATTCCCATCTATGTGCCACAAGCTGTTCGGAACAGAACTTGAACCTTAAACCTGAACTTGTTGAAATGCCCACTCCATAACATAGCTATTGGAAAGATGAACAACATTTTTCCTTCCAGAATATCTTCCTCAAATAACTGGCAAAAGTATTTTCTTGCCCCTTCAAACACAAAAATAGGTTCTTACTTTGGATCCTCAGGCCCAGTCCATTTAGATGTCCTTGAACCATTTTGTAGCCACAGTTGGGGAACATGTGTTGAATGTAACAAATACTCTTATCAAGTTCTGCATCAGTCATGTCAGCATAGAAGTCTGAAATATTTAGGAATAGAGTTAGTAACACTCAAAGACTGGTTGATTATGTTAGCAACACTGTGAGAAGTAATGTAACTTTGTAACATAATATATATAATATATGGCTATATGGCGCAAAGACTCTGGACACCTCTTCTAGGTTGGGACACACAGTTAAAGCATAGTTACATAGCTATCATTTGATCACAACTAAATTGTTACATTAGTAACACTTGCCCATTCTGAGTCGACAAGCTAACGCTAGCTTGTTAGTAGAATGTCAGAGACATTTTGTTTTCTTTCCTAACAACTGACTGACTGATTTATTTAATTATACCAGAATCATCAGAATCAGAATCAGAAAGAGATTTATTGCCAAGTGTGCTTGCACACACAAGGAATTTGTTTTTGGTACTGAGGCTTCCAGTGGACATATACAAATACAACAAGAAACATAATACTACAAATTATAAGAATAAAAAATAAAAATATAAATATATGAGAATAAAAGTATCACAGTTGGGTTTAGTCAGAATAGACATTTCCAGATTTACAGATTATGAACATATTTACAGTGTTTTGAATATTATAAATAAATAAATCTACATATAAGTATCACCTGAGTTGTAGGGTATTGCACTAAACAGTGGGAGTATTGCACTTAAAGGCGTATGCATTGGGAGGAGTGTTAACTGTTCAGGAGGGAAATGGCCTGTGGGAAGAAACTGTTCCTGTGCCGAGATGTTCTTGTGGCCAGTGATCTGAGTCTCCGTCTTGACGGTAACAGTTCAAACAGGTGGTGTCCAGGGTGAGTGGAGTCTGTGAGGATTTTGCCTGCTCTCTTCCTCACTCTGGAAGAGTACAGGTCCTGGAGGGATGGCAGGGGGGCACCAACGATCCTCTCCGCAGTCCGGACTGTCCGTTGTAGTCTCCTGATGTCTGATTTGGTAGCTGAACCAAACCAGACAGTGATGGAAGTGCATAAGACAGACTCAATGACGGCTGAGTAGAACTGAATCAGCAGCTCCTGTGGCAAGTTGAACTTCCTCAGCTGGCGAAGGAAGTACAGTCTCTGCTGGGCCTTTTTCACAGTGGAGTCAATGTGATTGTCCCACTTCAGGTCCTGAGAGATGATAGTGCCCAGGAACCTGAATGACTCCACTGCTTCCACAGTGCTGTTCATGATGGTGAGTGGGGGGAGTGCTGGGCTGTTCCTCCTGAAGTCCACGATCATCTCCACTGTTTTGAGCGTGTTCAGCTCAAGGTTGTTATAACTGCACCAGACAGCCAGCTGTTCAACCTCTAGTCTGTAAGCAGACTCGTCACCGTTTTGGATGAGACCGATGACATTGGTGTCGTCTGCAAATTTCAGGAGCTTGACAGTGGGGTCTTTAGAAGTGCAGTCATTAGTGTACAGGGAGAAGAGCAGTGGGGAGAGAACGCACCCTTGGGGGCTGGTGGTGAGAGTCCTGGATGTGTGTTTCCCCAGTCTCACTCGCTGCTGCCGGTCCGTCAGGAAGCTGGTGATCCACTGACAGATCGAGGATGGTATGGAGAGCTGGGTCAGTTTGGCTGTGAGAAGACCAGGCATGATGGTATTGAAGGCCGAACTGAAGTCCACAAAGAGGATCCTTGCATAAGTCCCTGGTCTGTCGAGATGTTACAGGATATAATGCAGTCCCATGTTGACTGCATCATCCACAGACCTGTTTGCTCTGTAAGCAAACTGAAAGGGATCCAGCAGGGGTCCAGTGATGTCCTTCAGGTGGGCCAACACCAGTCTTTCAAACGACTTCATGACCACAGACGTGAGAGCGACAGGTCTGTAGTCATTAAGTCCAGTGATTTTGGGTTTTTTGGGGACAGGAATGATAGTGGAGCGTTTGAAGCAGCAGGGAACTTCACACTGCTCCAATGATCTATTGAAGATCTGCGTGAAGACCGGGGCCAGTTGGTCAGCGCAGGCTTTTAAACAAGCAGATGAGATGCCGTCTGGGCCTGAGGCTTTCCTAGTCTTCTGTTTTTTGAAGACTCTGCTCACGTCCTCCACACAGACCTTAAGCTCAGGTTGGATGGCAGGAGGGGGGAGTAATGGGAGTGCAGGAGGTGATGGTGAATGTGAACAGAATGAACAGAAACTGCTCTTTGTAAATAATTGGAATCTGTTCTGGGAGCGACCTAGGCTCTACCGTGCTGATGGCCTGCACCCCAGCAGAATCGGAGCGGCTGTGCTGTCGGACAACATCTCCAAGACGTTACACACCATCTGACTAGTAAGTCAAAGTCCAAATCACAATCTCTGCTGTCCCAACTTAATTGATACAAGTAGTGTAGAACATGATATAGAAACTGTGTCTATTCCTCGTCTAGTGAGGCCAAACAATAAATCTAGTGTAGGATCTAGGAAAAATCTTATTGTAATTAAACCAGAAAATCTAAATATCAGTGAACAAAAAGAATTTCTTAAACTAGGTCTTCTAAACATTAGATCGCTCACACCTAAGGCGGTTATTGTAAATGAAATGGTCACAGATAATAATTTCGATGTTCTGTGCCTTACTGAAACCTGGCTTAAACCAAATGATTATTTCGGTCTAAATGAGTCTACTCCGCCAGGATACTGTTATAAGCATGAGCCCCGTCCGATCGGTCGTGGCGGCGGTGTTGCAACAATCTACAGAGATATCCTTAATGTTAATCAGAAAACAGGTCACAGGTTTAATTCGTTCGAAGTACTTGTGCTAAATGTTACGCTCTTAGATGTAAGAAAGAAATCCCTATTATCTCTAGCCTTGGCGACCGTATATAGACCTCCAGGGCCCTATGCTGATTTCCTAAAAGAGTTTGCAGACTTTCTCTCAGATCTATTGGTCAATGCTGATAAAGCAATAATTGTTGGAGATTTTAACATACACGTAGATAACACAAATGATGCGTTAGGGACTGCGTTTACAGATTTATTAAACTCCTTTGGGGTCAAGCAAAACGTCAGTGGTCCCACTCATCGTCTAAATCATACACTAGATTTAATTATATCATATGGAACCAATCCAACCGATATAGATATTATACCGCAAAGTGACGATCTCACTGATCATTGTATGGTAACGTGCATATTACGTACTGCTGAAATTTGTCATGTTGCGTCACGTTATCGACCAGGCAGAACAATCGTTCCAACCACTATAGATAGATTCACAAATAGCTTACCTGATCTATCTCAGCTGCTCAGTGAACCCAAACAAACAGATGAACTAGAGGAAATGACTAGCAGTTTGAGCACCATTTTCTCTAGTACATTAGATATTGTTGCACCAATTAGATTAAAAAAGGTTAGAGAGAAAACTAAAGCACCATGGTACAATAGTGCTACGCATGTTATCAAGAGAGAAACTCGTAACTTAGAGCGTAAATGGAAACAAACTAATTTAGAGGTCTTTAGAATCGCGTGGAAAGACAGTATGTCACGTTATAAAAAGGCTCTAAAAGCAGCCAGGGCTGAGCATCTCCGCAAACTGATAGAAAATAACCAAAATAATCCAAGGTTTTTATTTAACACCGTGGCTAGACTAACAAATAAACAGACATCACCAGAGCAAAATATTCCGTTACAGTATAGTTGTAATGATTTTATGAATTACTTCAATGAGAAAATAGAAAGCATCCGAAATACAATTATAAATGTACAATCCTCTATGGTGTCTTATGATTCAGCCTCAATTATCGCCCCTCAAGAACAACTACACCGCTTTACAATTATAGGACAGGAAGAGCTAAATAAACTTATCTTTGCAGCGAAACCAACAACATGTTTATTAGATCCAATACCCACTAAACTACTGAAAGATGTGTTACCTGTAGTGGAAGAGCCTCTTCTCAATATTATTAACTCGTCTTTATCTTTAGGTCATGTTCCAAAAATACTTAAGCTGGCAGTAATAAAACCTATTATTAAGAAACCGCAATTAGATCAAAATAACTTAGCAAATTACAGACCCATTTCAAATCTTCCATTTATATCTAAAATACTAGAAAAAATTGTGTCCGCTCAATTGTGCTCTTTCTTGCAAGAAAATGATATCTATGAAAAATTTCAGTCAGGATTCAGACCGCATCATAGCACAGAAACTGCGCTTGTTAGAATCACAAATGATTTACTTTTAGCTTCGGACCAAGGCTGTATCTCAATACTAGTTCTACTCGATCTCAGCGCTGCGTTCGACACTATAGATCATAAAATACTCTTGGATCGACTACAAAACTACACTGGTGTTCAGGGACAGGCATTAAGCTGGTTTAAATCGTACTTATCAGACCGTTACCATTTTGTCTGTTTAAATGGTGAAAAATCGAAGATAACGTCAGTAGAGTATGGAGTGCCGCAAGGATCGGTGTTAGGCCCTCTGCTATTCTCAATATATATGCTGCCACTTGGTAATATTATAAGAAAACATGGAATTAATTTCCATTGTTATGCTGATGACACTCAATTATATATTTCATCAAGACCAGATGAAAACACTAACTTATCTAAATTGACAGAGTGTCTTAAAGATATAAAATGCTGGATGACGTGTAATTTCCTGCTATTAAATTCAGATAAAACGGAGGTATTACTTATTGGTCCAAAAAATTACCCACAAAACCTCGTACAATACAACTTTAATTTAGAAGGATGTCCAGTTACTTTATCCACTACAGTAAAAGACCTGGGTGTTATACTAGACCGCAACTTGTCTTTCGAAAATCATATATCATATGTTACAAGAACAGCCTTTTTCCACCTTAGAAATATTGCTAAGCTACGTAACATGCTATCTGTTTCTGATGCAGAAAAGTTAGTTCATGCATTCATGACCTCAAGACTAGATTACTGTAACGCTTTATTAGCTGGTTGTCCTGCATCCTCAATAAACAAGCTACAGTTAGTCCAAAATGCAGCTGCTAGAGTTCTTACTAGGTCAAGAAAATATGATCATATAACACCGATTTTATCATCTCTGCACTGGTTACCTATTAAGTTCCGTATCAATTACAAAGTACTATTACTGACCTATAAAGCCCTAAATGGTCTAGCTCCTGTATATTTACTGGACCTTCTATCGCCCTACAATCCATCGCGTTCTTTAAGATCACTAAATTCGAGGCTTCTGGTCATTCCTAGGATATCTAAGTCCACTAAAGGAGGGAGGGCGTTCTCACATTTAGCTCCTAAACTCTGGAATAGCCTTCCTGATACTGTTCGTTGCTCAGACTCGCTCTCCCAGTTCAAAACTAGATTAAAGACGCATCTCTTCAGCCAAGCATTCACATAATGCTTACCTTTTATACCACTGTTGAATCAGATCGAATGCATTAATATTATGAACAGCAGCTACGCTAATTATTTCCCATCTGCTTTTCTGCTGTTATCTCGGGACGCTAGTCCTGAGGTAAATAGCGTTCTTCAGCTACAGTCTGTATCCAGCCTCTCAAGGAGACTTCAGATGCCCCAACTCTTGCGATGAGATGACTAAACGCCTGCGATGAGACGACTCGACGCCTGTGAAGAGACGACTCAACGCCGGCGATATGTTATGCCCTAAATTAATACATGATGATTAACTAACTGTATTTTTTACGTACATTTCTGAAATGCACTTTCTGTAAAGCTGCTTTGAAACAATATGTATTGTGAAAAGCGCTATACAAATAAATTTGAATTGAATTGAATTGAATGTGTGAAGTGCAGGTCAGAGCCTGTGTGTGGTGTGAATGAGGGCTTTTCAAACCTGCAATAAAATGAATTTAAATCATCAGCCAGGTGTTGATTGTCCACAGATCGAGGGGATGGTGACTTGTAGTTGGTGATGTTCCTCAGGCCATTCCAGACTGATGATGGGTCGTTGGATGAAAACTGGTTTTTCAGTTTTTCAGAGTAGTTCCTTTTAGCAACTCTGATCTCCTTTGTCAATCTGTTTCTGGCCTGGTTATACAAGATTTTATCCCCACTTCTGTAAGCATCCTCTTTGGCATGACGAAGGTGTTTGAGTTTCCCATTAAACCATGGTTTATCATTAGTAAATGATAAGAATGTTCTGGTAGGAATGCATGTATCCTCACAGAAACTTATATATGATGTTACAGTATCTGCGAGCTCATCCAGATCGTTGGTAGCAGCTTCAAAAACAGTCCAATCAGTGCAATCAAAGCAGGCCTGTAGATTCTGCTCTGCTTCATTAGTCCATCTTTTTACAGTCCTTATTACAGGTTTAGCTGATTTCAGTTTCTGCCTGTAGGTCGGTATGAGATGAACCAAACAGTGATCAGAGAGCCCCAAAGCTGCTCGTGAAACGGAGTGATACGCATCTTTTATTGTGGTGTAACAGTGGTCCAGTATATTACTGTCTCTGGTGGGACATGTAACGTGCTGTCTGTATTTTGGTAGTTCACGGGAAAGATTTGCTTTGTTAAAATCCCCAAGAATGATTAAAAGAGAGTCTGGGTACCTTTGTTCTGTTTCAGCTATTTGTTCAGCCAGCTGTTGTAGCGCCGCGCTCACGCACGCGTCTGGAGGGATGTAAACATTCACGCGAATGAAAGAGGAAAACTCCCGAGGCGAGTAGAAGGGTTTACAGTTTATGAAATGTGCCTCTAAATTAGGAGAGCACATCTTCTTCAGTGTTGTTACATCTGAACACCAACTTTCGTTAATGTAGAAACACAATCCACCACCTATTGTTTTCCCCGTTAGCTCCGCGATGCGATCCGCTCGGAAAAGCTGGAAGCCCGGCAGATGTATTGCGTTGTCTGGTATGGCTTCACTCAGCCAGGTTTCAGTGAAGCACAGAGCAGCAGAGTTTAAAAAATCCTTGTTAGTGCGGGTGAGGAGAAGAAGTTCGTCCGTTTTGTTAGGAAGGGATCGGAGATTCGCGAGATGAATACTGGGGAGTGCAGTGCGCAGGCCGCGCTCGCGGAGTTTAACCAGAGCGCCGGCTCGCTTCCCGCGTTTGCGTCTGAACGCGCGTTTGAACAACACCGCTGCCCCACCGACGAGAATGTCCTGCAAGACGTCCGAATAATCAAAAACTGTAGAAAAGTTATCTGGTGTGTGTTTTCTAATGTCCAGTAGTTCGTCTTTGGTGAAACTGATAGGAAAAGAATGACTAAACGCAGAACAAACAAACAAAAACAACACAATAGCTGGAGAGCCCCACACAGAGGACGCCGTCTGCGGCGCCATCTTGGAAGTTCGGGCAAGAAAAGGTTCCCTGCGGGTAATGTTACCCTGTCTGGCCTTCATGGCAAAACGTTAGTGAAATTCATGTGGTGTCTTACAGTATCCAATTAAGTAACTTACTGTACCAGTAACTATAAACAAACCACAGTAAGTATGATTTTCACACCAAAAACCTGACAGTTACTTTCTGTGTAAAGTTAACTCCCCTAACCTGTAACAGTAACATAAATTCAACACGTGGCCCAACATTAATGTTACTGTAAGCTAGTAACGTTAGCTAAGTTAGTATCAGTTAGCAATTTAACGTTAGCCTAAACTAAAAAAAAATCACCTCAAACTCCTACCACAACTCTCTAAGCTCATCATATTTAACTGTAACGTTACCTTGACTTTGACAGGAAAAATACACATTGCACTTAATATTTTTCTAACATTAATGTAACATTGTTCTTTAGTCATAAAGAACATTAATGTAACTTACCTTGAACAGCATGTTGGGCGCGAGTCGGGGTTGCGTTTAGACCGAACACGTTCGGTGTTGGTAAAATGGACGAGGGAAAGGTGTTGGTCGAGGAAGAAGCCTCTCCACCGTTACTGGAAGCCTTTTCTTTGTCCAAAATGTCCAACGCCTGTCTCAACAAAGATGCTAGCTCTGGCTTTGCCATTGTTAATGTGGCAGCCAACGTGGATGGCAGAGCACGACAACTTTCACTTTGAAGAGGACGCTCTACCAGTGTGCTCCTTAGCACTTGAGCTCCCTCTGCTGTCCATAAGGTGCCTCTGCGCACCAGCCATTTCAAACCCAGCCTCCAGTATTTGGCCCACACCTCCTTATTTGCATACACTCCTCAATCCTCAATCCTCAAATGCCCTGTTACGACCCCCGAATTAGCCTAGGGGTTCGGGAGTCCAACATTTAAATGCGACAATAAAGAGGGATATATATATATAAGCCATGGTTTATACAAAAGACCCAAGAATCCAACTTACTGTGCAAAAAGCCAACACCTTTGTTCAGTATAACAAGGTCAATGGCAAAAGTGAAGTGAACCAATCTATGACAAACATAGATTAATAGATATATAGATATGGGATACAGAATTTCTGTAAGATAAGTTGTTTATCACAAAGAGAAAAAGATAGACGTGGACGGCGCCAAAGAAAAGAAAGTAACAAAACCAAACGAAGTCTAGCTGTTAAATAACCTCTAATCCTAACTAAGAAAATAAAGAAGAAAACAATAATCTTCAGCGTCCAAGACGCCCTACCTTATCTCCACTAACTATCAGAAAACAAAAATACAGGGAGTGGCACTCGCCCCTAACCTAGTGTACTTGGACAAAACGAAAACCCCTGCGTGTCGCAGTGTATGTCACATGACATGCTTACCTGTCTATCTCTCTCTCCGCACTAGTAACCTTCAGCGGTCTGCTGTATAGCAAGTTACATAAAACCAGAGAAACGAACACAGGAAGAGTTCACTCATAAATTAATTCAGCATCACACAGATCGAACGGGAACCACAGTCTTAACAGGGTGTACGAAGTCGCAAACAGAAAGCTGGTCTGAGTCTCAGCGAGCTGAGCCTGGGTGGAGACATCTGGCGAGCCCTCTTATTCCCCAGGTGGCCTGTTCCCATTGGTGACAGCGAGAAGTGATGACGTCAGTGCTAACAATGATTGACAGATCACTTGGCCAATCACGGGTACCTGCAAAGCGAAAGTAACCGAGAGAGCGGGAAGAGAAACACAAAAGAACACACACACACAATACAGGAACGTAACACCCCTCTCCATAAGAACAAACCTATAATGATTATAGTTTTTTAAAATCAGAACAATTTTTCAAAAAAAAAAAAAAACAAGTACATATATCATACATACCTAAACCTAACCCAAGTCAAGAACTAACCACAACTAGAAAGGGCATCAGCCACAACATTTTCTGTTCCTTTCTTGTGACGGATTTCCAAATTATAATTTTGCACAATCAGAGACCAGCGCATGAGCCGCTGATTCTGGTTGTACATACGTGAAAGAAAAACTAACGGATTATGATCCGTATAAACTAGGGGAGAGGACTGGAGCCTATGTAAACCTCAAAGTATTGCAGTGCCAACAGTAATGCCAAAGCCTTCTTCTCAATGGTCGAATAATTAAACTGATGTTTATTAAATTTTCGAGAGAAATAACACACAGGATGTTCAATGCTGTTTTTATCCTCTTGAAGGAGTACTGCACCAGCACCTACGGCACTTGCATCGACCTCCAGTTTAAAAGGCAAAGCAAAATCCGGAGCTGCTAAGACGGGAGTACTACACAACAAAGCTTTTACACTATCAAACGAATGTTGGCACTCAGCTGACCAAACAAATGATTTAAATGGACTCGTGAACTCGTGAGTGGATGCACCACACTAGAAAAGTTTCGACAGAAACTACGATAGTATCCTGCCATTCCCAAAAACCGGCGTAACTCGCGTCTGGTCGTGGGAATGGAAAATTCATTAATAGCAGAAACCTTAGCGGCTACAGGTCGAACCTGCCCCTGACCAACCTCCTTACCAAGATAAGTCACCGTTGCTTGGGCAAATTCGCATTTGGCTAAATTCAGTGTTAACGTAGCTTTTTCCAACCGTTCAAAGACAGTGTGCAACAAAGATAGATGTTCTGACCATTCTGAAGAGTATGCCACCAAGTCATCCGAGTACGCATTACAATTTGGCACACCCGCCAACACCAGGTTAACCAACCTTTGAAAGGTAGCGGGTGCGTTACGCAAACCGAACGCCATAACTTTGTATTGTATAAGGTGATTAGGTGTCACAAATGCAGAGATATGCGATGCACGATTAGTTAAAGGCACCTGCCAATAGCCTTTCAGTAAATCTAATTTAGTAACGAAACGTGCAGAACCAAGGTTATCAATGCAATCCTCCATCCGAGGAAGAGGATAGCAATCTGGCATCGTAACCGCATTAACTTTCCAATAATCCGTGCAAAAACGGAAAGTTCCATCTGATTTAGGAACGAGTACGCACGGCGAACTCCATGGACTGTAACTAGGAATAGCTAAACCATTTTCTGTTAAATAGTCAACTTCTTCTCTCATAATAGCTCGCTTGCATGCATTAACACGGTAAGCATGTTGTTTGATAGGGGGAGAATCCTTAACATCTATATCATGTTGTAACACCGAAGTCTTAGTAGGTGTGTCATTGAAAAGAGTAGGACATTTTTCAATCAACTGGATAACATCCTGTCTCTGAGCTTCGGATAGATGAACTAAATAAGAAGGCAACTTCTTCAACAATTCTGAATTTCTCAGTCTAGTACACTGCTGTGGTGCATTACACAGCACAAGACCATCTTCATCCGCCCCTATTCCTACTGAAGATGAAACCTCGCCGACTACTGCAACAGACGAAGCCACAGGTACAGATTTTTCCTCAGTTTTCTCCGAAGATCTCTCCCTACAATGATATGCTTTCAACATATTAATATGACAGACTTGTGACTTGCGTTTCCTGTCAGGAGTAGAAACTACATAGTCTGTCTCACTCAAATTCTTTTGCAATACATAGGGACCTGAAAAACGGGCAGACAAAGCTGATCCTAAAGTGGGCAGTAATACGAGCACTTGGTCACCGGCATTAAAAGAACGAGGAACGGCTTTGGTGTCATATCGACGCTTCATAACTTTTTGTGTGGCTGTAAGTGACTCCTTCGCCTGTGCCCATGCATTATGCAAACGCTCTCTGAAACGACTGACGTAATTCAGCACATTAATCTTAGGACTTACATCAATTCCCAATAGGTTTTCTTTTAGGAGCTTAAGTGGACCCCTAACATTATGTCCAAAGACGAGCTCCGCAGGACTGAATCCAAGCGACTCCTGGACAGTCTCACGAACCGCAAACAACATCAACGGAACTCCCTCATCCCAATCTTTCCCAGTGTCCTTGCAGTATTTCCCTAACATTGACTTAAGCGTCTGATGGAATCACTCAAGTGAATCCTGACTCTCCGGATGGTATGCACTTGCCACACGATGAGTAATGGAAAGTGATTGCAAGACCTGATTAAAAATCTTAGACATAAAGTTTGTCCCCTGATCTGTTTGTATGATTTTCGGTAAACCAAACGTAGCGAAGAACTTAATCAGTGCTTTGATGATAATGGAAGCAGTAATTTTTCGAAGTGGTATTGCCTCTGGAAATCGAGTAGCTGTACACATTATCGTTAACAGGAATAAATTACCCGACTTTGATTTAGGTAATGGTCCAACACAATCGATAATCACATGTTCAAAAGGTTCTCCAATAATCGGAATAGGACAGAGTGGAGCAGGGGGAATTACTTGATTGGGTTTCCCCATGCACTGGCAAGTATCACAAGTGTGACAGAATTGCACAACATCCCGCTTTAACCCAGGCCAAAAGAAATGTTTCAGAATCCTATTATAAGTCTTCGTGATACCCAGATGACCTGACAACACATGATCATGCGCCAAACACAACACGTGCTGACGATAACGAGATGGAATAACAATCTGGCACACTACATTCCATTCACCATCCTTTTCAGTGTTTGGACACCATTTACGCATCAACAAATTATCTTCCACAAAATAGATTACCTTCTCCTGACTGATCTGGTCTGGAGAGACAACTGAGGCAAAACATTTGGCCAAAGATTTATCCTCCTTTTGCGTAACAATAATCCGTTCACGAGACATAGGCAAATTCAAAGTATTACTGTCTAACCTCAAAATGTCCGAGTTAATGTGTCCCTTAGAAAAGCTTGTATCTTCCGACGGTAACACCTTTTCAGCAGATACGGGAGCCATAAACGATTCGGATAAGTCAACGACATCATCCACTCTCTTTGACTGAGCACGCGTCAAAACGCACGCAGGAAAGGTATCAGGATAACTCACTGATAACTCAACACAAGGAACAAAGTTCGGCTGATCCATAACTTCCAACACAGGCATCACTTTACCCCCGGCCAAATCATTACCAAGAATAAAAAAACACCTTTAATGGGGAGAGAAGGACGTACTCCAACCGACACGAAACCAGTTACAAGGTCACTTTTTAATGTACGCGATGTAACGGTGCTTTTACGAAACCCATTTTGATTCCCTGAACTAAAATACTCGAGCCACAAAATGATTGTTCAGACAAAGGCAAAGTATCTTCTACCACAAATGAGTGCGCTGCGCCAGTATCGCGCAACATCTGAATCTCATGTTGATCTTCAGGTTTACCAGTCAATGAAATTAATCCCTTAAGCACAAACGGACTATAACCAGAATCAACACAGCCCATACCAGAAATATCATCAGTATTCTCAATAACAGAATTAACAAACCCCACACTTTTAGACGGTTGTTGCTGCTGCTTGCGCTTCAGCGTGAAACAATCTGCAATTACATGACCCTGCTTGTGACAGTAAAAATATTCCCTTACCTCTTTAGGACGTGGGGAAGGAGATTTCGCACGAGACGGCTGAGGAGGAGTAGACTGAACCGAAGAATTTTTCTCAGGACGAGCTGAACTGAACACCGTTTTGTGCGTAAGCACAAATTCATCTGCATGCACCGCTGCTTGCGACAAAGAAATTACTTTTTGTTCGTTCAGGTATACAACAACACGTTCTGGCAAACAATCTTTAAATTCTTCTAACAAAAGCAACTCTCGTAACAAAATAAAATCTGTCAATTTACTCGCGTTACACCATTTATCAAAAAGATTTCCCTTTTCGCGAGCAAATTCCACAAAAGTCTGACTGGCAAGTTTCTGATGATTTCTAAATCGCTGCCTATAAGCTTCAGGAACCAGCTCATATGCACGGAGAATAGCAGACTTCACTGTGTCGTATTGTAAGCTTTCCTCTAACGATGTTGAGCAGACCTCCTGAGCCTTACCAATTAATTTGCATTGAAGCAAAAGGGACCACACATCTTTAGGCCAATGGAGGGAAGATGTGATATGCTCAAATGTGCTGAAATACGTATCCACCTCTGTTTCCCTAAATGGAGGCACTAGAGCAATATGTTTGCTAACATCGAAGGTTGGAGAATGATCTCCCAGAGATACCGCCACAGAAGCCTCAGCACGGGGTGACCGCACAGCAGACCCAGAGGCCACCTTCAGTGCCTCTAGCTCCAGCTGTCGCAGCTTCACCTCCTTCTCAGCTTCTACCTCGAGCCTGTGCATTTCGAGCTTCAAGTCCAACTCAGCCTGACGCGCCTGGGCCCTTTCTTGTGCCTCATACTGTAAACGAGCCAGACGGACTCTCAAGCGCCCGTTCCCAGACCCAACAGAAGCAGGGGAGGACGTATCAAAAGGCGGCAAGACGGCCTTAGTATCAGCCCCGACATCAACCTCGGCAACTGTCTCGCTCCGCTCTTCGTCCGATACCCCCTCACTGGAAACCCGAGCGCCAGCACCAAGTGGCCCGGTCTCTCGAGTATTTACGCCAGGTCTCGAAAAAATGTTGATCTCAACCAACCTCTCGAATATAGCACTCTTAATATTTTTCTTGAGAGCTTGCCTCCCCACAGAAATTATATAGTGGTCCGCAATCTTCAGTAAGTCATCTTTTCGACAATGATCAAACTGCTCTAAGGAAGGATGCTCAACAAACGACTGTAGATTAAACAAAACCATCATTACTAACATTACGAACCAAACCACAGTCAACAAAATACCACGCATCAGGCTACCCTGGAAAATACGGAGTCTTAGCACAAATCACTTTGCTACTAATACAACCACAGTCCATACATATTCCTCTCAATATATTTTGATGGGTGTTAAAGATCCCGGACGAGACCCCAATTGTTACGACCCCCCAATTAGCCTAGGGGTTCGGGAGTCCAACATTTAAATGCGACAATAAAGAGGGATATATATAAGCCATAATTTATACAAAAGACCCAAGAATCCAACTTACTGTGCAAAAAGCCAACACCTTTATTCAGTATAACAAGGTCAATGGCAAAAGTGAAGTGAACCAATCTATGACAAACATAGATTAATAGATATATATGTATGGGATACAGAATTTCTGTAAGATAAGCTGATCATCACAAAGAGAAAAAGATAGACGTGGACGGCGCCAAAGAAAAGAAAGTAACAAAACCAAACAAAGTCTAGCTGTTAAATAACCTCTAATCCTAACTAAGAAAATAAAGAAGAAAACAATAATCTTCAGCGTCCAAGACGCCCTACCAAATCTCCACTAACTATCAGAAAACAAAAATACAGGGAGTGGCACTCGCCCATAACCTAGTGTACTTGGACAAAACGAAAACCCCTGCGTGTTGCAGTGTATGTCACATGACATGCTTACCTGTCTATCTCTCTCTCCGCACTAGTAACCTTCAGCAGTCTGCTGTATAGCAAGTTACATAAAACCAGAGAAACGAACACAGGAAGAGTTCACTCATAAATTAATTCAGCATCACACAGATCGAATGGGAACCACAGTCTTAACAGGGTATACGAAGTCGCAAACAGAAAGCTGCGTGGTCTGAGTCTCAGCGAGCTGAGCCTGGGTGGAGACATCTGGCGAGCCCTCTTATTCCCCAGGTGGCCTGTTCCCATTGGCGACAGCGAGAAGTGATGATGTCATTGCTAACAATGATTGACAGATCACTTGGCCAATCACGGGTACCTGCAAAGCGAAAGTAACCGAGAGAGCGGGAAGAGAAACACAAAAGAACACACACACACACACAATACAGGAACGTAACATGCCCAATCCTAAATCCCCAAATTCCCAATCCTAAATCCCCAAATCCTAAATCCTAAATGGCTAAATGATTAAATGCCCAATCCTAAATACCAAATTCCCAATTCTAAATCCCTAAATGCCCAATCCTAAATGACTAAATGCCCTATCCTAAATGCCAAATGCCCAATCCTAAATACCAAATTCATTTTCGACTTAGACTTTTAGTTTCAGATTTAGACTTTTAGTTTTCGTTTAAGACTTTTAGTTTTAGACTTTTAGTTTTCAATCTGACCCAATAATCCCTCCATTCTTTGACACCTGTAAAATGTCAAAAACAAGCAAAACAATGCAAAGTCCTGACAAGACAGAATATGAAAGAAAAAAAATCACAATTGAGGTTACATGTCTATCTTAAATTATGCAATAGTGTTACTCACAACTGGTGAATCCATAGCTGCGTCCGAAATCGAATACTTCCCTACTATATAGTAGGCGAAAAACAGTACGCGAGCAGAGTAGTGTGTCCGAAATCATAGAATTCGAAAAACAGTAGGCGAAAAGTACCCGGATGACCTACTACTTCTGGCGAGATTCTGAAGTGCGCATACGATAGACACTTTACTATCCCATGATGCCACGGGAGAGGAGTTGTCGTCGTTATATTTGAAAATGGCGGAAAACAGAGACGCGGCTGTTATGAAGTGTAAGTACTTTATAAAACACTTTTTGTTTCTTTGGGGTTAAATTGTATTTGTTTAACATCATATAAGTAAACGATTGACTTGTTTAAAGTTTAAATAATGTAAATTGAGGGTACAATTTTGTGAATTGGCTGCAAAATGACAATTTTATCATTATTATTATTACCGAACAGAACGAGCTAATGCCTGTCACTGGCATAACAGCATAGCTAACACTGTTTTCTTTAAACAACGATGTTCGTTGTTTCGCAGTTTAATGAGATGGTTACAAAACATAATTTTTTTTATTTTACAAAGATTTTATTTCTCCTTTACCAGTGCTGATATTATGTAATATTTGTTGGCTACATAGCAAGCTACTGTTAACAAGTGTTACCTCAACTTGTCCATTAATATTGTAACATTAATATTAATAATATAGAATGAGCATGGTTTATCACTAATGTTAAATTCTGTGTTGATTTTGCAGGGGGCTGATGAACACGCCTGTGTTCTTCTTATAGACTGGAGACTGGCTAATGAAAGAGAGGAGAGGAAAGAATGAGGGCGACGAGAGCATGAGGCCAGAGAGAAAGGGAGACAAAAGAGAGAGAGGAAAGATCCCTTCAGCTTTTAGAAATGATTGCTAAAAAATTATTAATAAAGAAAACAAATGTTACACACACTTTTCCATTTATTTGTTAGTAAGTAAACATGATTTATTACAAAACACTTAATTCCCAGGGATTTACAGTAGCTAGATTGTCAGTTGTAAAGTGTTTAATATGTGGCATTGAGTAATTAATATTTTTAAAGTGTGTTGTGTGTGCACTTATTTTGTGGCAGATTCCAGATGGTTTTTTGAACAAGCAAATTGCAGGTATATCTGAAAAATGTTGTTTAAATGAGTGCTGCACTGTAGAGAAATACACACACACTCCGGACACCTTTAAAATGTATTTGCTTTTTTTGTGTGTGTATTATTTGACTTTTAAATGGATACAGAATACAAAGCTTAAAACAAAATCACAAAACTTTGGCACAAAGTAGTATAAAGCACCACCAAAAGAAAACGTTTTAAAACATTTGTATTATATAGTGTCATCTTGAGAGAAGAAAATGAACTTCAGCAGCTTCAATAAGGTAACTTTCACAGGTATCTAAAATAACTAAAGGGACTTTGATACTAGCAATCTCATTTGTAGGGCATCACTTTACAATAATTCAAAATCTGTTTCTTTCAAAGTATGTGTACAAGATGAGGACTTGTATGTAAAGTAAATAATTTGTAAAAAAAAAAAAAAAAAAAAAAATTAAGCTCAAATATGTGATATGTAGCTAGAACACCAGCACCAGTTTAACTGGATTAACAATCAGGTTCACTGCAGCAATCAGGGACTGGATGGACTGGTGTAAGAGTCGGAGGTAGGGGTGGAGGTCAGCTCCATCTTCAAAATATAGATGAAGAACTGGCACAGCAGCATTGAGGTGGCAGGATAGGTTGTAGGGCTCACAATCTGTAACATGTATATAGTTAATTTTAGAATACAATTTGAATCGACAAGACACTTGTTTCCTGTGTTGGCTTATTTATAAATATGTATGTAGATGATCAATTTCTTATGTATGATGTATTTGTGTATTTATCTGTGCATATATATTGTAGTGGCAAAAACATTGTTGGGTTTTTCTTGTAACCCCCTGCTTTGTTTCCAACCACCTGGAGAATGCGAGTACCGGGTCAGACTCACAGCCCAAATCCAAGAAAATCCAAGAGTGTTGTTGTTGAATGTTTGTGGATATTTATTGCAAATAAATATAAAGTACAAAACAAAAAATAAGAACTGGTTTAAATGTCTTTAAACATTCCTTTGTAGCACTTGGAGTTCAGCTTTCTCATACAGGCCAAGCTTCAGTAACGCAGATCCAGGCCGAGGTCAAAGACTGTAGCTGTGTCCCAATGTGAAGGCTGCGTCCTCCGAAGGCCGTATTTGAAGGCCGATTGGCCGCATTTGAAGGCCGATTGCGTCACAGCGGCGCGACGAAGGCCGTCCCAATTCAAAGGCTGCATCCTCGAAGGCCGCATTTGAAGGCCGATTGCGTCACCGCGGCGCGATGAAGGCTGTCCCAATTCAATTCCGCATCCTTCGAAGGCCGTATTCGAAGGCCGGTTGCGTCATCGCGGTGCGACGAAGGCTACCCTGATTCAAAAGCGACGCCAAATGCACCCTTCGTTTCCCCGTAAAAGGAAGGATACATAAATGGATCCTTCTCGGTCTATCCTCCCCGATCCTACCCCATAAGTCATTGCGCGCCGGTGACGACAGCACTTTTATTTAAAAAAATGACGGATGATTGTTCTTGTCGCCTAGCAACTGTGACAGCTACCGATGACGAGCGGGAGTAACAATTGAACTGCACTTTTTTATATTCAACTGGGTTTTATATTCCCGTAGTATGGAGCCCAGAAAGTCTCCTGTTGGGGAAAAAAACAACCCGTGGCGACGGTTGTGCAATCCGTCCCCTCAGTTTATAAACTGTACTCACGAATTCTTAAACTGTTCCCTCGGTTTAACAAATCGTGCCCACGATGATTCAACCAGTCCACCTGTTTATGAGGGATGCTTTGCATTGTGTTTAAACTTCATTTTTTTAAATGGATAATTTCTTCAATTTTCTAAAACTCCATTTTTGGGAGAAAAAAGCTCAGTATAATAGAATAAGCAAAAAAAGACTTCACATATAAAAAAGAAATATAACACAAACACAAGGTTAGGTTTTATTATATAAAAATAAAACATTCATAAATTATTTTATGATTAACATATTAGCCTACTGTCTTCAGTGAACTCATTTATAGTTATAATTCTAAACACAAATAATAATAATACTAATTATCATTATTATTAGTAGTAGGCCTAGGCTACATTTAGGCTACATACATACTTAAGAAGCCGCTTTTATCGAAAAAAAGAACAAAGCAATTCGGCAAATGTCAGTTATTATACAGGTTAGACAATAATAATACAGGGCTAAGATTTTCATAAATAAACAAGATTTTGAGCATATCCAAGTGTTTGTGTGGAGTGTGGAGGCGCGCGGGCGCGGACACTTGGATTTTTCTATCAACAGTGGAAACAACTTAAAATAGGCTACTCTATCATTTCTGGTCATACAGAAAATAATAATACATCATTCGCAACTACTTGTATTTGTGCAAAAACGAACGGACGCAAAAGTACACGGACCCAACACTAACTTTTTCTACAAATAGCCTACATTATTTGAAATAATTAATAATATAAGGTCCGTGTACTTTTGCGTCCATTCGTTTTTCTTTTTTTAACCCGTAATTGAAAAACAATTGAACGGTTGTTAGGCTATTTTTAAAACGCAAGTTGAGCACCAAAATTTGAATTTGAACTGTACACACCAAATGCTGCGCAAAAAAAAAAAAAAAAAAATATTGACGTATTTTCAGATTTTTGTTTATGACTTTTTTCCCCTTTATTAAATATTTGAAATATTCACAAATTGATAGGGAAAAAAATGTCGATATTACTGGTTTTCTAAGGCCAAATTAGAACCTGGAAATTAGATTCGAATTTGTTCGTTTAAAAGTGGACATTTCAAGCTTGTATATTGGCTATATTTTGTTTCAGTTCATTTTTGAGACGCGCTCCAGTTCACGGAGATCATGAAAGCGCGCCTGATTTTTTATTTTATTTTACAAAAGCACAAAGTTTTCTTGTTATTGTGAGTTTACACCAATAAAATTGTGTATTTTTATTTACACATAAAAAATATTGTGAGTACAGTTTATAAACTGAAGGGACGGATTGCACAACCGTCGCCACGGATTGTTTTGTTTTTTCCCACAGATGGAGGGTTTTTTCCCTCCATGATACAGGGTTTAAATATATACAGGTCCTTCTCAAAAAATTTGCATATTGTGATAAAGTTCATTATTTTCCATAATGTAATGATAAAAATTAAACTTTCATATATTTTAGATTCATTGCACATCAACTGAAATATTTCAGGTCTTTTATTGTTTTAATACTGATGATTTTGGCATACAGCTCATGAAAACCCAAAATTCCTATCTCAAAAAATTAGCATATTTCATCCAACCAATAAAAGAAGTGTTTTTAATACAAAAAAAGTCAACCTTCAAATAATTATGTTCAGTTATGCACTCAATACTTGGTCGGGAATCCTTTTGCAGAAATGACTGCTTCAATGCGGCGTGGCATGGAGGCAATCAGCCTGTGGCACTGCTGAGGTGTTATGGAGGCCCAGGATGCTTCGATAGCGGCCTTAAGCTCATCCAGAGTGTTGGGTCTTGCGTCTCTCAACTTTCTCTTCACAATATCCCACAGATTCTCTATGGGGTTCAGGTCAGGAGAGTTGGCAGGCCAATTGAGCACAGTAATACCATGGTCAGTAAACCATTTACCAGTGGTTTTGGCACTGTGAGCAGGTGCCAGGTCGTGCTGAAAAATGAAATCAGATGGAAGCATGAAGTGCTCCAAAATCTCCTGATAGCTAGCTGCATTGACCCTGCCCTTGATAAAACACAGTGGACCAACACCAGCAGCTGACATGGCACCCCAGACCATCACTGACTGTGGGTACTTGACACTGGACTTCAGGCATTTTGGCATTTCCTTCTCCCCAGTCTTCCTCCAGACTCTGGCACCTTGATTTCCGAATGACATGCAAAATTTGCTTTCATCCGAAAAAAGTACTTTGGACCACTGAGCAACAGTCCAGTGCTGCTTCTCTGTAGCCCAGGTCAGGCGCTTCTGCCGCTGTTTCTGGTTCAAAAGTGGCTTGACCTGGGGAATGCGGCACCTGTAGCCCATTTCCTGCACACGCCTGTGCACGGTGGCTCTGGATGTTTCTACTCCAGACTCAGTCCACTGCTTCCGCAGGTCCCCCAAGGTCTGGAATCGGTCCTTCTCCACAATCTTCCTCAGGGTCCGGTCACCTCTTCTCGTTGTGCAGCGTTTTTTGCCACACTTTTTCCTTCCCACAGACTTCCCACTGAGGTGCCTTGATACAGCACTCTGGGAACAGCCTATTTGTTCAGAAATTTCTTTCTGTGTCTTACCCTCTTGCTTGAGGGTGTCAATGATGGCCTTCTGGACAGCAGTCAGGTCGGCAGTCTTACCCATGATTGCGGTTTTGAGTAATGAAACAGGCTGGGAGTTTTTAAAAGCCTCAGGAATCTTTTGCAGGTGTTTAGAGTTAATTAGTTGATTCAGATGATTAGGTTAATAGGCTCGTTTAGAGAACCTTTTCATGATATGCTAATTGTTTGAGATAGGAATTTTGGGTTTTCATGAGCTGTATGCCAAAATCATCAGTATTAAAGCAATAAAAGACCTGAAATATTTCAGTTGGTGTGCAATGAATCTAAAATATATGAAAGTTTAATTTTTATCATTACATTATGGAAAATAATGAACTTTATCACAATATGCTAATTTTTTGAGAAGGACCTGTATTTATATTCATCATTTATATTGTCCATTTATGCTACATAATAAAAAGAATACACTAGCCTACAAAATCGCATCAAGGTAAGATATAAGTGAACATTTGAACCATATGCCCATGTACGTTTTCTTTTCTTTTCATTACACTATTTACGTAAGTTAACACCCAATACTTGAACAGTTTAAAGTGTAATCTGGCAATTCAGGAAGCAGCTTCTGAATTGGGACGCAGAAAACCTCTGGCCATGATCCGGCTATTAAAGCCGAAAATACATGACTGAAACATCCTCACCATGTCCTCCAGTAAAATATAAACAAAATAATGTTTATTCAATTATATAAAATGATTTATCAGGATGGCAGCCGTAGGCTACTCTCGCACCGTTGCTTGGCGCCAGGAGCGGTAATTGGGAACACCTGGATGCGCAATTCGGGAATCATACGAAGGCTACATGCGGAGCGTCCTTCGAAGGCTGGGTAGGCTGGGTCCTTCGAAGGACGCGTCCTTCGGAGGATGCAGCCTTCACATTGGGACACAGCTTGTATCTGCTGGCACGCCTTCTCCTTCTCTCATGCGCTACACACTCCAACTTATAGGATAGCGCCCTCTCTAGCTGTAGAAGGTGTACCACTCAAATGCAATAGAAAAGACAATTATAAGTAAATTATGAAACCAAAAATAGAACTCAAATGCGGCTCCTACACACCGGCCCCTAATTGTACTCTATAGAATCAATTATTAAAAATAAATACAAAAAAGGAGCCAGAAATCAAATATTCTCTTAATACTTTTAGAAAAATATGTATATATGTATACATTACATCCCTTATTGGTGATCTTTAAGGGGCACCGGACACTCTTCATTTTCCAGAATTCGGCACAGCTTGGTAATGGGTCTATCAAGGATTGAAGTCTGTGTCTGGAGCTTCACGGATCGGACCAGCCCCTTTTGATCAGGCTTGGTCTCTAGAACTCTTCCTAATGGTCATGACCCTCTAGGAGCAGTGGGGAACAAGATCTCCAACATTCAGGTTCTTCTTCACTACAGTCCATTTTTGCCTTTCCTGGAGAAGAAGAAGGTATTCTTTGGTCCATCTATGCCAGAAGAGATCTGCCATGTACTGGACCTGTTTCCAGCGGCGTCTAGCATAAAGGTCTGATTTCAGAAAGATTCCAGGAGGCATAATGGGCTGAGTTTTCAGCAGGAGGAGGTGGTTTGGGGTCAGCGGTTCTAGGTCGTATGGGTCTGAGGACACTGTGGAGAGAGGACGGTTGTTTAGAATAGCCTCTACTTCACAGAATAGAGTTTGAAGACCCTCGTCATCGATGGACTGTTGATGGAGTGTGGAGTACAGCACATAACGAACAGATCTTATAAGCCTTTCCCAGACTCCGCCATGGTGCGATGCAGCTGGTGGGTTGAAACTCCACTCGATTCCATCAGGAAGCAGGGCATCCTGGATCTTCAACTTGTCCAGTGTCATCAGAGCTTTCTTGAGCTCCACCTGAGCACCCACCAAGTTCGTTCCGTTGTCAAATCTGATGTGCTTAATTTGCCCCCTTCTGCAAACAAATCTCCTCAAAGCGTGAATGCATGAGTCAGTGTCTAATGAGAAAGCTACTTCCAAAATGAACAGCTCTGCTAGACATACATGTAAACAGAACTCCATACCTTTTGATGGTGCTTCTTCCTCGCCTCACTTCAATCGGGCCAAAATAGTCCAATCCGACATTGGTAAAGGGAGGGAGGTCAGGTAGGATTCTTTCCAGTGGCAAATCTGCCAGTTTTTGCTCACCTGCTTTGCCCTTCACACGTCGACACATGACACATCTTGAGAGCACCTTTCTTGCTAAGGAGTTGGCCTTAATAATCCAATACTTCTTACGGAGCTCTGAAAGCATGTGGTTCCTGCCACTGTGACCACAGCGTTCATGAATGTGTCTTAAAAGAAGAATTGAAATGTGTGAATCTTTGGGCAATATACAGGGGTGTTTAGTTTCATCAGGCATGGCAGATTTATGCATCCGGCCACCTACTCTTAAGATGCCTTCATCTAGCACAGGATCAAGCCTACAGATCCTGCTGCTCCTTTTCACTTTAGGTGGGGTCATTTGCAGTGTTTTAATTTCAGCTGGGAATGCTTGCCTCTGAACATAAGAGATAACTAACCTTTCTGCCTGTAAGAGATCCTCCACTGTGAGGAGCTGTCCACCGGGTTTGGTCTTGAAAACTTCAAGTTTTGGGCTCCCCTTTTGGCTGTGGGAGCGGGTAGTGACTTGATACGATGGGAAGCCCTTTTGTTTTTTGTTTCTCAGTAGCAAGGCCTTTTTCAGTTTGATGTACCATGCCGCTGCTTTAATTAGCCTAATCCAATTTGAAAAGTATGAAATAAGCTGGTTTGTGGGTGTTTCAGTGTTTACCACTGTTGTAAACACAGTAGTGTTTCTCCTGACCTCTGGATCATCCTGTAACACTGAGCCCAATGCTTCCACCTCTAACCAACTTTCCTCAGGTTTCCATAGGAACTCTGGACCATGTATCCATCTCCTTTGTTCCATGAATTTACCTGCACTTAATCCTCTCGAGGAATCATCCGCTGGATTGTCTTTACTTCTTGCGTATCTCCATTGAGACAGCTCCGAGTTATCCCGAATCAGCGAGACCCTGTTGGCTACATATGTTTTAAATCTCGAAGTGTCACTTCTAATGTACTTAAGTACGGTTTGGCTGTCAGTCCAGAAAACGGAGGGCTTTAAGGGTAGATGTAGTTCTCTCCTTAGCATTTTGTCCACCTTTACCAACAATGCTGCAGCGGCCAGCTCCAGACGTGGTACTGTGATGTTCTTTAAAGGAAGGACTCTGGACTTTCCCATGAGAAAAGTGACATGTATAATGTCCTGTTCATTAGCTTGTCTAATGTAGCTCACTGAGCCATAGCCATTCTCACTGACGTCAGCAAAGTGGTGTAGTTCTGCGCACTTTGCTGTTCCATAGCCTTTTGGTTTCAAACAACGTGCAACACTGAAGCTTTTTATTCTTTCTAAACTGTTTGTCCATCCTTCCCACCTGTCTACTACAGCTTGGGGCAAAGGTTCGTCCCATCCAAAGCCTCTCTGGCAGAGCTCCTGTAGCAACTGCTTGGCTGGGAGAATGAGAGGAGCAAGAAAACCGAGGGGATAAAAAATGGAACTTTCAACAGAAAGTATGCCTCTGCGGGTATGTGGCTTCTGGCTTAAATTGATGTTAAACTGGAAATGGTCAGAGTCCACACACCACTGTAATCCCAGGGCTCTTTCCATTGGTAGGCTGTCTTTGTCAAGATCCAGTGTTTTGATTTCTTTTGCCCATTTTTCTTTTGGAATGGATGCTAGAACTGCCCGATTATTGCTGACCCATTGAGTCAGCTGGAATCCACCTTTGTAGCATAGTGCAGTGAGGTCTTTTACTAGTTGGATGGCTTCAGACTCTTCAGCCACGGATTTGACACAATCATCCACATAAAAGTTGTGCCGGATAGTTTCAGCTACATGAAGGGGAAAACAGCTTTCATTGTCATCAGCAGTTTTTCGTAATGCAAAACTTGCACAACTTGGGGAGGACACTGCACCAAATATGTGCACAAGCATATGGTATTCCTTTGGGTTTTGACTGGTGTCACCCTGTGGCCACCACAGAAAGCGCAAGTAGTCCACACCTGATTTCTCTACTCCCACCTGATGGAACATTGACTTAACGTCAGCCATAATTCCAATGGGTTCTTTACGGAATCTCCAAATGACTCCGACAAGAGAATTGGTCAGATCAGGACCCTGTAGTAGCTCTGTGTTGAGGGATACACCTCTGTAAGTAGCTGCACAATCAAACACCACTCTAAGTTTCTTCTTTTTGGGGTGATATACTCCGTGATGTGGTATGTACCATACCTTTCCAGGTGCCTGTGTGAGTTCTTCCTCTGGGCCCTCCTCTGCATAATGATTTTCAAAGATGTCATTGATAAAGGCAACATATTCTTGCCTGTATTGTTCATCTTTTTTCATTTTCCTTTTCAGAGTTTGGAGGCGCTGTTCTGCAACTTGGCGATTGTTAGGCATGCAGACAACAGTTTTCCTAAAGGGCAACTTCAAATAGTAATGTCCATCTTGTAAGACTGCCTCATTGGCTATCTCTACAAACCTTCTGTCCTCAACTGACATTTCGGTCTTCTCCTCAGATGCTACCTCACTAAAATCCTGATTATACTGTGAGATCAGAAGTTGTTCTAGATTTGTAACTGATATCCTATTCACAGTCACATTCTCTGCACTGCCATCAGAACTTCTCAGTGGCCCGTTTACAACCCACCCCAATAAGGTTCTAACTGCGTAGGGGCCCCCACCTTGACTATTAACAACCTCCCATGGTTCTATGCACTTTGGAGCATTTGTGCCAATCAACAGCTCCACCTTTGAATTAATGCTGGGAAGCTTGACTCGACTTAGATACTTCCATTGTGCTAAGTCTTTCTGCTTGGGAATGCTGTTTGTGGTAACTGGCATTTCTTTTTGAGTGAAGAGATCAGGAAGAGGTAAGAAGTTATTGCTGTCCAGTGCTGAAATTTCAATTTCAGAGACGACATGAGTTGGAACAGTTTTTTCTTGATTCATTGTGCGTAGAAGAATGTGTGTTTTTCTTCCCTTCAGATTGAGCCGAAACATAAGATTCTCGGAGCAGAAGGTGGCGGAGGATCCAGGGTCCAGGAGAGCATACACCTGTAAGACTTGGCTGCCCTTTGCTGCCTTAACCTGAACTGGGATAATGGACAGCACATTCTCTTGGTCTCCGGCCCCTATATGACCACATAACCCTGCTGATGCATTACCTGTAACATCAGAGGATCTTTCTGCCTTTTTGATGATACTATCTTTGGCCTCAATATGTAGGACACTAGGGTGAGCTTGCTTACATACTTTACAGCTGAGACGCCTTTTGCAGTCTCTGCTAATATGGCCTGTGGAGAGACATCCAAAGCATATGCCTTTGGTCTTTATAAAACTGACCTTGTCTCTATGTGTTATCTTTAAAAAGTCTTTGCACAAGTCCAATGTGTGTCTTGAGCTACAGAAGGGGCAAGAAAGATCAAACTTCATCTACTTTTGGGCAATAGCTATACTAGTGGCAAAACTACTGCCAGATGACTTTGAGGCCTGTGGTTTGACTGGGGATCTAGCTTTTCCTCTACTAGCCGACTGATCTTGAAGATCACCAAATACTGGATCAGCTGCTATGCGAGCTTGTTCTTCAATAAAGCAGACTAGATCTAAAATCCTTACTCTACGACTACGTTGTTCTTGCAGCTCATAAGCCTTGTTACGCCATCTCTCCCGAAGCTTGTATGGTAGCTTGAGCACAATGCTTCTCATATAGGATACTGTTTCCAGCTCCTCCATATATTCCATTTCCTCCATAGCATTGCAGCAGCTCCTAAGGAACATGGTATAATCCTGTAGCGATTTAAAATCCTCAGATTTTATTTGGGACCAGGATAGGGCTTTTTCCAAGTAAGCACAAGAGATCTTGTATTCATTCCCAAAATTTTCCTTTAGCAACTCCTTTGCTCTCTTGTAGCCTCTATCTTGTGACAAGTACTCACAACTCTTGACTAGCCTTTGTGCTAGGCCTCTAGTATATTGAATAAGAAAATGCAATCTATCTTTATTGTTATCGGTTTTGCTTTCAACCATATTTTCAAAGGAGTGAATGAACGACTTGTACTCAAGAACTTGTCCATCAAAGAGTGGAATGCTACCTTGTGGTAGCGTAGACAGAAGTTGCTGTTTCATAAGAATCCTTGTTAATTCACTCTGCTTTTCCAGAATTTTAATCATGTGGCTTTCCTGTGCTGAACTGGGTGTAGGAATTCGCCCTTGAGGTACGGTGGACTGAATGGCTGGGACTGACCTTGCTGGCTGGGGAATGACAGGGGGAATACTGTGAGCTGAGGTCTGCTGTAGTTGTGGCCGGATATCACTGCTAGTTCTGGGCTGGAAATCAGGTCTGCTGTGATGCCTATCTGGGCCTAAATTAAGAAGAGGAAATTGAACCTGAACACCTGGCCTGGTTTTAACTACTGGGGACGTCCTTTCATGGAAATAAAGTGAGCTATCAAGCTTTTCATCCAATGGTACATTTGTCACTGTTGATTTTGTCTTCACTTCATCAGCTTCTGCACCCAACAAAGGCATCTGAACTGTGACATCATACTGGGCAGGTTTATTCATTTCTATTTCAGCTTCTTTCAGATAATTAATTTTTGCAGTAGTGGCTTCAATTTCAGAATGCAACTCTAAAGTTTCTCTCTGTTTTCTTAGAATATGCTCCTGCTCTTCAATTGCATGCCTTTCTTGCAGCTTTGCAGCTTTAGCCATTAAAGCTACTCTCTCTGCTTCTGCACTGATGCGCAATGACACAAACGATGTATGTGATCCAAATGACTGCGCATCAGTATCATAATCTTCTACTTGGGTGACAGAAGAGGTGGCTTCAACTATGGCTTGGGAACCTAGGTTTTCTATGGCTGAAATCCAATTTTCAACGTTAGCCATAAAAGCCGTTATCTGTACACATCTAGGCTGATACCATGTTTCGTGGTCTTCTTGATTTGCTTCCTCATCCAACATTTCACTATAGGAGGCATGCACGGCTTTGAACTCTTCAAGAAATTCATTAAACTTAATCATGTTTTTTTTTACTTCATCCAGATATTCCGGACTAGTCATTAAATTATTCACAATGTTCATTCTCCGTGTTACATGTGACATTTTCCCTCCTCTAGACTTGGAGTTCAGCTTTCTCATACTGGCCAAGCTTCAGTAACGCAGATCCAGGCCGAGGTCAAAGACTGTATCTGCTGGCACGCCTTCTCCTTCTCTCATGCGCTACACACTCCAACTTATAGGATAGCGCCCTCTCTGGCTGCAGAAGGTGTACCACTCAAATGCAATAGAAAAGACAATTATAAGTAAATTATGAAACCAAAAATAGAACTCAAATGCGGCTCCTACATATATAAATAAATGAAGACTAAAGATCCAAAAGCCTCTAAGTGCCACCTGAAATTCTCTTCTAGAATGATAACTTTTTTTTTATCAAGCTTGTATGTCTGTGTTCAGTTTCAATTTAATGTCAATGAAAAGGACCTATTAATTGCTATTAAAGTGAAATTACTGAACCTAAATACACAAGCTTGATAAAAATGCTAATTTTAGAAGATTTCTGATGGCACAGAGGCTTTTACATCTATCGTCTTCACACATGTATGTGTATTGTATCTGATCGCAGTGTGTTATCCTACTGTCCACCATGGTGACCCTCAGTGAGTGTGTGTGTGTGAATATATATGCATACACACACACTGCTTGTGGTATTACCATCATGAACGATAGTAATATCACAAGCAAATTACCATAAATCAACATCTGTGTTCACAGATATGTGTGCGTGTGTGTTTTTTTCCCGGAGGTAAAATGTATTAGCTAAATAAATGATGATACTTACGTTATTTGAGAAATTACACAAAAGCTCTCGACGAAGGCGTCATCTGCGAGCAGCTGACCGACGACTCCTCTGAATTGTAAGCTCGAACGATGTAAAAACGGTGAAAGCAGAACTAAACACACTGCTCGAAGTTGATGCAGTAAGTGGAATGGGCTCTTTAAATTTTCGCGCTGATGTGATAGAGCACGTCACGTGACAATACAAACATGGCGCATGTAGTACGTCCGGACTCCATTCATACTACCCGTATTCATACTATATAGAACGTACTTTTTTAACGGTCGAGAAGTACGTTCTAATTTAAATGTAGTACCTACTCACATAGTACGCGATTTCGGACGCAGCTCATGTGTTACTACTGTAATATGTATTATTATTATTATAACTGTCTAAATTGTTGTTTAAGTACATACGTGAATCTGAAGAGCTGGACCCTGATAAAATCAAAACTCCTGAGGATGCTGTGGCATGGACAGGTGGTGGAGATGCCGGTGAGGAGGGGCCTGACGAGACCACATGGACTGGTGGTGGAGATTGTGGTGGAGATTGTGGTGATGGCACTGGTGGTGGAGATTGTGGTGATTAGGGATGCACCGATACCACTTTTTTCAGAATCGATCTGATCCGATTCCAAAAATTCTAAGTATCGACCGATATTTATATAACTCTCTGTGTGTTGAACTGATAATCACTATTTTGTGTTAAACACAATCTACTTAATACAGACAACTTCATTATAAAGAAAAACAACAAATCAAAAAAATATATGATCATAATCTATGACAAAAATGCTATTATAAACTAGATTAGTGGATAATTCAACAGTAAAATTTTGTCTAGAAAAATCATGAGTCCTCAATAATTGTATAAAATCTGAACATATAGTGAAAAAAACAAACAAGAGACAATAAGTGTAACACTAAATCTGGTAAAACGTTACACATTGCTCTTTGTATTGTTGTAAAATACATTCATGAAAAACAAGATAACAAAAATCAAAAAGATAAATTATTTTATATATAGCTATAGGCTACTAGACAATTGAGACATGTTTTAAATGTATAGCGCAGCTGTTTGAGGCTGCAACATATGATAGATAGAACAGAACAGGAAAGGCTATTAATAATCTGTCATTGCTTCACTGTACTATGATATGAAAGGCTGCTATACAGAGCGGCACAAAGTGCTTATGCGCATCCCGAGCGCAGAATGATGCACTCACGGAGTCACAGCGCGCAGAGTCCGCATTGTTCAAAGCATAAAGGAAAGACATATTGATGCGTAGTGTATTATACAGTATCTATCTATGCAATAGTTTATTGAGGCTTTTTCTTTTAACAGGTTTAAATTTCAGTTATTGTGCGTGTGAAGAACAATTATAGTGCTCTGACTCTAGTCTAATGTTGTGATCTAACAGGCACCCGGTAGAAAGTAACATGATTAAGTTACAGCAATAAAGTTCAGCAAGATAAAGTTGTTTTATGCGAAACCATAGAGCTTTATCTACAGATCAAGTATAATAATAGTAACATTGAATCATCTTGGAGAGGGTTTCATCATGTTTACTGTCGTAACCAGAGATGGGACCAAGTCACACATGTGCAAGTCTCAAGTAAGTCTCAAGTCTTAACCTTAAAGTCTTAAGTAAGTCCCAAGTATTTTTTTCTTGGTCAAGTCAAGTCAAGAAGTCACAGGCTATGTCAAGTCAAGTCAAGTCAAGTCAAGTCCTCTTATTATTGTAATTTTACCTGCAGAATCTGATCTTAATACAGTGAAAAGACAAGATATAAGTAACTGTCAGTAAATTACAATAATTTGGATTTGCATTGTAAATACTCATGTTGAGTACTGTAAAATACATCATGTAATCAAACAGAATTGTAACTTCATAAAATTATTTATTTTTCACTTCTGCCAACAGTGTTTGAAATGTTTTAAATTTTCAACATTGAGTCCATAAAACAAATAACAGCTTAACATCCAACAGACTCCTCTCTGAACACCTCCCTCTCTCTCTCAAACACAGTTTATGTACAACATTAAACTTTGTTACATTTCTCCTCTCTCTCTCTCTCTCTCTCTCACACACACTCACTCTCACACACTCTCTCTCCTAAACGCGCATCCATGGGCGTCAGTTTGGTTTGAAATGGACAGAGGCGCATTCGGACGTGCATTTGGGTACAATGACGCATTCATTCACTTTTCTCTTTCGCGCAGGTCATGTTTTGAAAGATGATGTCCTGTAGCTTACTAATTTAAAGAAATAAAAATGTAGGCCTATACAAAAATGTGATGATGTCCGACTTGTTTTATGAAGAAGAAAGCCTTAAGTTTTCAAAAAGCATTAGACATATGACCAACTATTCTGCTTCATAAGTACCATGTTGACAATATGACATGGCGTGGTTTAATGTAGCCTAAACAATGATTACCAAAATTTCTCTCTCATTGCTCCTCATAACCACTGAAAACGGTCAAAAAATCGAGCCAAAAGTCAAATTAGTATGGACGTTATCTGTCATTAAGCGTTTCTGCTTCACATTTTCAGCATTGCAGCGGAGCGGCTGTGGGTTGACCCCCCACGGTTCTCATGGGCTTTATATATAAGTCCTAACGTGAAAAAGCTTTATGGTTTAATGTACCTAAACAACGATCACCAAATTTCTCTCTCATATTGCTCCTCATAACCACTGAAAACTGTAAAAAAAATCTAACCCAAAGTCCAATTATTATGGACGTTAAGTTAAAAGTGGTGGGTTCAAAAAATGTCTTATGACGAAATCTGTTGGGTACGCGCCCCACCGAAATCGAAGCCGAAGTGGTTGGTTAACACTTGTTGGTAGCTATTGTTTTTGTGTACAGATCTCGGAGCCTAGGCTGCCTACAGAGACTGCTTATGGGGCAGGCAGCTAGTGGATCGTTAGGAAAGATTAGATGAATTTGATCATTTATGTTTGGGCCTTTTTTGGGCCTGAAATTATTACATTAGCTAACTACCAACTAACCAGATAACATTAACAAATTGACAAGCACTTACTGGGCAGAATGGCTCTTCAAATGACGGACGAAATTGGAGGTTGTCGTCTGGCTGTCCGCGATGTTGATATTGCATGTCTTGCAAAGCGCTGTTTGTCTTTTGCCATCTTGCGAATAATTTTTGAAGCCGAAAGCGATGACCCTCGGTACCCCTCCAGCTGACATGTTGATGTGATAGCTGATCTAAGTGGGCGTAGTGTGCGTAAGGTACAAGAAGGCGTGACTGATGATAGTGTCATGATCCAGTCATGACAACGCTATACTCAGCCTGCGCTCCAGCTGGATCATTTTTTAAAATAATTTATAGATTTTATATTCAAACTGAAAACATGATGTGATTAAAACTCAAGTCATTCAAGTCATCGTGTCTCAAGTCAAGTCAAGTCCCGAGTCTTTAACTTCCAAGTCCGAGTCAAGTCTCAAGTATTTTATTTTTTGTCAAGTCAAGTCTCAAGTCATAAAAATAGCGACTCAAGTCGACTCGAGTCCAAGTCACCAAGTCACAAGTCCCCATGTCTGGTCGTAACCGAAAGCGACGTGCTGTTTGAATGTTGAATGGAGAATGACTGACAGCCGCAGCGGAGGGAAAAGTTTAGGTGATCTTGAATTTAATGACTTAAATGTTCATTTCTATCTCACATTATACTACAGTATAATGGCTTCAGAACACTTGTAATATAGTGCACGAAAACTTTATGGTGCTTTATAATGTTTTTGTGGCTTTTTTGGGGCTTAACAATAAAACAGAATAGTAGGCTATACGCAGAATATCGGATTTGGATCGGCCTCGTCTGACCAATACCCGATCCGGCAAAAATATCGTATCGGATCAGTGCATACCTAGTGGCGATGGCACTGATGGTGGAGATTGTGGTGATGCCACTGATGGTGGAGATTGTGGTGATGGCACTGGTGGTGGAGATTGTGGTGATGGCACTGGTGGTGGAGATTGTGGTGGAGATTGTGGTGATGGCACTGGTGGTGGAGATTGTGGTGGAGATTGTGGTGATGGCACTGGTGGTAGTTTGTTTGTCGCCTAACCCTTTCTTGTGAAGCTCTGGTATTTGTTTGAGCCTCAGTTAAAACCTCACTCATAGCAATAGCCCATTCTGTCATTTCTTCCACTGACATTGTGGCCTCCACACTCTTGTCAATCTGAAAAAAAGTGCAGGACGATACTGTTAAAGTACTACCTATTTATCATTAATGATATTTATTTGAAAATTGTAACAATTTGCAGTTACAGTGCTCAGGTATTTCGGAAGGGTAATGGGCCTCTCTTCCAAACATTAAAAAGTACGGGGAGTACTTAGTTGTCACCTGTCGCTTTGTCCGAAGCCCAAACATTACGGTATCTAGGTGTTTGTCCCATTCATTGGGCTTCTGTTTGACAAGCTTGCAAAAGGATCTGGTAATATAATAACATTATTTTCAGGTTCAAAGCAGTCAGGAAGGAGCATTTACAATCATGCATCTGATACACATTTTTATTCAATTTAAATAATAGTGTATTCAGTGTGTACGTCATAGTCATTATGTGCATTCGCTAGGAACTGAACCAATGAATTTTGCATTTCTATCATCATGCTCTACTTAAATACATAAATGGCTAGTTCTCTGCAAAATTGTTGTCAGTGTGAAGAGAATTAGAATTAAATTATTGTTACCTCGTATTGTCGCATTCATCCGTTCCACAAGGCCGTTCGTCTGTGGGTGGTAGGGTGCGCACAAGGACCTTTTAATGTTTAACACTTTGCAGACATTACTGTTCAGCTGCAATTTATAAAAGAAAACAGACTCTTAAAGTTATCAGGGAAAAGATGAAAGGTATGCATATTGAAAAAAGTTGACATTTAATTATTTTTTATCAATGTTTTATCAGTGAACATGTATGACTCACTGTATTTAAAAACTTTTTCCTCTGGTCTGTGAGGACTCTCTTAGGTGTCTCAAACTGATGCACACATTTTAAAAGGCAATCAGCAACCTCCCTTTGACTTGAGGGGATAAGCCTGGGTCACTTGGTCATGTAGTCAATGATGACACAAATATATTGGTTATCATTTTCTGTTGGTGCTAATTTGCCAATTAGATCCATCCCCACAAGTTCGAAAGGCTCTTTAACCTAGAGTTCATTAAATAGAAACAAAATAAGTAGTTATATAACTGAATTGTTATTTCTAATTTAATTCTAAAAAATAATAATAAATAAATGTGTGATGGAAAGGAATACCACAATTGGAATGATTTCATTTTGCTCCTTCACTGATGACCTGCTGGCCTGACATGGTACACACTGTGCCACCTGTGATCAAAACAGTATAATGCTGGAAATCATTAGCATTTTATAATATTGCAAAAGTATTAATTCTGTACTTGTTATTACCCAGGTGTCAATGTCCTGTGACATGCCAGGCCAGTAAAATCGTATAGATATTGCGTTTCTTGTTGTTGTTTTTTTTTGTCCTGTGTGAGCTCCGAGGCTGCTTGCATGAAACTCCTCAAAAATTGTGTTTGCCTCTTCTGCCCCACACCAGAGGTGTAAAGTCCAGGTTCAGAAAGTAAAAGTCCTCCTCAGTATTTTGTTCCAATCACCTGGATTTGCTAATTCAGACAGGAGATAGAACTAGTGAGTGAAATCAGCTGACTGAGTTCATGGGTGGAATAAACATATGGCAGGACTTTTACTCTTTGACCCCTGGATTACCTCTGCCCCACACACAACTTTTAGTTTATTCTGTTGTTTTTTGCCTTTGTTCCAAAGGTAATACAATTCACCATCTATGAAAAGAAAAAATAGGCAAAAGAGACAAATTAATTAAAAATAGACAAAGTGTATATACTGTGCTGGTCAAAATGATTTTCCCCCTTGGTAAATATGATCAAAGATGGCTGTAAAAAATAAATCTGCTTTGTTAATCCTTTTGATATTTTACCAAAAAAAAAAAATATGAGCAAAAATCTAACCTTTCATTGGAGTAAAATAATTGAGGGGGGAGGTCATTATGAAATAAATGTTTTTCTCCAAAACACGTTAGGAAATATTATTTCCCCGTTTTTATTAAATACTTTTTTCAACCTCTTTTTCCTAAGATAACAGCTCTGAGTTTTCTCCTATAATGCCTGATGAGTTTGGAGAACACCTGACCAGAGATCAGAGACCATTCCTCCATACAGAATCTCTCCAGATCCTGTAGATTCCCAGATCCATGCTGGTACTTCTGAACAAAATGTCCAGGATCTCTGGCAGAAAATTAGACGCACACAGCAATCAAAGATGCAGCATAGTATTTCATTTTACACATGGGGTACTTTTTTATCCCTGTTTGAACCAAACCCATATTAAGGTTTGCTGCCAAAAAGCTCTTTTTTCTCTCTTTTTTTTCATCGGACCATAGAACGTTTGAAAAGTAACCGACACTACTGGAACTTCAAACAGGACGGGTTCTATGGTCAGATAAAAAAAAGAGCTTTTTAGCAGCAAAAATACTCTGCTGTATCTTTAAGGCGAGACACTACAGGTGAATAGGGTAATTTTTTAAACTAGCAGATATCACCATGAAACTTTGCCAGTTGATTACCTACACTAAGATGAGAAAAAAATGTATTACAAGTTTTCTGTAATTTAATGTTTAAATATGCAAATAAGACATTATCTAATTAAATATGCGCTAATTTGGATATATTTTAAAAAATGAAATCTGAGTATTGGATAAAGCCAGGTTCAAAATTATTTTTTCATTGTGTTCACATATTAGATGGGAAAAAAATTACAGAGGGATTTATGGATATCTACTTTTGTTATCCTGTAAATCAGAATATACTGCCAATAGCCTTAAAAAAATGATTTTCGACATGTTTTTTGGAATAAAATGTTATATAAATCAGGCTAGGAATAATATATTTACAAATCCCTCTGTAAATGTCTTCATAATATAACTAGGTACAAGACTGGAAAGTTTGGTGTATATAGGTGCTACTGAAGTGGAGATTTCGGACTTGGAGTATGAGAGAAAAGTCATTTTGAGAAAACGGGCTTTAAATATTTAGCATCAGCCAATGAGATTGCGCATTTAGAGTAAAATCCCCCCTTTTACTTTCGCGATTGGTTGCTGATAAAAAGGAAATGACCATATTTGGATCCGGCAGTCTTGTTCAGGAGAGAGAGAGCTTTCTAACGGTGTGTGTGATGACAGGGTGCAGATCGCGATCGCGGAGCAGAGGGATGATTTATAACGACAACTTTTGATGAATTTATGAAAAATCTACAGACGCAAACAGACAAAGTGTAGTAAAATAAAGACCAAAATGTGTATTTCGGACTTTTTTTCACCACAAGTCTGAAAGAAGACATGTTATTGAAGACAAATATCCCAAAATCTCAAAATTGACCAGTGAAAAAAAAAACGATGTTTTTGCCTGCCGTGTCTCGCCTTAATTCTGTGGGCCTAATTTTCTGCCAGAGGTCCTGGACACCTGTACACATATATACATATATACATATGTATATATATATATATATATACATACACGCATATATAGCCCGAGAACTACTCCAAACTAAGTACATATACATATATAACATCATGGCAGGTGTGTTGGAGTAGGTTGGAGACCCCTGTGCTATTTCTTAAGAAAATTGACCATTGTTTCATTGAAGTAAAACTGTAGTAATCATGTTTTTGTGTGTGTGTGTGTGTGTGTCTGATATATTTTGGGGGAACCATACTTCTCTATCTTCAGTCTCCATGTCTCTTCCATTCTGTTTCCGGCCACAACTGATACATCCATGATAATCAGTTTGCGCCCGTCATCGAGAACAATGTCGGGCTTGATGAATGATGCCGGTGTCGGAATGGTAGGTTCATTCAACACTTAAGATGTTCCTCCCCGCAACCGCTTCTCCAGCATTCCTATAACTCGGTTGTGGCGTGCACACCGTGCATCGTGCGTAATCTCACATCTTTGCAAAATGTGGTTTATTGTTTCTGGTGTATTACATATGCCCCTGCACTTTGTATCAGTTGTAGGATCTTTCCTACCTCTTGAGGTTCTCGATTTCGTTGGGAGGACTCCTCCACATAGCTGAATCCCCCTTAGGTGTAGTCTTGGAAAGACTCTTTCTGGATGGTCAATCCAGCGATGGCTGGCTCTGTCGATGTCCTGCTGGGCCAGTTCTCACCGAGCGACGGATTGATAAAGTAGGTTTGCCCATTGGTTCTTGGCCTCCACTTTCGATGAAACCGCCATACCTCCAATCCTGCTGGGCACATTCATCCTCCGCATCATCTTGCAAAACGATGCTTGGTCAGTCAGCGCTCGGAACAATGGATTGCCGCTAGACAGAAGCTTATTCGGGATATTCAAGCCCCCATTTGCTATAGCAGCATGTAAGTATCCCAGCGGCGTATCCTTAGCCAGGCGCATCCAGCCGCGGACTGAAGATTGAATCATAATATCTAGTTTCTTCAGGGTATTTTTATGACCCCCCCCCCCCAGAACCAGTTTGTGCATTAGCTTTGTGACTAGATATACTTGTAGGATCTCCAGCCTCTGGTATGGCTTCAGTGGGGCTTCCTTTAGCTGTTTTAACATAGACTCCAGCTGTCGAGAGTGTTTTGGCGCAACTTTACCCTTCCAACCAAACTGTAGCCCCAGATATTTTTGGGTATCTGAGACGCCCATTGCTCTTATTGGTCCGTTTGGAGCAAAGTATCTTTCCGGCAGCACCACAAGTGTCTTCCTCCTTCCGTCTCGAACAGTAGTTACGCTTAATGACTTACTCTCGTTCAGAGACATCCCCACTCCTTTGAGCGCCTCGCAAAGACCCGTAAGCTTTAGTTGCAGGTCCGCCTGGTTCTTAGCCAGGAGGATCAGATCATCGGCATAAGCGATGGAATGTATGCACTGATCCCCCAGTTGAACACCAATGGTGGGGATTGCTGCACTTATCACTGCTTCCATTGCAAGGATAAATAGAAGGGGCGAAAGTGGATCTCCTTGCCTCACTCCTTTTCCGCATCTGATTAACCTTTCCCCCAGCCTCATCTCAGCTGAAGCATAAACATTGGACTGGTAGTTCAGAAGCGGGGGTGGTATTCCCGCCTGCCTCGCAGCTCCCAAGATGGCCGTATGGGAGATAGTGTCAAAAGCTTTCGACAAGTCAAGGAACACCATCGACAGGGGTCTAAGTTCATCATGGGCATGTCTCAGAATAGTTTGTATTAGTGCCGTGGCCTCCAGGCATCCGTCTTTCTTCAAGAAAGCATGCTGTAAAGGGGAGAAGGAAAGTTCATCCCTCAATCTATGCGCCAATATCTTATGGAGGGCCCTCGTAAGCACCGAAGTAATTGCAATCGGTCTGTAATCGCTTGGTGTACTCGGGGCATCAATTTTTGGTATTAAAGTAACTCTTGCTCTGGCCAGTGTAGATGGGAGATACTCAACCACCAGCAGAATGTTAAAAAGACTTGCCAGAGAAGGTTGATGCCACTTTAACAGATCGATTGCAGATATTTTGTCCACTCCCACTGCTGATTGTTTCAACCCGCGAAGGGCCGCTGTTACCTCCTCCACTTTTATTGGTGCTAAGACCGCCCATTTTGCCTCTCCACCTTCTGGTACCGGCTCATCCTCCACCTCGGAAGTGCTGTTCCAGGGTATGAGCCCAGAAGTCCTCCAGTCCTTCCAGCCTTCCGGTGGGGCCCAAATGGGCGTCTCGCCATCCTCCCTTCAGGATGGTATTTGCCGCATCCTTCCACCTAGTTCTATATAGGCGCTGGATGTACGCGTACCTTTTCCTGTGTACCTTTTTATTGGAACAGGGTTTCTGGCCGGCCACTTCTTTCGGTGCAGTGGGTATCCAGATATCTGGAAAATATTTTATTGCCAGTCTTTCCATCGTCTCTCCTCCTTCTTTGATAGAGACCCGTTTAGCTCTCAGATCTTCCACCAGGCCAATCATTTCCTCCGCCCCCATCCTCGGTTCAATAAGTTTCCTAAGGGTCTCTTCCAGCATAGATGTTCTCCAGTCTCCTTCCTGGAATTGATTCTCACTTGGGACTAGATCTTCATTCTCCGTAAGGTGGTGGGTACTATGCACGGCCCGGGGCGATTCCTCCACTACTGTCGGGTCCTCCACAACAAGCTCCTGTGTAGGCTGCCACTTCAGCTTTTGCAGCCTTTTCCTGATGGCCTCAGCAGAACGATGTTCAAATGCTGCGCTCACCGCACTGATCAGCTCTTTCTTCAACATCCCTGCTTTCCAACACAGCTCTGCTTGTTTCAGCAGTTCCCTATCCTCCTCCACCGTCCAGACCTTTGATCGTCCCGCTAATGGTGGTCCAGAGATAGGTCCTCCTTGTTGTGGGTCGACTGGTTGTTCGCCCATCAGGGTGGCACATGGTGCGATTGACGGTCGTTCAATTGTCGAGATGTAATCGGATTCCACTGATCCGTGGATATCTTCCGTAGGATGTCTGTCCTCTTCATCGCCTCCATGGGTGGCATCCCTCTCTTTCCTCTTCTTCCTGCTCGTTACAGAATGGGTTGATATGGCTGAACCCGGCTGAGAGGGGATCCCTGGCGACCATCTCAACAGCTGAAGTCTTTTCTTCAGAGCCTCAATGGATCTATAGGGAAGATGTTGTCTCACTCTCATCAGATGTTCTCTCTTTTCCATACCCTCTCTCCATTCCCGATCTGCCACTTCAGTCAACAGTAGGTCTTCCTCTGCATTCCAAAACCTCCTCTTCTTCTGCAGAAGCACAACTCTCTCCTCATTGAGTTCAACCGGGTGCCTATGGTGTTGATGCATCCCCAGGCTCCTCAATGAGGGGAAGTGCATTCCGCAGTCTCTGCAAGATGTTCCATCATCCATACTGCCATTGCCTCCTGTATCTCCTCCTTCACTGATCTCCTGGATTCCGGAGGGTCCAGGATTTCTCATTACATTATCAGTTCCTGTCGCCAGCGAAATATCCCCAGCAGGGTAGTTATCCCTCCCGGGGGGTGGTCTGGAATCTTAGCTCGGACCTAAGGTCCTCCCCACCGGGCGCCACGAGGAGGAGTCCAGACCGTGTAACTATGTTTTTAGAAGTCATAGTTACTCCCGCCAAATTTTCCCTAATTTTTGTATTACATATGACGTACATTCTCGTTGAATGTTGGATTGGGAGTTTTGCTTGGGTGCATGAGAGCAACGGTCCAAGGATCTTATTCCACGACTCCCAGGCTGCAGTAAGAAGGACAAATTCTTCTTTTCATCAATCCATAACATCTGCAGATAAGACTGTTCATTTCAAAGACTGCTCACTTTATTAACTCCATTATTCTTCAACATCTTTGAGACGTTTTCACACTCATCAACTCACTTCATGATTTCTTTTGTGATGTATTTAATGTTTGAGTTTATTTGTTGGGTGTTTATGATGAATTGTCTTATGTAAAAATTCAATACATGCTGACAAAAAGATTTTCTTTTTGTTTGTTTTTTTCTTTTGTTGATTCATGCATACCCTGAACACAGTACCCGGTAGGGTAGAGTGCAAAATTGATTTCCCCCCTCATTCTTCTGTAGCGGGCCTGGTTTAAAATAGCTAGGACAGTTATAGAGTGGTCCCAGAGAGTCCCAGTTACTCCCACCGTTTACCCGCCTCTGGGAACCGGCCGATTATGGGCCCCAGACTCTGGGAGTGGGGGGACGACCCGCATCTCCAGAGTTCGGAGCCCCGACTCGGCTTGGTTCCAGAGATACACCAGCTTGAAGTAGCAAATTTGACCCGGTGTGACCAAAAAAATAAGCTGAGTTGGGGCTCCAGACTCTGGGCGTGGAGGGACCACTAGGAGACCCCCCGGTGCCCAGAGTATAGAGCCCCGACTCGGCTCGGTTCCAGAGATACGCCAGCCTGAAGTTGGAAATCTGACCCGGTGTGCCAAAAAAATAAATAAAAAAAATAAGCCGAGTTGGGGCTCAATACTCGGGGCATGGGGGGTGCTCGAGGAGACCCCCCTGTGCCCAGAGTATGAAGCCCCAACTCGGCTTCAGCACTGAGATACACCGGTTCAAACTTACAATTGCACTCTAGTCAACCCTATTTTAACCCTCTGAGGTCGGCTATCGCGCCGGCGATAGTCTCGATAGTCTCGCTTTTTTTCTTATCAGTGCAAAAGAGACTCAAATAACTCCGTCGATTTTTGTCATACAGGCAAGTGTTATACATCATTAAAAACTGTTAAATGTCTTCTTTTATTTGTGTACACTAATAATAAAAAGAAAAAGTTGTTTGAAAAAAAACATGATGCGCGTTCTGTCTTCTCTCTCAATGTGAAGTTCATTCTGAAACGTGACAGAAAATGATCTGTAACTCCGCCAATACTTGCCACCCACACGTGAAAGTAATGTCTTTACAAAGCTTGAAGTCTCCTTTTTTAAATGAAATAAATCATATCAAAAACAAATATTCTCGCTTTAAGAAATCCGTATGAAAGCAACGACATGTACAGTTTCTCCAGCCCGAGCTCATTAACTTTAATATGACCACACCCCCACACACGCGAGCTGTTCTCATTCAAATGATCCACATGAAGGAACGCAGAGCTGTAAACGCCCTCATCAGCTCGAAACAAAGAATCAGCGACTCCAGTATTTCTCAGCTTTTCATCAGTTTGGAAGACTGTTTGTGCTGTGGATTTACCTTGGATTTACCTCACCTGGATTATGAGAACAATTTTTAAGGTAAGAGACATAATAGTAAGTGTTTTATTGTTGCATAAACTTTACATTGCAGCTACTAAACTGGTGCCAGCCTAAAATGTTATGAAATGAGATACAAGTATGCTAGTATGAGTGTTTATTCTAATATGGTGAATATTTTAATGTTTAGACCTGTGTTTACTGTTAAATACTGTGTTTGTGGATATCTGCTCAAACGTAGATGTATAATGTAACAATAATGTTTCATAGTTATTGGCTCGATCGCTGCACGCGCTGAGTTTGGGTCTGAGTCACGCTGTGTGTTTGAAAAGCAAAACACGCCACACATTAGGCTTCACGCCAAACTCATCTCATTTCATAACGAATAGAAATATTTGAAGTAAAATATGATAAACAATATATGTTTGTCTAGTGTAGTGTTACTGAAGTGTTCATTTTTAACGATTTATAGGCTGCCTGCTATCTAGGCTATTGTTATTATTTTATGCAGCCCTACACATGCCTATATACAAGGCACAACAAACTAGGTGTTCGTATATATATTTACAAAATACATATACATATATACACTGCCGTTCAAAAGTTTGGGGTCGGTAAGATTTTTAATGTTTTTAAAAGAAGTCACTTATGCTCACCAAGGCTGTATTTATTTGATTAAAAATACAAAACAAACCCAGTAATATTGTGAAATATTATTTCAATGTAAAACAGCTGTTTTCTATGTGAATATATAGTAAAGTGTAATTTATTCCTGTGATCAAAGCTGAATTTTCAGCATCATTACTCCAGTCTTCAGTGTCACATGATCCTTCAGAAATCAGTATAATATAATGATGTGATGCTCAAGAAACATTTATGATTATTATCAATGTTGAAAACAGTTGTGTACCTTTTTTTAGGATTCTTTGATGAACAGAAAGTTAAAAACAACAGCATTTATTTGAAATAGAATCTTTTGTAACATTATAAATGTCTTTACTGTCACTTTTGATCAATTTAATTCCTCCTTGATGAATAAAAGTATTGATCCATTTTATTTATTTCCCCCAAAAAATAAAATAAAAATTCTTACTGACCCCAAAGTTTTGAACGGTAGTGTTTAATGTTACAAAAGATTATTTTTCAGATAAATGCTGTTCTTTTGAACTTTCTATTCATCAAAGAATCCTGAAATTAAAATGTAAATAACTGTTTTCAACATTGATGATAATGAAAAATGTTTCTTGAACGTCAAATCATCATATTATACTGATTTCTAAAGGATCATGTGACACTGAAGACTGGAGTAATGATGCTAAAAATTCAGCTTTGATCACAGGGATAACTTACACTTTACTATATATTTACATAGAAAACAGCTGATTTACATTGAAATATTATTTCACAATATTACTGGGTTTGTTTTGTATTTTTTAATCAAATAAATGCAGCCTTTGTGAGCATAAGTGACTTCTTTTAAAAACATTAAAAATCATACCGACCCCAAACTTTTGAACGGCAGTGTGTGTGTGTGTGTGTGTGTGTGTGTGTGTGTGTGTGTGTATATATATATATATATATATGTGTGTGTGTGTGTGTGTGTGTGAGTGAAAAATCTAAAATGTATTCCCAAAATCGTGCAGCCCTATAGTTTGTCTTGATATCAACATGTTTACAGGGGTGTTTATTTATTTATTTTTTAGAAAGGGACCAGATGCCACTGGATGAGTCCTGCTGACTTCAACATTCACATGAGTCTCTGTACATGAACATAGTAAAATGAAAAATCAAACACCTTGGACATGACAGGTATGTAGGCTACTATGTTTCAGGAATGGCACAAAGGTGTGTGACTGTTTAAGTCTTTGTCTTTAGATCAGTGTGTTTACTAATGTGCTTTTTTTCCTTTGTTGTGTATCTTTGGATTATGTTGTGTTGTAAATAAATCCAGACAATCTAAAAGCCATTCTTTTTTTAATTTCTCCTCATTCTTTGTGCAAGGCTCCTCATAATGATCGGGCCTGATAGCACCTGATAGGGCCATTAGGGGAGGGTCTTTGTCTTGCTCAGGTGTAAAATGCATTCATATTAATGAGAGATTCACGCCTCCTCGCATAAAGCTTTCTCACACAAAACACAAGTATGTCACAAGTAACAGAAATAAGTTCAAATGTCAGAGCATGTCAGAACACCTCCAGGACCCAGAAAACACCTCAGACCCCAGAGGGTTAATGCCATTTTCGGAGACAACAGTCATACACAATCAGTGAACGTCACACTCCAATAATTACTAGAGGAGACCCGCTAGGCCCCACCCACTAGTAACTGCAAAGCCCCCCCCCAAGGGAACTTACATGCAAGAATCATCAGGGTAATCATAACAATCATTTCTATAAATCTGATGACAGCTCATGTCCCCCTCATGTAAAGATCATAACATTTAATAGATCCAGTAATAGTTAACAAACACAAGTCTGAGATGTCCCTTGTGGTCAAACCCATCTTCCTCAATCCTCTTCCCGATGGTCCATGCATCAATCCTTTCCATGAGATGATCACTGGCAAATGTTTAATTGTTGATGACTCCCCAATCCATCCTCGAATGGCCTGTTCATTCACGGGTGAACCATATTTGGAAATCTTCATTCTCCAGGAGTCCTCCATCCTGTATCCAGCGACAATTGCGACGTCCATTATGGTGACGATATTTCCATGGATCACAACAAGATCTGGCTTAATAAAGCTTCTACCCGTTGGAATTATGGGCTCCAGACTGGTCTTAGCTGCGGCTTTATTTATTGTTATCTGTAGCCTTCTAAGTTCCCTGTTGTGTCTTGCGCATCGACCATTATGTGTCACGTCGCACACCTGCAGGATATGAATCAGTGTCTCTGTAGTGTGACATGCTCCTCTACAGGCGAGTTCGGATAGTGGGCGACTCCTTCCTCTTGACATACGTCCCTTCGTAGCTAACAATCATCCACACAGTTGTAGTCCACGTAGATGTAGTCGCGGGAAGACTCTGTCAGGGTTCTTGATCCATAGAAGACTCCCCTGATCGATGTTCGACGCTGTCAGATCCCTTCCGTCGAAAGAAGCCGCCAACAGGTTTCTCCAACCTTGTTTCACCTCCTCTTTGCTGGTGACCACCTCGCCACCAACCTTACAGTGTCTGTTGACTGCAGTCAACATCCTCCGAAACGAGGGCAAAGATTGGATGGCCTTATGACTCTCCCTGTCGCTGTTCAGGATCTTGATGACTCGTGCTCTCTGAAGAAGAGGGATCGAGGTTGAGAGATTAGGGATATTAATACCTTAATAATAATAATAATAATAATAATAATCTTTTTCTTTCCAGCTCATTATACCTGATTACGCGTTAATGTGCCACGCCCACGGAGAGCGCGCGATATTCAAACGCAAATGATCTAAGGTAAGCCATTCAAACATGCCAACGCCCACCAGCTGGATTATAAAACACATCATGTTTAGTAAGTATCTTACTACCGCTGTGTACACAGCGTATCCCGACGCTGTTAGGAATAATACTATCTAATAACCCTGGAAAATGTACCAGAAGTGCTGGTAGTTTCATTTCGAGGAGCAATGGATCCAGCTGATGTAGTAAGTCATTTATTCTTAAGTCCTTTGTTCTAATCGCGATATTAAATAGTGTCTGTAAACCGCAAAAAGACTGTTTAAATATGAATTAAGTGTCTCTGTGTAGACTAAATAATGAATGAACGACACGCGCGCGCGCGTTGTTTACTACAGTTATACAGCGTGTCTGTGCCGTTCATTCACTCTCGCACCTACATTAGTAAACATGTTATTTTTACATGAACACATCCAAACTATATTGCTATAGCCTACTAAGATGAGTAAAAATAGACTGAAATATGTTGAAATAAAATGTCTGTATAAGCAACAAACTGCAAATTAACATGCTAATATAATATCATAAACACGATATGTTACAGACTAAATATGAATGTTTAGACAAGATTTCGTGATTGGTTTTGGATAGATTATAAAGTTCTGACTGTAAAAAAAGACTACTGTCACATTAAATAGGTAAGCTTTTGTTCACCAATTTCTGCTCATATGTTAAATATACTATAGTATGGGATGTTTTGTCAAAAATAAAGTAGGTATATTGAATTATCAACTAAGATGTTATTATAGTGTTTGTTCCAATATTCAAACTAATGAATCCTTACCTTTTTTAATACATATGATAAAATGTATACTTTTTACAAAGAAAGAATACACTTGAAATATTGTTAAAATTGTAATTGTTGTTGTAATTGTAACCTATTTGTAATTGGTTACAATTTCTAATTGTAAAATATATACTGTATATATATATATATAATTTCTTTTGTCCGAGGTCACATTCGTTGGTACCCAGTGACACATCTGTGTGAAAGGCTAATTAATATGCAGCTTATTATGCGGCACATTATCCGGCCTTTGTCTTCTCAGGTGTGAACACGCCTCCACGCATATTGCCTTTCCAAACAAAAAGTGTCTTATAAAATTTAAATCAATGTATTGTTTTGTTTAAATGTTTAGGCAGGATGATTTTCAGATCATTTTGAAGCAAAAACTCTAGGCAACAACACCCATTAGTCAAAAGTATTGTGGACACATATTTAGTATGTGTTTTGTGGCCTTATTTCAGACACTTTAAGTTTTAGTTTTTTCAATAACCATGCATAAACAATATTCTCTCAAAAATACAAACATGTACATACATCTTGCTCACATATTATGATAGCCCTGTTTGTGCTAAATAGAGTGTAATTACACCTTTGCAATTAATATGTTTATAAGCAACTGAAAAAAGCACAAATGTCAGGGCATGTCAAAACATCTCAAGGACCCCTTTGAACCCAGAGGGTTAAACATCCCCACTCTCCACAGAGAGTTTGCACTTGCTATAAGCTCCAGGTCCTCCTCCTCAGTCCACAATCTCTGCTTCCTCTGTAAGGCCACCACCCTTTCTTGGTTTACCTCGCTCGGGTGTGCATGATGTCTATGCATTCCCAGACTCCTGGCTTAATGAAATGTTCACGAACATTCCTGGCACACAAACTCCATCATCGGAACATCTCCCTGAGGATTCTCACTTCTACTGATGTCCTGAGATCCAGTGGGATCAGGAATACTTTTCACTCTTTTCATCATTTCAGTAGAATAAACCCACACCAGAAAATATCCTGTGTTGGAATGGTCTGAAACTTAGCTTGGGTAGATCAGAGACCCACCCTTCCCAGCGGTCGCCACGTGGAGGTGTCCGGACCGTGTAACTCGACTCTTATAACTTCTCGGAAATCAATCACTTAAGAGAGTCCCAGTTACTCCCACCATTTACCCGCCTCTGGGAACCGGCCGATTTGGGGCTCCATACTCGGGGCGTAGGGGGACCACTAGGAGACCCCCCCCTGTGCCTAGAGCATGAAGCCCCAACTCGGCTTCACCACTCGGCGCACACACACCGGTTTAAACTTACACCACGGTCATACCCGCCTCAGGTAACCAGGGACCCGACCGTGGACCCCCACAACGCCACACCCTCTGCCTGACTCTGAGAACCAGAGCTGCTGCACAGCCCGGCCTACCTGTGTGTGTTTACAGGGGATTCATGAGAGATACCTGTCCTAACTGTATTACATGTGCATCAGATACCTGTGTGTGTTTACAGGGGATTCACACGAGATACCTGTCCTAACTGTATTACATGTGCACCAGATACCTGTGTGTGTTTACAGGGGATTCACACGAGATACCTGTCCTAACTGTATTACATGTGAATCAGATACCTGTGTGTGTTTACAGGGGATTCATGAGAGATACCTGTCCTAACTGTATTACATGTGCACCAGATACCTGTGTGTGTTTACAGGGGATTCACACGAGATACCTGTCCTAACTGTATTACATGTGAATCAGATACCTGTGTGTGTTTACAGGGGATTCATGAGAGATACCTGTCCTAACTGTATCACATGTGCATCAGATACCTGTGTGTGTTTACAGGGGATTCATGAGGGATACCTGTCCTAACTGTATTACATGTGCATCAGATACCTGTGTGTGTTTACAGGGGTTTCACGAGAGATACCTGTCCTAACAGTATTACATGTGCATCAGATACCTGTGTGTGTTTAAGGGGGTTTCACGAAAGATACCTGTCATAACTGTATTACATGTGCATCAGATACCTGTGTGTGTTTACAGGGGATTCACATGAGATACCTGTCCTAACTGTATTACATGTGCATCAGATACCTGTGTGTGTTTACAGGGGATTCATGTGTGCATATGAATGCATCTAAATCAACAGTCTATGATCTAAATAGAATAAATAAATATAATGAATAAACAAAGAAGGACAATGTAGACAAAGTACTAAACTACTTTAAAGGAATATTACCCTCTTTGCTGTTTCCCACCAGACTGTCTTCCATCATCTTTTCATATATGTTCATCTTCAGAAGAGTACATCACAGGCATAGTTTCTTCAGAAGAACACCTGAAACTTCTTCTGGAAAGCCACAAACGGGCAACTGGCACATCTTACACTGTTTGGTAATTTATCAGTTTCTAAATTAACTGCATGTTTATTTATTTGTTTGTTTCATAGACATGCACTTAAGACATCTACTTTCATTAAACAAATTTGTATTTACAGTTTTCTCATAATTGAACCCTATTTGCATGAAATTTAAAAAAGAAAAGGAAGGTACAATGAAAAGTATTAAATGCCTTTTTCTTTTATTTACTTCCTGGTGACAGGTCGGATGACAGTCAAAAAAAAACAAAAAGTGACACCCCGATTTCTCTGGAAAGTTGAAGACTATTCAAAACACATTCCTCTCTCTGTGAAAAGAAGAGTGATATATGCTTGCCAGCATGGAAAAAACTACAAAAAGGCACCAAAAACAGATGAGTTGGTATGTTCTAAAGTCTGCACACATTTTCATGAGCTTAATGTATGTTGTATGAGAGATGTTGTATATACTTATAAAACGGATAATTCAAGTCCTTGATTCTGATTGGTTGAGCTGCGTTCAAAGCCGTTGTAAGTTACTCGATAAACACACCTGTGACCTAATTACATGAGTATTTCTCATGTAAATAAATATTTCCGTGTATGAAAATAAATATTTTTATGGACTAACCTTTTTATAAAAGCAATAAGCCCTGTGAAGCCAAGTTTTACAGAGAATTTAGAACAGCTAAGTGTTCCCCTTAGCTGTTCTAAATTCTCTGTAAAACACTGCTTCATGGGGCTTATTGCTTTAATTTACTTCTAGACAAAATTGTAGGCATACCTATTTTTTATTAATAAATTTCTTTTTTGCTTGGCCCTAGAAAAATAAAATGTAGTGATGTAGAAATCATGTGTCTTTCAATCTGCAGCATACTGAACATGAATACTGTATATCAGCAAAAGAAGATTTCACATTCAAAGCACCAGGAAAGTTGATTGCCCAGCAAAACTATATGTCAGATATATATTAAGGTAAATTTGACTGTCATGACTCATTTAAATGCACTCATTTAATATGTATAACTTTATTACCATTATAAAGGTAATGGTGAAAATAGTGCACTCTTTAGTTCTGTCTCATGTAAGGGTGTTGCAACATAATACATGGGACTACTTAACTGGATATTTTTCAGATAGATACTCATTATGGTATGTTGTTCTTGACAGATATGACAACTTTGCTGTTGGAGACAAAAGTTCTAGAAGTGGATAAACAAGCAGCTATAAAGAGGCTTCTGGAGTCAATAAAAGAGAACCCCACTGCCACTTCTGAAGTAATTCATGTCAAAATACCTTTGGCAGAAGCACACAAAAAGCACAACATTTCTGAAAACTGTAATTTCTCAAATAAGGTCCATCACGGGGTGCGTGACAAAATACATGAATATGTTTCACTTGGAATGACCTCTGTCCCTTTCCTGAAGAAGGTCCTGAAAACCTTTGTCCAGAAAGAGCTTTCAGGCATGGGAAAATACTCTGGCTTTGATCAACTGCAACTGGAAAAGAAAATTGATGAATGGAAATTAACAGATTCAGGTGCCCAGTTTTTCTTTAGGCAGTGCACAGAGAACTACAGACATCAGACAGAAATACATGTTGAAGTGAATGCACAAAGAAATGGATTTCCAGTCACCGAAGACTCTGATTTTGAGGATAAACACACACCGGAGATGACCACATCACAAGAAACATTCTTGTTTATTCATCAAAACATACAACAGCAGCATTTACTTGAGCGTTATGGAGATATGATCCTACTTGATGCCACTTACAGAACCACAAAATATGCATTGCCCCTGTTTCTGGTTGTTGTTCGGACTAATGTTGGCTACAAACCGATTGCTGAGTTTATATGTGAAAACGAGACCACTACAGCGATAGCTGAAGCTCTTAACATTCTGAAACAGTGGAACCTGCATTGGGAGCCAAAGTACTTCATGCTTGATTATTCACAACAGGAATATCAAGCTCTGGACCATACATTTCCAAATTCACAGAAGTATTTATGCTCATTCCATCGTGAGCAAGCTTGGATACGATGGAAAAGGCATGGTACAGTCCAGCTGAAGTGTATTTTTTATTTTATTTTATACCAGAATTCCATTTATAGTCTTTGGTTTTCATTATAATCCTGGATATGTGATAATGTATATTTTGTGGTTTTCTTTATTTATTTTGTTGTTGTTTTTTTACTTTTAGAAGTAAACCAATACAACCTTAAATTTACATTTCCGTTTTTCAAAAACATCTTTCAAAGTACTTGCATTACATTGTTTTCTTAGTTTCATTTATTTACACCTGCACTGTAAAAAATGATTCCGCATTTTAGTTCATTAAATGTAATTTTGTAAGTTGATACAACATGTAGTTTCTGAATTTGTTAATACAACTTAAAATGTTAAGTTTTCACTGTCTCAACTAGTCTGTAAGTTGACTTAACTAGAGTATGTATCGCCTCAACTTAACAATATATGCTGAACCATTAAGGTATAAGTTCTCATTATTTATCGCGAGATCAGGACACGTACGCGAAACTGGTTCTGTTCATCAATGCTGGAGAGTTTATCGGGCGGCAGATGATTTAATTCTTCCTTCATTATCAAATCTGGTGAGTAAATATTCGTTCATATTTGTGTAATGACTTGTAAAATGACATATGATGTAATCATCCATTGTTTACTATCAAAGTTTCTTGATCACATTGGACCGTTGCTAATCCAGTTTGGCCAGTTATGTAACGTTACGTTAGCCTAACGTTAGTTGATAGTCAGCAAACTAAAGCTAAAAATCTATAAAACTAACCAACTATTACTTATTTTTCTTTTATTTATTTAACGTAGACTACATTATTTCATTAAGTTGCCAAACGGCAGTGGTAGCTAACGTTAGATTAATATCATATGGAGAATATTTAGAGCTGCCATATTTAAAATATAATTTATCACAATAGACAAAGTAATGTTGACATATCTGCACCGAATTATGTTTGTGTGTGTGTGTGTGAGAGAGAGAGAGAGAGAGAGAGAGAGAGAGAGAGAGAGAGAAAGAGAGACTGTAATATATGAATGAATGCCAAAATACAGAGCGGGAAATCCGTGTCTGAACTTTCATGTTCACTCTCGTGTTCAAGTTCTTTGCTCCCATAGATTGCGCCAAAATCAGCAAGTCTAATCATATAGGCAAAGCATCGTCGACGCGTGAGTAACGTTACCTTAACAACGAGCTGACAAATATAATTTAATTTAATGTAAAACTGTGAGTGGTGCGGCATGATTATCTGAATCCTCCGGTGTTCGAGCTGGTTGCTCCATAACTGAAAAGTTGTTTTACAGCTGTCTAGTTTTACTACTTAAATGTCGAACTCTTTTAAAAGACTGGCCAGTTAAAGTATGTTTAGTTTATTGTGGGAGATTATGTAACTATAGAAACCCTTTCACCATCGCTGTGTTTTTCCAAAAACTATAGTGAAATGCTTAATATTCAAGCTGTGTCCATACAAATCGCTAAATTTAGGTGCTCTAAGTTAGTCTAAAAGCATGTACCCTAACGTTACTCTCTTATGAATGCATCTTCGTGCAGTAGAAGAGTAGTCAAGCTTTGGGATGTAAAGTTATGTCATAACTGCATCTTTAATGGACAGCTCTGTTGCTTAGATGGGTCCATCTAGTCACCGTTTAAACTGTCCAATCATCTTATTAAAGTTGACATTATCTAAATTGTAGTTTCTCACCAAATCTCTTGATATGCGTTTATTAAAATGTTTCTTACCCTGAAATAAGGTTATGGTCATATTGTTCACCCCTACTATTTAGGATGGGCAGTAAAGTATAGTACCAAAGATAGTAAAGTTTAGTAAACCTTTACAGTAACAGTAATACAAAATTTTCTCAACTATACAATATATTTAAAATTAATTGCATGCTATTTAGCAACACCAGTTATCCAGCTTTTATTTATAAATTTTAATTTAGATCTAGCTTACTGCAAGTGTCTCAGACAGCCACCAAGCTAACACAGTGAGTAACTTTAAAACCATTCCACACACTCAAATGTAGTTTAGTATGATTGTTTAAAGGAAATAAAACAGCTTTGTGTTACCTTACAATTTTGATTTGACAAATACATGTGAATAAATATCAAGACATTAAGTGAGAAACTATTACTCTAGTCCTGATCTTGATTGTGTGCTCTGTTTATTAAATGTTGATTGCCTTTATTTTTTCTTTTCTTCATAGAATTACTTCAGGCAGTGCTGCAAGCAGTGTGGGGCCTTTGCCCTTGACCAATGAAGTGGAGCTGCAAGTTCTGCTATTTCACGACAACCAATCAACTCATTGTCATAAGGCACTACAAGCTGAAGCACTGCCATCACGCAAGTAACTATCCGCTTCCCTGCATCTATGAAGACTGTGTTTGTTCATTTAGAACTGAGTTTGCTCTAAGAAAACATTTGACCAGGGACCATAAACAATCTGTCCGACTCTCTGCTGCAGCCTTTAAGTTGAACTGTGATCTTTGTGCTTTCTCAGAGACCTGTGGAATTACTCAATATTTTACACACTTAAAGACTCATCTCCAAAACAGAGAGTGTGAAATGTCCTTTTCAAAACTGCAGCTTTCAGTCTAGAGTACATTTCATGCTCATAAGAGTAAAAAACATCAGCAGTGTGGAGTAAAAAATCTTCGTACAGACATTTATCAAGCTTGCACTCCAGATCTTCCAGACTCTGAAAATACTGCTTTTGAAGAACATTCGATAAATTTGGATGATCTGGACCTCCCAGCATCTCCGTTATCTTTACCGTGTGAAGAAAATGTGCAGGATTTACTACATCGAAAACTAGCATCATTCTTTCTTCGGTTGCAAACAGTTCTTCATGTTTCCAAAGCAGCAACCCAGGAAATTGTAAATGAACTTGCCAGCATTTTTACAGTTGCAGAAGAGTTTGCACCAAAAATAATTGGAGATGTTTTGAGCAAGCACAACTGTGCATTAAGTGATACAGTTATTAGTGCCATAAAAGAGATAATTGTGAAAGCAAATCCATTCAGTTCTCTGACAAAGAGTGGCCCTTTTAGCACAGCATACAAACGGACCATTTTTTACAAGGAACACTTTAAAGTGATTCAGCCTGTTGAATATGTTGTAGATGCGTCGTCTTCAAGAAAGTGGGTTTATATTCCTATTTTGCAAACATTGTCAGTGCTGTTAAACCGTAATGATGTTCTAGATAAACTTTTGCAGACAGAAGACACAGAATATTTTCCAGAGTGGGCCCAGTTTAAGTCATACAGGCAGGGCTGGCGCTAGCCATTTGGGTGCCCTAAGCACAAATGCTTGGTGGTGCCCCCCCAACCATTTGGATGCGATTAATATTTTCCCAGCCCTAATAATTTGACAACTCTGTGAATATGAAAATATACAAACACTGAGATTGTGGGGGGTTTTTTTTCTAATTGCAGTTTCACCAACAGATGTCGCCCTTGGGCCTTGGCCTATGAACCTCTTGAAAATGACCGCATTATCCGCATAGAACAACAACGAAAAAACGTATCTAAGCGGTCTAATTTGGCAAAATCACATCACGGTCAGTTGCAGGGTTTTTCTAAAGTTCACCTTACCAAGAGGCTGATAGACATTGTATTGAAGCGAAGAAATTACAAAAGGGAACGTTCTGCACTAATCGCCTATGCACACATCTGTAACGTAATAGCCTACCTAGGGGGGAAATTAGCTTTATTTGTCATTCAAATATGACGATGAGGACCCCAACGATTGGCCTTCCTTTTCTTCTCAAACAAACTAACTGCATATTTAACAGCCCAAGTTTCAAAATTTCCCGGGGGAGCTAAAGCCCCGGATCATTTGCACTACTAGCGACGCCCCCCTGGACATGCATAAACGACGCAAGGGCGCCCGCGCTACAAAACTAACATTTGTATTTAAAACATTGTCTTACCTGCAAGCGACGCGTCACGCGCGAGTATCATCCCGCTCGCTGTCTCTTCTTTTTCCTTTTTTCCGCCCCCGACTCTTGGTGCCTTTTCGAGGCCATGTCTGAGGGCGGTGTCTGCCAAATTTGACATTGATTGAGGCATAATCGAACAGACCACTGGGAGGTGGGGAAGGGGGGGCACCAGAGGGAGACCGGCACAGGAGATTCACCTTTTTCTCGACTAATTTGATCTAGGCCTATATTACTTTTGTATTGCTTTTGTATATTAACATGCTTTAGACATATTTTATTTGTTATTTATACTAGTAGCCTGTTGTGATGATTTTTCACGACCCAGATTTTTTGGTGCCCCCCCAAGCACTTGGTGCCCTACGCGCAGTGCGTGATGTGCGTGTGCGGAGCGCCGGCCCTGCAGACAGGGACGGCTTATATTGTAAAGAGAATCAGTTGCTTTCTTCAGAAGATCTAAGTATAGCTTTGGGATTGTATATAGATGATTTTGAAGTATGTAATCCATTAGGAACATCTAGAAAGAAACAAGATCTGTGCAGTTTATTGGGTGCTTTCAAATTTACCAATTCAGTATAGGTCATCTGTCCAATCAATATTTCTGGCATGTCTTTCCTACAGCAGTGATGTGAAAAAATATGGCTACAGTGCCATTCTTGAGCCATTGCTGAAAGACATAGAAGTACTAGAAAATCAAGGAATATATGTTCAAAAACTGGGAGAAAATATTAAAGGTACTGTACTGTATGTGTCTGCGGACAATTTGGGTGCGCACTCACTTGGTGGCTTTCAGGAAAACTTCAATGTGGATAAATTTTGTAGATTTTGTTTGGCCAGCCGCTCAGAAATTAACATTCATAAAGTAAGTGATGGTTTGTTTCCACTCAGAACAACCAAAGCTCATGAAAACATACTTCTGGAATTAAAGGGGACAAATTTAGTTTCTGTGGATGGTGTAAAAAGAGACTGTGTACTTAATAGACTCTCTCATTTTCACACAATACAAGGATTCCCCCCAGATTTCATGCATGATGTATTGGAAGGGGTAGTGCCGAAGGAACTGAGTTTATGCCTTAAATCTTTCATTTCCAAACATTATTTTACTTTTGATGATCTTAACTCAATTATTCAGTCCTTTCCTTTTAAATATTCTGATAAAACTAACAGACCTCAACAAATTCCAAAATCTTTTGCAACAAAACGCACTATAGGGGGTAACTGTCATGAAAACTGGACTTTATTGCGATTCTTGCCATTGATGATTGGTGACAAAGTACCAGAGAATGACAAAGCATGGCAAATTGTTTTGGAACTAAAAGACATTGTTGAACTCCTGACATGTGGACATTTTTCAGAAGACACATTGCACTACTTGGAGTTTAAAATCTCATCTCATAGGTGCTTGTTAAAAGAAGTCTTTCCTGACTTCAGTCTTTTACCGAAACATCATTTTCTCGAACATTACCCTGAACATGTTCGTAGATTTGGAAAACTGGTAGATTTCTGGACGATTCGCTTTGAAGCCAAGCACAGCTGTTTTAAAAGAGTGATTCATGATGTTCGGAATTTTAAAAATATCTTACTCACTCTTGCTACAAAGCATCAGCTTACATTAGCTTATTGTCTAGACCTACCCAGTCTTTTTAAACCTGACTTGGAATTTGGGCATGTTGCTTTTGTTTCTGTGGACACTCTGGAGCACTCAATGAAACGGGCTGTAGAGGACAAATTTGCAAATATCACCACGGTATCTCTTGCAAGTCATGCATCTCTCCATGGGACTATGCAGTATGCAGAGTATGCAGAAGGAATGTTCCTGTCTGAGGAACACACAAGTGGACTGCCTGACTTTGCCAAGTTGGTTAAGATTTGTATAGTGTCCAACAGAGTGTCATTCATCATTGAACCTTACATTGCATGGTTCATTGAGCATTTAAGGTGTTATGAACTGGAAAAAAGACTTGCCCCTGAACTTAAGGTCGTGGAACCACATGAACTAAATGGACACCACCCCTTCTACCCATACATGCGAGCAGGCAAATTAGTGGTGGTGCCAAAGACCAACCTTCTTTATTAGGGTAAAGTATGGCTGTTCATGCCTTTTTATCTTTTTATTTGGTTTGATAGGAGCTAGGGCTGTGCAATATATTTAATTTATATTATATGGCCAAATACACACAAACTCATGTCAAAATTGTGACAGCAGCCTAATAGACCTGCTTTTGTGTGCTTAAAGGGTTACTTCACCCAAAAAGGAAAATTCTGTCATTAACTATCACCCTCATGTCGTTCCAAACCCGTAAGATCTACTTGTTATATCCATAATATGACTTCAGATGTACAAATTTTGAATGTAGCGAATACTTTACTGCTTCCACTTATGTAGGCTGAACCTGTTTATGCTTGTTAGCACTTCTAATAAGTACAAATTATGTATGTACTACTTTATTAACATTGTATGGTGCCTTTCTCCAAATTACTTTCTTTGCAGGTCATAAAGGTTTCACTCCAACTTCAAAATGCTTCTTCGAGTGATCATCTCTGAACAGGACATTCAAAAAATTACACTTGACACGGTCCCTGACACAGTCCATGGTCTCAAAGAGGTGCTGACAAGCAAACTGCAGCTAAGAGACTGTTTTGATCTTCAGTATGAGGATAATGATTTTAATGAATTTTGCAACCTTACTTCTGTAACTGATCTGCCCAAGGACAAGGCGACGCTGAAAATCCTGTTCAGTCCCTCTGATACCTTTTCAGACTCAAGTTTGGATACTGCAGTATTGCCTGTATCACATTCTCCATCAACATCGACTCAAGTCAGCAGCTGTGTCTCAGAGATAAAACAGAGTCGTTCACATCCATGGCCTGCTCTCTTTACTATCCCCACCTTCTCATATGATGTTGAGCTGAGACTAAAGCATGGTAACGAGGCTTACAGTACAGATGGATTTCTTCTGACAATGTCTCGAGACATGCAGACAGAAATACTGGATAAACTTGCTGAAGCAGTGTTTGCTTACAAAGCTTACCCAGACAAAGAGGAAATCAAAAGCGTGGCCATTGCACTTGTTGAAAAACACCCTTGTCTGAAAGAAAGGGGATCTGCAGCTGGGTGGTATGGTTGGAAATTAAGTTTGACGTGGAAGATGGGAAACTACAGGTCAAAACTAAGAGATGCAGGTTGTAAAGAACTCAAAGTAAATTCTGCAAAGAGAGGTCTAGAGGGACTCCAAGGACAGCGAAACAAAGTGAAGAAGCCAAAAAGGTCTGAGACAAACTTTCTCCCAGATCACCCTACAGGAAAAGACCAGAAAACACTGGAACACGAAAGGGAACTGATGTGCCAGGAGATGAAAAATTGGAGTCCAGACATGAGTTTTGTGAATGCAGCCATGAGCAGCACATATTCTCTCCGGAGACAGGAGATAGTTGAAAATGAGCCTCCAGTAACTGAAATGAAAAAGAGGTGGCCGGCTATTTTTTGTGAGAGACAGGTAAAGTCCCACGCTGCTGAAAATGGTGTTTAGATGAATATGTAGATACTTTTTTGCAGTGTTGTTTAACAAGTTGTTGTTATGTTTGTGTAATTTAATGTAATTACTTTAGATCAGTGCAGAATTCAACAGACTAATGTCGCTGGACCTGAGCAAGTCCTTTTATGAGGGTCTTGACTGGCATTAACCAAAACTGCTGTCTGTACCGTTCAAAGCGCTGTGCTGAGATTGCAGAAATGAGGACCATAATGGACAGCCTAGATAAAAATGTAAGTACATATATTTCTACTGTACTTTTTTCATAAACATTATGAGCAAACATTATTTCCTTTCTTGCAATTTCTCCTGCATAGGTTTTTTTTAGTGCTGCAAAATATTGAAGAAAAAGGTGATATGCCATTTGTTAATGCAGAAGTATTTAAAATCAATTAAATTCACTTCTTCTTGACCTTCTAGTCAATAATTTTATCCCTTAAAACAGTTTTATCTTTGATAATCAAAATGACATAAAGTTTCTTCAGGCCTTCAAATATTTTAGCTTGATTGTAATTTTTTATACCCTTGCTTCATTTAGTGTACAGATCTATGAATATGCAAAATGCCTCCATTTATTCACACTGTATAGTATTTGACCTAATTATCTCAGTTTAAAGGGATAGTTCATCCAAAAATCAAAGTTATGTCATTAATTACTCACCCTCATGTCGTTCCAAACTCCAAGACCGTCATTCTTCTTCGCAACACAAATTAAGATGTTTGTGATGAAATCCACAACCTTTCTGACCCTGCATAGACAGCAATGTAATTACCGCGTTCAAGGTTTAGAAAGGTAGTAAGGAAAGGACATCTATAAAATAGTCTGTGTGGCATCAGTGGTTCAACCCTAACTTAATGAAACTACGAGAATACTTTTTGTGTGCAAATAAAACAAAAATAATGACTTTATGTAACAATTTCTTCTCTTCCGTGTCAGTCGACGTGCATTCACAAGAGTACCACAACACATGCATGTGATGCTGCTGACGCAGGAGCCGGCATTCTGACGTAGGACCCAGATGCGCCGCGCCGTGTTTACAAGCAGAGGAATGCTCACGCATGCGTCGTGGTACTCTCGTGACTGCACGTCAAGGACTGGCATGGAAGAGCAGAAATTGTTGAATAAAGTGTTTTTGTTTGTTTTTTTCTCAAAAAAAGTGTTCTTGTAGCTTCACAACATTGCGCATGAACCACTAGTGTCACATGGACTAATTTAACAATGTCCTTTCTACCTTTCTGGGCCTTGAACATAGTAGCTCCCTTGCTGTCTATGCAGGGTCAGAAAGCTCTTAGATTTTATCAAAAATATCTTAATTTGTGTTCCGAAGATGAAAGAAAAAACTAAAACTAAAGTTAAAAGTGAAACTAGCTTCAATGCAACAGGCCTCAGGCCAGTAAATAAACTTTTAATAACAGTATCACTAAACTTTTTTTCTTTTCTTTGGGGGAAGGCATCAAATCAACAAAAGAGAATTGCAGTACTGCAGGGGCTGCCATGGTTCATGCGTGAGAATTCATCGCAATTCATAAAGATCTGTGAGGTATGTGGAAAGTAAGGAGGCACGTTGGAGGCAGTTGAGTAGTTGAAGTTAATATATTATTTCTAACTATATAGATGAAGTATGTATAATATTAAATATAGCAGAGACTAGGGTATAGAACAATGTAATATCAGCAATAGCACTCTTCAGACTGTAATTGTTTCCCTTGGGTACATCTTAAAAATGAATTGGCATGGACTCTCAGTGATAAAACCCATGCATTTGGATGATGATTTATTCACGGTGGAGGAGCAAGTTCTGAAAAAATCAATAAATCACATACTAGCCCTTACAATTACTGTCCAAATAAAGTTAATGATTGAGAGATATTCTCAAAGTGATTGAAATGTCACGAAAGACATGTTGGTAGCACTTTACAATAATACTCATGTTGTGTTTAAGTCTTTGAGCTTCAATGTTGTCTGTGTGAAAGCACATTTTGAAGTTTGCCATTTTTTAATACAGCACACAGATTCCGAAGAAGATCTGATCAGGGGCATGACTCTTGGAATCATCACAGTGGTGGAAGATGTGACTGACCCCATTCCATGCAACTCTACTGATGTGGCCCTTGTAATCGAGGAAGCAGTTGTTCTGCGAGGACTTGGTGACATACCAAATGCGTATGTGAACATGATGGGATTGCTTTATGCTCTCAACATAAACTACCCAAAAAATCTCAGGTACACTTTTGAGGTGATTCAGAGGCTGCTGATGAACATTGGAGCTGATAACTGCAGTGCAAGAGTGCACTCTCTTAAAAATACATTGTTGAATTAAAGATGTTGTTGAGGTAAGGTGTTGTGTATTTCGACCTGTGTTTCGGCCTGTGTTTGTTGTGTATTTTACACGTTTTTACAAGTTCTCTGCATCAATGGCCTGACATCCATTTTCAACAAGAAACATGTTGTTTAAAGTTATTTCACAGTTAAAGGGGGTATTATTAATGTGAAAAAATCATAGTGTTAGTTTACCCAAAATGAAAATTCTTTTGTTAGATACTCAACCTCATGTTGCTCCAAACCTAAAAGACCTTTGTTTGTCTTTGAAACTTTTTTTTTATATTTTTAATGAAATCTGTGAGCTTTTTGTCCCTCCCATTTCTGTAATTTCTATATTCTATATAATGTAGTTTTTTTTAATGAAATTATTTTTCTGTAATTATTTCTGTAATTTCTATATTCTATATAATGTAATTTTTAGTTTGTATTTACAAATATTCAGAATTGTTTTGCATTTCTACTAAGAGAAGTGTTAGCTATTAGCTGTATTTTACAGTTAAAAAGTTGTAACAAAGAAAAGATTCATGGTAATCTTTGAATATGTTAACTGAGTTTGCCCTTAACATTTATTGATTTGTAAGGGACAATAAAATCGTTTGAATGGAAATATCTGTGATTTATTTGGTTGAATGTGCTATTGCAAGTTGAGAAAATATGCCAAATTGAGTTCAATGAACATACATTTTAGTACAGATAACTTAAAAATGTAAGTTATCGTATTTCAACTAAACTTTACAAGTCCAGATTACTTGAAATAAGTTGTTGGGTCAACTATTTTAATTATGTCAACTAAACTTTTTAAGTTGAAAATACTTATTAGATTAAGTAAATAAAACTTAACTGAGTCAAAGCAAAAAGATAACTAAAAATTTTAAGTTGAATGAACACATTTTTTTTTACAGTGTGCGTGAGATAGCTAGTGCCCCAAGTCAATCATCTTGTGATAGGGAGGTTGACAGACTGAAAGAGAGCAAGGTTTACAAGAAGTCATTTGAAGTCAGACATTATGTTGATACAAGGTGGCTATGTATTCGGGAGGTGAGGTACTGCACTGGACATGTTCCGTGTTCCACGTGTTCAATTGTTGTACAGTACATTTAGATTGGTATAAAAGGGACAGGCCAGCATTTAGGCCTATGTGCCACAAGGATTCTCTGTGGCAGTTACCACCAACAATGGAGTTGAGGCTCTCAATAAATCATTGAAGAGCTTCTACCTCAAATTTTCTGGAACAGGAAGTCTAACATCTCTGCTTGAAACTATGATATGCGATTTCATCCCAGAACAGTTGCTATCCTACAGTAGACTCAACTTCATCTACAGTAGTGAATGCAAAACATACAATCCAGATGTGCCAACGTTCCTGAGAGACAGACCCAGGAGTTTTGTCAAACATTGCTTAAACAGTATCCAAGCAGCTTCCATTAATTCAAAAGAGCATGTTGAGGTACTTGGAAAGGAATCTTTCAAGGTAAAGAGTGAGACAACCTCTGCATGGTACAGAGTAGAACTTGGTGACTCTGAAAGGTACCCATCTTGTGAATGTGTCCACTTCAAAACAACGTTCTTACCATGTAAGCATTTCTTTGCTGTTTTTTGTCACTCTGACAAAACATGGGGAGACCTTAGCCCAGTTTATTGTCGAAGCCCATATACAGGTCCTTCTAAAAAAATTAGCATATTGTGATAAAGTTAATTATTTTCCATAATGTAATGATAAAAATTAAACTTTCATATATTTTAGATTCATTGCACACCAACTGAAATATTTCAGGTCTTTTATTGTTTTAATACTGATGATTTTGGCATACAGCTCATGAAAACCCCAAATTCCTGTCTCAAAAAATTTGCATATCATGAAAAGGGTCTCTAAACAAGCTATTAACCTAATCATCTGAATCAACTAATTAATTCTAAACACCTGCAAAAGATTCCTGAGGCTTTTAAAAACTCCCAGCCTGTTTCATTACTCAAAACCGCAATCATGGGTAAGACTGCCGACCTGACTGTTGTCCAGAAGGCCATCATTGACACCCTCAAGCAAGAGGGTAAGACAGAAAGAAATTTCTGAACAATAGGCTGTTCCCAGAGTGCTGTATCAAGGCACCTCAGTGGGAAGTCTGTGGGAAGTAAAAAGTGTGGCAAAAAACGCTGCACAACGAGAAGAGGTGACCGGACCCTGAGGAAGATTGTGGAGAAGGACCGATTCCAGACCTTGGGGGACCTGTGGAAGCAGTGGACTGAGTCTGGAGTAGAAACATCCAGAGCCACCGTGCACAGGCGTGTGCAGGAAATGGGCTACAGGTGCCGCATTCCCCAGGTCAAGCCACTTTTGAACCAGAAACAGCGCCAGAAGCGCCTGACCTGGGCTACAGAGAAGCAGCACTGGACTGTTGCTCAGTTTTGCATGTCATTCGGAAATCAAGGTGCCAGAGTCTGGAGGAAGACTGGGGAGAAGGAAATGCCAAAATGCCTGAAGTCCAGTGTCAAGTACCCACAGTCAGTGATGGTCTGGGGTGCCATGTCAGCTGCTGGTGTTGGTGCACTGTGTTTTATCAAGGGCAGGGTCAATGCAGCTAGCTATCAGGAGATTTTGGAGCACTTCATGCTTCCATCTGCTGAAAAGCTTTATGGAGATGAAGATTTCATTTTTCAGCACGACCTGGCACCTGCTCACAGTGCCAAAACCACTGGTAAATGGTTTACTGACCATGGTATTACTGTGCTCAATTGGCCTGCCAACTCTCCTGACCTGAACCCCATAGAGAATCTGTGGGATATTGTGAAGAGAAAGTTGAGAGACGCAAGACCCAACACTCTGGATGAGCTTAAGGCCGCTATCGAAGCATCCTGGGCCTCCATAACACCTCAGCAGTGCCACAGGCTGATTGCCTCCATGCCACGGCACATTGAAGCAGTCATTTCTGCAAAAGGATTCCCGACCAAGTATTGACTATTGAGTGCATAACTGAACATAATTATTTGAAGGTTGACTTTTTTTTTTGTATTAAAAACACTTCTTTTATTGGTCGGATGAAATATGCTAATTTTTTGAGACAGGAATTTGGGGTTTTCATGAGCTGTAGGCTACAGGATGGGAGGGGAAAAAAAGAAGAAATTTTTTTTTTCGAATTTTTTTTTATCACTAAACTACTGTCATAAAAAGTTATAGTTTTGTATATACATAACTCCTGAATAAAAATTAAAATGTGTTTGGACGGATTTAAAAAAAAGTTTTGAACAAATTTGATCCCAGATAGCAAACTTCTATTTGATGTGATATTTACATCTGGAAGACGTATTTTTAAGAGTGTTTGCTCATCTGCAATACGTCTATAGGACGTTTCCTGTCAGATGTCAAATAGACGTTTAGAAGATGTCAGTTTAACATGCATTCTAAATCATTACATCTTGAAGACATCTTCTAAACGTCTATTTTACATCTGACAGGAAACGTCCTATAGACGTATTGCAGATGAGCAAACACTCTTAAAAATACGTCTTCCAGATGTAAATATCACATCAAATAGAAGTGTGCTATCTGGGATTGGTTTGTCGATAGTGAGCGCAAATGCAGGTGATAAGCGGTTTTATTAAGCGAGTCATTGAGTCGTTCATTCAAACGATTCGTTCAAACGGCCGATTCATCAAGATGAAGACAGATGTTTGTGAATGGGTCATTGAATCTTTGACTCAACCGATTCGTTCACAACACTGAATCATTCAAAACACGATTGAGTGTTGCTGTGAGATGCGCCGTATGCTGTGATCTTTGTTTGGATTCATCGGATCTATTTTCGCTGCTAAAATAGACCAAAACATTGTAAGGAAAGGACATTGTAAGGTCATTATTTCGTCTAAAATGTAAGTGACTTAATATTATTAACTTGTTTGTTGAACTGTCATATGAAATCATTGTCACATTTTCAATCGTGAGGTGATGGTAAATTAAGTGATGGTCAATTGTCAGCTCTCTTGGTCGTCAGGTCGTGTGTCGTGATGTATGTTGCTGAACTGTATTCAAATGTTATAAATATAACAACACCACATTTTGAAATTTAACTGCAGTATGTCAATTTAGTTTATTTGTGTGTGCTGCGCTCTAGACTTTAGAAAACGGCGCTCATTTGTTTGATTTCTCCTCGAGAAGCTGCGCAAGCCTCAAAAGTTTAAGAGTCTGTCGTATTCGTTTTTCATATTCGTCATTTGGTGGCTCTCAATTGTCAAAACCCCTCAAAATATTTGCTACGGATGCGAAAAATGTAGAAAATCGAACCATCCTTATTAATTTTTATGACGGACGGAAGTTTCAGAGGCTGCAAACGTATAAAACGTGAGGTCATATTTAGTTTATATATATTATAACGAATAAACTAGTCAGAATATAGGCTACAGTTAGTTTCCTTTAGTTTTTGTGAAACGCTCACACGCAAGCACGCAGCCACGCACACACAAACATGTTTAAATACATTTATGTTGTTAATAAATAAATAACAATAAATTGTTGTAACAGCAATATCTCCAAGTTTTGTTTTTCACTGTAAAAATGTCATGATTTGCCAATGCAAAGAGAGTACCGCCACCTTTTCCCCCCACTTCAAGCACTGATTATAACACAAACAAATCATCCTCCTGGCGCCTTTTTTTTTTTGTCAAAAGCGACAAATGAAATCCAGCGACTTTTACTGGTGTTTTTGGAGACTTTTGTGGTGTTTGGAGACTCGAAAGCACAAATCACTCTGCAGTTAGGCCTACTGTGCTCAACGAGCAGCGGGTGCTGCCGTGAGCCCCTCTCCCGTACAAAAGCACTCACAGGCAGTCAGTCCCAGAATTGATGCAGGAATACCCTGAACTCTGTGACGTCGCCTTGAAGATTCTCCTTCCTTTTGCGTCGACATATTTGTGTGAGGCAGGATTCTCAAAAATAAACGCACTCAAAACGAAATACCGCAATCGTGCACAAATCGAGGATGATTTGAGGCTATGTTTATGAAGCATTGAGCCAAAAATTGAGGATCTTTGCAAGGCAAAGCAGGCTCAGGTCTCACATTAACATCACCTACCTACAAGCTTCTATAAAAAATGCAGATGATGCCTACTATTAGGCCTAGTAATAATAACAATAATAAAGCATAAATTAATATCAGAGGTCTGGTGCAAATTCCCAATTATAGCAATAGCCTAGTAATGATAATAGGCCTACTAATGATAATAATAATAATGATAATAACAACAACAATAAAGCATGTAACCTCATATAATTATATAGCAATAGCCTAGTAATGATGATAGGCCTACTACTACTCATAATAATAATAATAAAAATAATGCCTGCAAGCTCACATTAGAAGTCTGGTGCTACTGCCAATTATAACAATAGCCTAGTAGCCTAATGATAATAGGCCTACCTACCGCTACTGATGATAATAATAATAATAATAATGTGGGCCTAAAAATAATAGCCTAGGGCTATCTATCTATCTATCTATCTATCTATCTATCTATCTATCTATCTATGCAAGGTGGTGTGGGGGGTGGGGCGGGGGGCACTGGAGCCCCAACTGCAATGAACCAGCTTTGGGGGGACCCAGCTTGCAAAAGGTTGAGAACCCCTGCTCTAACCAATCCACCAATCACTGAGAACAGCACTCAAGAAGACTTTTCTAGTGACTTTTGTGTTAGTCCTCTTCCTTACCCAAGGAAACAGACACACAACAGTGAGCCACAGACAACTGGTGTAGGAGCTGATCAGCAGCGCTTGTGTGAAGAGCTCAAACATTTACATGATGTATCATATATGTGCACTGACAAGGAGGCAATTCAGAGTGCATCTTGTGTTGTTCATGAGCTATGTAAAACACTCAAATCCACTTTACCTAAAGATCATGGCCTGGTTCTCCAGCAGCAAGAAGCTGTCAAGCACAACCTTCGGCCTTTACCAAGTCGCTGTAAGAAGGCCAAACAAAAAACTGCAAGAAAACGCAAAATGAGAGCGATGGCAGTTTCAAATAAAGGTTTGTTATATTACAATGAAATGGTGTATAAACATTTTTTTTTTTTGTAGCAATCTTGTAGCAATACTGTGCTATACAATCAGTGTTTGCCAAAGGGTTATTTTTTATAAATTATGTACCATTTCCTGTTTTGTTTTGTTGACCTGTCAACTTGGTGTACAGTATAGTACACATTTAATAGTTTATTGTTGAAAAGGTCTCTATGTGCTATACATAAATTCTGTGTTTTCTCTATGCTTTATTATTTATTCTTTTTCATATTCTGTTAATTTCCTTATCAGGTGATGGCCATTTCCATAAAAAGTCTAAAAAGACAGAGATGGACAAAGACTTGCTTCAGGCAATATACAGTTACTATACTATTAATGAATCTGCTATTAATGCATGAAGTTGTTTGTGATTTTCTCTTCAGTCGTGTGGTGTGGAGGTCTCTGTGGAAGAAACAAGGAAAGCATCCACACTGATACACGCGGACAATCTTGTGAACCATAGTGAAAACTTACCTAGGTTAACAAAGGTGAGAATATGATTGTGAAATAAAATGTTCTGTCAATAACATATGTCTACTGAGCAAATACTTTGAGCTTGTTTATATGTACATTGTATTTTTTTAGGACATCATGGCATCAGAGGTGAGACATATTCTGGAACAAGATGACCCAAACATGATGATAAGCACAGCTTTTCAAACTATGCATTAGACAGAGCGACCTGGCAACACTGGAGGAGGGTTCCTGGCTCAATGACATGGTAAGAGTGTAAGCGAACATACAGTAAGATTAAAAATTACACTTTCTCAAAAAATAAATAAAATATGTACCGGTATGTTCATAATTAATCAAAAAGCAACTACTTGATTGATTGTCTGAAGTGGATTTTATTTTTATTTTTTGATAACATATTTCACATATTTGCACATGCACATATTTCGCTTACTTTTCAACCCCTCCCCTCTGACCAACTACCATCTCAGTTAGGTACATCACTTTTCATGATCTATTCAATTCCTTGAAGATAAGATCAGGTCATTTTGTTACCTGTCACATTATAGAAGTAAAATCATTTGTAATTGGGTATCATTCACATTGACTTCCTCTAGCATAATTATTTGTTAATTTGTCATGCTTTTTATTGTGCAATAAATATATTTAAAAAAATAAGATAAATTATACTAATAATATTGTAGCTAATTATCTTTGTTATATCTATAGCTGTTTTCCTTGATTGCATTAAAACCCCACAGTCATCAAGTTGGACACAACAATCATTTTAAAAAGCTCTAATGTTGGCTGTCAGGGATATGTGTATCATTATTATTTTTACTCTTATGTTCTCAAGGTTATCAACTTCTATTTGTCTCTGATAATGAAGAGGAGGAATGATCAGCAGGAAGGCCTTAAAGTGTATCGTTTCAGCACATTTTTCTACCCAAAGCTTCTGAGTAGTGACGGAAATTTTGCAGGCCATGCAGCAGTGAAGAAATGGACAAAAACAGTGGATCTCTTCCTCTATGATCTAGTTCTTGTTCCTTTGCACCTTGACTTGCACTGGACTTTGGCTGTAAGTAATTTATGAATAGCAATGCCTTTGTAACACACTGTTTCCATATCTATACTGTATGATTAAAAGTGTAAAAAAATTATATTTACCTTTACACTATTTTTTGGTAACACTTTATAATAACTGCACGCTATTAATCATTAGTTAAGCATGAGTAAACAGTTAATTCATCATTTATAAAGCATTAATGGACATTAATAAACAGTTTATAAATACAGCTATAAATGCTTTTTTTCTTGATTTATAAGCATATCTATAATGTGTTTAATAGTTGTATTTTCATACTTTGTTAATGATTAATGAATAATTTCTAAATGAAGTATAGCATTATTTACAAACCAGTTATTTAAGAGTTGTCAGTGGTTCATAAGATCACTTAGAAAGTGTAAGTAAATGCAGTAAATTCAGGTCGTTATAAAGCATTTAGTAGTGGTCAGTTAACTATTTTTGTGAGCTCATCTAAAGTGAGGATTATTCATGCCTTGTAAGGCATTTATAAAGGATATTTAAAGACTCAGTTATCTTCTAAACAGAAAAATGAAACAAACACAACACAGTGATACAGAACATAGAAATATTTAACAGCCTTTAAATCTCCTTTATAAATGCTTTACAAGGCATAACTAGTCCTCACTTTAGATGAGCTCACACAAATAGTTAACTGACCACTACTAAATGGTTTATAACTACCCGAATTAACCCTGAATTACAGTATAAATACATGTTAATAAAGCATTTATTAACACACTAAGTAACTATTACTATAAGTCTGAATAATAAGATCTATGAATGTACATTTAAATAGTTTATTAATCATTTACTTACACTTTCTAAGTAATCTTAACCACTGACAACTCTTAAATAACTGGTTTATAAATAATGCAATACTTCATTTAGAAATGATAAATTGATCATTAATAAAATATGAAAATACAATTATTAAACACATTATAGATATGCTTTTGAATCAGAAATAAAGCATTTATAGCTGTATTTATAAACTGCTTATTAATGTCGATTAATGCTTTATAAATGATTAATTAACTGTTTACTAATGCTTAACTAATGATTAATAGCGTGCAGTTATTATAAAGTGTTACCAAGCTGTTATTTTTTGTCACAATCCATCATCAAAGTGTGTCTGTACATGATTGTTCTCTTTCTATGTAGTGTGACATTCCAGTCATACGAAAGGTGATGATGTGGGAGATAGTACATCAGAAGATCCTGTAAAGATTGTGTCCTGACCTGAGACATCCAAAAGCTGAGGTCCTGCCTTGTTCTGCTTGCTTGGTAATATTTGATATTTTCTTTTTTAATAAAGTTGAGTATGAACAACTCATTTTCAGTATGTTGTTTTAAAATAGCAGTGGATAAGAAGTTAGTAAAAACCTAGGTTTTAAGGTTTAACAGCATATTTGTATGTGTATTAGAATATATATATATATATATATATATATATATATATATAGTATTATACAATATATATTTACTATATATATATATATATATATATAGTATTATACAATATATATTTACTATATATATATATATATATATATATATATAGTATTATACAATATATATTTACTATATATATATATAGTATTATACAATATATATTTACTATATATATATATATATATATATTATACAATATATATTTACTATATATATATATATATATATATATATATATATATATTAGAATATATAGATTTTATTTGAAATTCTCTTAGAACTTGTCTGAAGTCTGTGAGCTAATTAAAGTGAAGCAAGCAAGCAACTTTATTTTTATAGCGCATTTTCAAACAACAGACGTTGCCCCAAAGTGCTTTACAACAATAATATTAAAATCATACAACAAAATAAACATAACTTATTTATTTTCTTTAGCTTTTGAATAAGTTTTTAAGACTTAAAAGTGGCAATTGATGGAGCTGTCCTCACGTGGAATGGGAGACTATTCCATATTCCAGAGTTTGGGACCTACCACAGAAAAGCACTTTTTGTGAAAAATCTCCTTTTGATTTTAAATGACAACGAGGGACCTTTAAAAGCCGTTGATCAGAGAACCTGAGAACTCTAGAATGAGAGAAGGGAATAATAAGATGCACATGTAATACAGTTAGGACAGGTATCTCTCATGAAACCCCTGTAAACACACACAGGTATCTGATGCACATGTAATACAGTTAGGACAGGTATCTCGTGTGAATCCCCTGTAAACACACACAGGTATCTGATGCACATGTAATACAGTTAGGACAGGTATCTTTCATGAATCCCCTGTAAACACACACAGGTATCTGATGCACATGTAATACAGTTAGGACAGGTATCTCTCATGAATCCCCTGTAAACACACACAGGTATCTGATGTACATGTAATACAGTTAGGACAGGTATCTCGTGTGAATCCCCTGTAAACACACACAGGTATCTGATGTACATGTAATACAGTTAGGACAGGTATCTCGTGTGAATCCCCTGTAAACACACACAGGTATCTGATGCACATGTAATACAGTTAGGACAGGTATCTCTCGTGAATCCCCTGTAAACACACACAGGTATCTGATGCACATGTAATATGCCATTTTAATATCTGACAGTACATTTCACTAATTACCTGTCTTTGTATAATAAGTTTAACGTCATAAGAATCATCCAATTATCAGCGAAAACAAGTGCATCATTTTTATTCATGTATTACATTAATGGATCTCTGGGGTGATCAATATTTCTGGTCAGTATAGAAAGGTTGTTCATCCACTCTTACCTTTACACACAACACAGTTTATTTTATTTTCGTTTCTTTTATATTTTTGTTAAAAGTGTGACCGTGGATCCTGGTGTATTCCAATATTTCAGATTGTTTTAATGGCGCGATTGTGTAATATATTAGTGTGTGACTATGAAATAATTTACTTGACATGAAATAAATAATCCATTTTAACCTCGTTTCTATTAGCGGCAAAAAAAAAAAATATATATATATATATATATACCGTTGGTATCTTGGTATGTCCTCATACACTTAGTGCGCATGACCGGTGACCTATGCAAATTCGGAATTAGGAGAACGCCTACTCTACGACGTCACAATTTTTACGCTGTATTGAAACCCCTGGAAATAAGTGACTGCCAGGTAGAGGGCTGCATTGGGATTGAGTCCCGCGGGACCCAACGCAAATCTCGCGGGAGCGGGCGGTTTGAACCTTGCTGCGGGCGGGAATGGGCGGCTAAAAAAAAAAAACTGCGGGATCGGGAGGTAGCCTAGCGAGTCGACATGATGGAGAGATGTCAATAAATGATGTGGAAAAGAACCTCAAACAGGTATTTACAGCACAAAACCTAAGCAAGGCTGACATTTGGACTACTATTCATCTTCCTGATCAGTGCGTCAGAATACATGCAGGCCAGGGAAACGAAACAAACAACCCCATGAATCTCTTTGATAATAGCAATACAAATACGTGTTTTTTCCTGCGGGACGGGAGAAGACACAAAATCAATGCATCTCTATTATTGTGCGGGAATAAATTCTCAAAGTTCTGCGGGTGCGGGCGGGAGTGGACATACATATTGCGGGAGCAGGCGGGAGTGTAACACATACGTTGCGGGAGCGGGCGGTAATGGTCAGAAATTCGGCGGGCGCGGGCGGGAGCGGGATGAAGAAAACAGTCCCGCGCAGGGCTCTACTGCCAGGCATGAACACTCTTTTATTGACATTCAGTTCTCCCGATCTAAACCAATGAAATTGCAGAAATGATAGTCAGGTGATTCAGAAATAATATGTATATCCTAAAGTGCAACAAATTAAATGTCCAGCAGAGGGCACCAGCTCCATTAAAGCTTAGCCTTTTGTACATTTCTGAAATGCATTCCTTTAGTCACCTCTGATAACAGATCACTCAAGAGATGGATGTATTTTCTGTAAAGCTGCTTTGAAACAATTTTGAGAAAAGCGCTTTACAAATAAATGTGAAATTAACTGAACAACGAAAAGATTAGTCTTTAATTATCCTTAAGTGTTTAAGGATTAGTTCACTTTTAAAAAAACTTTTGCTGATCATTTACTCACCCCCATGTCATCCAAGATGTCCATGTCTTTCTTTCTTCAGTCGAAAAGAAATTAAGGTTGTTGATGAAAACATTCCAGGATTTTTCTCCATATAATGGACTTCAATGGGCCCCAAACGGTTCAAGGTCCAAGGACCACCTTTCCTTCTACGCAGAGCATCCATTTTTTCGATGTCAGTATGGAATCTCCTAAAAAAAGAAAATTTGAAAAATTGACCTTATAGGGTCTAATTATCTCTTAGAACCAAATCAGAAACTGTTGCACTAAATCAACTGGTATAAGTCTGAATGACAACCTCACCCAGCATGATTATTCTTGGTGTAGAAGTGGGAAGAGACAACTGAGCTTCAGCATCTGCATGGGTACTGGTGACCTGCATGCAGAAGGTCAAACAGAAGGATTGCTTATGTGGGAGACAGCACTAAATCTTTATACATCTAAAAAAATGTAATCATTGGCCATTATATGAATCCAGTATAATATTTACATCAGCAAGAAGGATAAGGGCATCATCTTTCTCTCTAAAGAAGGTCATCATCAGCAATATGACAGCAATTGTTGAGTCCATGTTTTCGCCTTGGAGACGTTCAATGTCGGCAAGAACAGTCTTCACTTCTTTTGTCCAGCGAAGAAGCTGAGTTTTGAAGAACTGGAGCACCCTCCTTCCTTTTCCAGCAATGCATTCTCTCAGCCTTTCGTCAAGCTCGATCCCAGTAAGTGAAGTAAAGTGCTGCATTAAAAACTTCTTCATAAACAGGAAAGGCCATTCTCTTTTCAATTCATGTACACTAAGTGAAGGTGTGGAGTTTATTGCACTGCGCTGACTTGCATAAGTTAAGACCATCAAATCATTCACTCTTACATGGTCTGCTCCACTTGGTCCTTCCTGAGAGAAAATTAATATAAGTTCTTCTTTTTTATGATGTAGAGAGTCTATTGTCTCTCCCTCTGGTAATTGAGATGGCTGCCAGTTTATGCATCCATAACTGTCAGTTTTTGCAACTTTTCTGGCTTTGCTGGGTGGACATCATTAGTATCAGCAGGTCTTTTTGGCTTTCTGAGACGGGCAAGGGTATTGTTTCTGTTAAGGTTATCCACTCTATTTTTCAGTTGTGAGGACAACGTGAAGTATCCATTGCCCATTCTGTCACCTTCTGTCTTCAAAGCTACCAGGGTATTTGTCAACTACACTTTTAGCAATTGCACTACACTGATTCTAACCATGTGCTGTCTGTATGTGTCTTCTGGGATTGTGTTCTGAGCGAGACATCGTTGTAGAGTGGGCCTAGTCTTCTCCCATGGAATTTTAAATGTCGTAGTCCATGTTTTATTTTGCAAAGGAACGCTCTACTGTGGTGAAGTCATTATTGAGGAGACTTCCAATTCAGTTACTGGAGTTAATGTCAGTGTAATTGTGTCGCTTGCTGCATTGTCACTTGGCTGACTGCGCTGTGTACCACCACCACCTAAAAATAAAAACATAAAAAGGACCAAAAAAGGGAAAAGCACAGACAGAGTCTACTAAAGACAGAGTACAAATTTAAATGAGACAAATAAAGTTACCACAATAAAAGAACACGAACTTTGAATCTTTTGATTACAAAACAACTATGCAAAATGTCAAGTAACATTTGAACTCTGAAAATAAAGGGGAAAAAAAGTTATTTACAACATTTAGAAAGTACATTTGCAATATGTTTTACCTCTGTTGTTAAATGCATGTAGAAGTTTTCTGCTATCAATCAATGAAATAATTTGTTTTAAATCATCCTCTGTTAGAAATCTGAAGTCATCTGAGGTCCTTATGCCAATGTTAGAGAGATGTTCAAGAAGACATGTCAGCGTCTCCTCACTCAAGTGGGCAAGAGTGCCCTTTATGATTGACTCCATGTCGTCTTGCGACCTAAACAGATAGAATGGTGAAGCACAAGTTTGAGATCCAAATGTCTATAAACAGAGACTGGGTGATAGTCTGTAAGCCCGTCGACACAAACACACACATAACGAGTCTCGCTGTCATGCTGTACACAGTGCACACCAAGATCCAACACTGGCACTGATGTTTCTCTGAAACAAAATACACCTTTTCCTGGCAGACTATTATCAGAGCAATCTTCCCCAGCACATATCCACCATCACTAACATCAAGTACAACACCCATTCCCTTCTTATATGTTGCACCTTTGTATGTGACCATGGCTGTCTCCATGATGCTACCAGTCAAATTACTGAGTCGTACAGCATCTTGAATGGCGAAATTAAACTCATTAGCCTGACCTACTTGAAGAACAGGAGGAAAGACATTACCAGCATGAAGATACGCCTGAAGCAACTGGTGCCTTTCTGCCAGAGTACTGGAGAGGTTTTTGAAGTTGTGAAGCTTCCGTGCACACTGCTTAAAGTATGTGTGCTTACTCTCAAACCGCATTGTCCAAAGACGAATGAGAGGACCAAATTTAAGGATTAGATCTGGATAGTGGAGAAGGAAGTGGTGTTTTGGTTTGATAGGGGTATCTGGGAAAACATCCACTCGCATCTGAACATACTCCCTGATGAGAACCTTGAGATAGGCTACCTGATTGGTGTGAATCTTGGGTGCACAAACAAGCTCTACAATTTCCCTGAGCCTCAAGGGAAATACCTCAAGAGGATCCCAAGTTGTCACCTACAATTGCTATGATAGCTCCTTGCAGTTTCTCACCATCATCCAAAATAATTCCAGATTCCTCAATATCCATTAAATCGTTAACAAGGCGAGAGAATACCAAGTCTTGGCCAAAAAACTGTAAATCCTGTTCCCTGCAAAGCATCACTAACTGCATGGGATCTATAGAGGACCTATTATATGGCAGAATTTCACCCAAGGTAAGATATACAGCCAGAAGTTTATGGATTTTTTTGCCAGATCCAAGGGGATTTGCAACCTCTAATGCATCCTGGTACAGAATTATGGAGAAAGAAGATGGACACTGCTGAAGAAGAGTGTTTTTTCTCCAATTCTTACTATCCTGTATATCTTCCAGTATATCTGATTCTACAGCTTGCTGCATTTTAGTGGTGTTGTACTGTTGTCTAACTGAATGGTGACTTAAAAAGGCTTTAAGTGTATCTTTGACAGGCACATACTGACAGAAACACTCATTTCCTTTGGCATTAATGCCTAGATAAATCCAAATAGGCTCAACATAAAAGAAATTCCTCTTAAAAAAAAGTCTTCCTAGTTTGATCTGACCTAAACACACCCTGATTGTACATCTTCAACAAATTTTCCTTTGAGAGCCCTTCAACTATGGTTTGGATCCTATCTCTAGGTATCTCAAGTTTTGTCAGTTCTTGGCTTACTTTTGCCAATACATGTGCCATCCCATGCTCATGTAAATCTTGGAATTCGTCTATTAATGCTGATATTGTGGTGGCTGGGAGGAGCATTTTTGCTTGCATTCTGAGGTAAAAGAGGGCCAAGTTAGTCATTAGCACATCTCCCTCTGCATGAGCTGAAGTAGTCCCCAGAATCTCTGCAAACGTTACATTGTCAGACTCCTCAGCAGCACATGACATACTGATGTCAAGACCTACTGCACCGTCTTCACCACAGATATCACGCGTTGAATGTTTTCTGCTTATGTGAGAGAGAAAAGATAACCTAACCCTGAATGTTTTCTTGCAGCTTTGAAAGGGACATTTAACTGCCTTGCCATCTCTAATGTGCCATTTTAAATGCTCACAAAGACAAGATACGGATGTGGAAGTGAAAGAACATCCCATAACCTGGCATGTCATATTAACACCATTGTGTGATTTGTCAGCACACGGTGTAACCACTGCATGGTTACGATACATGTGTATACGAAGGCCAACAGCAGTTTTGAAGTTACATGGACACTGGAAAAATCCACAAGAGAATCTATAGTTTGCAAGATTCCTGTGTTCCTTAGCATGTCTGACAAATTCTGGAATAGACTCTACAGAGTACTGACACACTTTGCAAGAGAAAGGCATTTCTAATATTATTTCCAAGCAATTTTAACTTTAGATACAGTACCTACCCATCCATATCTGGTGACTTTGTTGGAGAATTCTGCTACCCCTCTTCTATCTGATGCTTGAGTCTGAATGCTGTAATGCTAAAGCAAAAGTAGGCCATAGGGCAATGTAGAGATGGAAAAGTACCTAAAAACCCATGTAATGCATAGATGACGTTAGTGCAAGGTACAGGAAAGTACTAAAAAACATGTATGATGTAATTTTTTAAAAAACTATACATGTGATGCTCCGCCACCAATAGATACAAGATCCTGGAGCATGTGATCATAATTGTGGCGTGATACCAGGAGGAGCAAGGTGTAAGAGATAACGGTACAAACACTAATTGGACACTGACGATAAGAAATATGTATAAAACCTACGCTTTGACCATTGTAAGATCAGATGACTTGGCTGAACATCTCACTTTGTTGAATTGCTCAATAAAGTTCTTCTCCTGTGACCTGGAACTTCGACTCTGAAAAGCTTTTTGAAGACTAACTCCTACTAGACTCTGAAAGACTGCTAACCTGAACCAGAGACCACCTTTTTGCCTCGACATATTGGCGAGCCTCAGCCAGGAGCAGACTTGGGGTCAGAGATCACCGTGGTGGGGAGGCTGACGGTGGCATTCACAAAACAAAGGCCGGCCAAAAATCAGGTAAGCAATTTTTGCTTATATTTTGTTTTGTGAATTGCCTCTGGTAAGCTGACACACTTGATGATTGCTCTGAAATTGTAAAAACCCCACTGAAAAAGAACCTAGACTAACTGAGAGAAAAAAGATAAGGAGAAAAGGGAGTCTTATTTCCAGGTCCAGAGAAGTTGCTGTATGTTTGTTTGTCTTAAAAAACAAGAAGTACATAGCGTGGAGATTGCGCATAACGTGGAGATTGCGTTTATGAAGTAAGAAAAAACACTGTCTAGTAAAAGAAGTGTTTTAAAGGCGCCAGGCAGGTGTAAGAAGTGCACTGCCATTTGTTTGTTTGTCTGTTTGTCTATTGTAAAAATAGGGGGTATTGAAATGTGCACAAAGTAGAGAAGGCAAAAGAAGAGAGGAACAAAATATTTAGAATATTTATTGAACTAAAAAAAAGGACTTATACATAAAAAGAGAAAGGTTAAAAAGGAAATTAGGAGGAAAAAACATAAAAACTGCACATAAGAGAACTAAAGTACAGAAAGCAGGGAGCCTCTGGCCCTCCCGGGCATTTGGCCAAGAGCGCATTAACTGGTCATTAATCAAGATAGCGCTAGGCAGCAGAGGACAGCTGAGCCAATTAGTGAAAAATAATAGCAGGAGCAGAGAAAGCTAAGGGATAAAAAACAAATAGAAAAAGAATTATAAAAATGTTTTAAGAGGCTAATGGATAAAATAAAACCAATAAGTAAGGATAAAGTAAAGAACTGTGTTTACCAAAAAACAAAGAACACTCCAAAAAATTGGTTTTGTCGACTATTTGGCCATTTGTCAGACTGCAGATATTGTGATCCAGACAGAGAAACTCAGCGCTTGCTGACAGAGAAGTAAAGCTGAGCATTGAAGTATCCCATATATTTTTTGATATCAAAAAAGAGATAAGACTGCATGAATAAAAATAAAACGCACGAGTAAGGCGAGTGGCAAATAAAGTAAGAAGATAAAAGAAACATAAAAAATCAGAAAAAGACTTTTAGGAAAGAATTGTTGAGGAAAAACAAATGTGGGAGGGACTCAGTGAATACGGGAAGGAAAGGCATAGGAGGGCATTAGCCCAGTACAAGGATAAAGAAAGATTTGAGCAGGCCCTAGAACAAACAAAGGGAATTAAAAATCATTTTTGGTTGGAAAAAGAATTTGTGGATAAAACAGGACAAAGACAGGTACTGACAGATCAAAAAAGAGATGAATTTTTGAGGGATTTGACAAAAATCACCAATCTTGACCAACTCGACAAAGACTGGCCTCTCTTAGATTGGATAGAGATAGTCAAAAAACAAATAACATTTGAGGTTTTGAGGCCACATTTGAACAAATTCCTCCTTCCCAAAGCCATCCTCCTGGAGTCAGCATTTACTGCATCAGAAATTAAACTAAACCCAGTGTATGTGCCATACCTACACAGAAACGCCACACTCCGCTGGCCCCAGGAGGTTGGAGGGGCAACAATTTTGAACAACCTTTACATGACAGTATGTTCATGTGTTAGACCAGTTAAGTGGGAAAGTGACATAATCTGTGAAGCAGGGAGAGGAGGAGAGGTCAGGCCAGCACTGGTGGAAAATTGGACATTGAAAAAATTAGCTGTAATGGTAGTACTGAAAAATAACCCACGCAGCATTCGTCATATGTGGGTAGAGGTGTGGCGAAATAAGGAGGAGTTAGAAGAACAATCAAACACCAACGAAGATGTTGAGGCTCTGGACTAATAGACATGGCAAGAGAGGAAGCAGGGGGAAGAGGCTGCTGGATAAAAAAGAAAGAAAAACTTTAATTGATTTATTTGAACCATTAAGATTGAACACATGCACTCGAGAAGAATTAAATATTTTAGTAACCATGTGGAAAGGCCATGAGGTGAAGCTGACCCCATCTCTCACTTATTTGTATAGGAAAGGGCAGATAACCGCAAGAGGTCGGTGGTTTGAGGACAACATAATCTGGGAGTTCGAGTTAATTTACTTGGGGGAGGACATCATTTGGAAACACAGCACACACAACAAACTAGGAGACGACGAGCTAGAAGAAGTGACGCCGAAGCCACTGTCTGAGGTACCAATACGAACCATATTGAAATACCTTCAGAAAACAAAACATATACCTGAATTAGTAAACTTAACAGAAGACTGAATATTTATACTGTACTGATAATTGGTTGCAGCGATGGCTTCGGTGTCACCTCAGGATGAGACCCCAGTAGAGCAGATCGCATCACAATACCCAATATGTAGAGACACTATTAAAAAATTATCAAAGAAGTGGGAAAAAAGGACCAAAAAGTTAAATACTAACTGGCCAGCAGAGGGAACATTTGACTTAGCTATGTGCAGGGAAATGGGGGCATTAATAAAAAATCATAAGGCTCATGATAAAAGCCAGAAGAGGGAGGAGAAAAGAGGAAGGGAACAGGAAGTTTTGAACTTATTTAGAAACAAAGCCATACAGCTAGTTAAGGAACTAAAAGAAAAAATAGAGAAAAAAGACAGCATAATAGAAACCCCACCCCCTTATGCACCACCCTATGATATGACTGGTAAACAGCTCCCCCTGATGACGGGTACTGTGGATATCAGAGGCAACGTGACCCTTACAGACACACAGGAGGAGGAAGAAGAAAAAGAGGAGAGAGAGAGAGAAGGTCACAAAAATGCAGGCTGTGAACGTAAACCGCCTACAGCCACCCGACGGGGACCACCAAGTAGTGATGGAAGTCAAGATAGAGAATGGAGGGGGGAACACCAGATTGGCAGAAGAATGTATCCTGATATACCACATGCCTTACGGGGCCTCGAGGAGGGGCTGAGCCAGGAAAAAGGCACTGATCATCCAATCTCACAAAACTGTGAGGAATTAGCGCAAGACATAAAGATAACAGAAGAAGAAATTGATCAAAGTATCAGGTGCCTACAGGAATCCCTGAAAAAGGACTTGGCTGCAGGGCGACACAAACATCAAGGAAGCCAAGGACATCAGAACCGTCGGAAACACAGGGCACGCTCACTCAGCCCAGCTAGACCCCGCAGGGAACTCAAGAGTGTGACAGGGACCCTGCTGCTGGAGGATGTCTCACCCGCCACCCCACCAACCACCTCATACAATCTAAGGGAGCGACCAGTGAAAAGACCAAGTATGTATGGAGACGAAGACACCTGGCAGATGGAAGGCTATAACCTCGGCCCTGTGATAGACACCTATAAACAAGGAAAAGACACACTGCAGGAAGAGAATGTACAGTGTCCCATCCTGATCAAAGGACAACAAGGACAGTACGTGCCATGGGCAGGACAAGACCTGGAGGGACTAATAGCCCGCCTACCTGATATACATGAAGGGGCTGGCAAATGGATCAGAATACTGGAAGAAGAGACGATGGGAAAGATTCTGGCCCTTGGGGATATCAAGGCTTTGCTAGCCAAATGTGTGGGAGGAGCCAGGACTAATGAGATCCTGCTTGGTGCAAGACTATCCCTGGCGGTTGACTCAACTAGAATGGATGCCCGACCCCTCGACTCTGTCAGACCAAACATATGGCACGTCCTGAGAATGCATTATCCAACCCGAATGGACCCAAAGTCATTGAAAGGAGAGCCAATGGGAGACGAAGAAAACCCAGTCGTCTACATACAGAAGCAGGCTAGGAGGTGGAAACAGGAACTGGAGAGAGACCCTGAGCATGACCCAGTCATAACAATGTTGTTTAGAACCGCCATAGTTGACGCCATGCCTGCCCCTGTGAAAGCAAAATTAGAAGACGTGGTGGGGCTGACCTCAAAGACATTGAAGGAATTCAGTGATCATGTGACACATGCTGTGGAGCAATACAGAAAGAATGAACAGAAACTGAAGAATCAAGAAAGAGAACTTCAAAGAAAACTGACTCAACTGCAACTGGATGAATTGATCAACAAGAAGAAAAAAGTGCAAGCTGCTGTGAAAGAGGCAGAAGACCCAACTGCCATGATGGCTGCTGTCAATATACCAAATCAGATTCCACAGACTGTCCAACAAGTACCGAACAACATGAATCAGAATGTGCCTGCAAGCACAGGCAATCCACAACAGCCAGCTACACCCATTGTAATATATCTACCTGAACAGCAAGACAACAGGAATGGAACGTTCCCAGGGAGGGGAAGAGGAAGAGGAAGACAAGCTTACAACCAGCAGAGGGCCCCAGACCAACCAAGTATTTGCTGGGGATGTAATCAGCCTGGACACACCAAGAGATCCTGTCCAGTCAACCCGTGGCCCCTAGATGGGCCACAACAAAGACAGCCGTGGAGACAAGGGAACCAGAACCAGCAGTATCAGGTGTCCGGCCCCGTCAACCCATGGCGTGGCCCAGACCAAGGATACTAGGGCTGCCCAGAGAATCCTACGGGGAGGAGTCAGCTTCCAATGTTATCATCCAATGCTGACCAAGAACCTATGCTGCGGGTTAAGATCGAGGACAAGGTAACACCCATCATGCTTGACACAGGAGCAACATACACCTGCCTGAGTCCAACTTATGCCTCACACCTCCCCAGGTCTGGAAAATATGTAAAGACAGTAGGATTCTCGGGACTGACGCAGCTAATTCCAATGACAACTCCTGTCAGCATAAAAGTTAAAGACTCTGAAATAAAAATTCCTGTGCTAATATCAGAACAGACACCAGTCAATCTACTGGGAAGGGATGCAATATGCAAACTGAACTTACAGATATGGTGCACCCCCAAAGGAATATACATAGACAGTGCAGGTATAAAACAGATGTTAGTTATAAGTAAAGCTGATCAAGTAGAATCACAAGCTAATGCATACTGGATAGGAAATTTAGATGAGGGACTAAGAAAAACACTAGACAAGTGGGAAAAATATATTAAAGAACAGTTCCCAAAACCAACTCCCCCAGAGACTGAATATCACTGCACTATGATATTTGACCCCCTTAGGGACCCAATACAGGAAAAAGAGTGGTTAGAGAAAACTGAGGGTCAAGAAGTATACTTAAACTCAAACCATATAATTGTAGGGCCAGCAGGGGCAGCACTACAAATTGAAGATAATGATTTCACTAAAGCCTGGTTTAAGGTTGACAATTCAGTCCCACATGTCACGTTGTGCACAAATGAAGGGTGTCATGCAAAAGATCTAGGTCCAATGATGTTAAAAGCCAAAGAAAAGCAGTGGGAAGCCACTGAAAACCCTTTTATTCTACAAACGTTAGATAAAACACACCTAAAAATTCTGTGCACAACTGATATGAAGGGGACCCCAAAATTGGTCTTAGAGACAGAACAGCAGTGTGACCCAATATCTAAAATAAAGGAATTGATGATTGACATGGAACAGAGGGTGCCCATACAGTTATGGTCTAAACATGACACAGATGTAGGACTAGTAAAATCAGCCAATCCTGTTAGAATTGCCACTAAACCTGGAGTTCAGCTACCTAGGAGACAACAATACCCACTGAGACGAGAAGCAATAGAAGGCATAAGAAACACGATTGAAGGGTTAGTAAAGGCAGGAGTACTGATCGAAACCTCTAGCTATTGCAACACCCCAATTTTTACCGGTTGAAAAGGCCAATAAATCTAAGTGGAGATTAGTGCATGATCTAAGAGCAGTAAATGAAGTGGTAGAGGACTGGCCAGCTGAGGTACCAAATCCACATACGCTGTTGACAAATGTTCCGCCTGCTGCTAACTACTTCACTGTAATTGATCTTTGCTCTGCATTTTTCAGCATTCCCCTAGCAGAAGAAAGCAGAAACCTTTTTTCCTTCACTTACCAAGGTAAACAATACACATACACTAGAATGCCCCAAGGATTTAAACACTCGCCTCATGTGTTTAATCAAGTTTTAAAATTAGATTTAGAAGACTTGAGACTGGATAGCACATTGATACAGTATGTAGATGATTTATTGATCTGTTCAACGACACTGGAACAGTGTCATAAGGATTCCATTAAGGTATTAACTAAATTAGCAGAAGGTGGCCATAAAGCCTCTAAAGAGAAATTGCAATACTGTTTGCCTCAAGTAGAGTATCTGGGTCGATTGATTGCACATCAAACAAAAGCAATATCGCCCAGTCAATTGGAAGGAATTAGCAAAGCACCTCAACCACAAACAGTGGGTCAGATGATGACCTTTTTGGGCATGACTGGTTTTAGTGCTGATTGGATAGAAGATTATGCAATCAAAACAGCTCCATTGAGAGCCATTATGAAACAGGCTGGGCATCAAAATCTGAAAGCACCATTGAAATGGGATCCTGATGCACTGCTAGCATTTAGCTCACTCAAAAAAGAATTGCAAACAGCCCCAGCATTAACGTTTCCCAATTATGACAGAGATTTTCATTTGTATGTAGCCGATAGAAAAGAGGGATTTGCCTCTGCCGTCCTAATGCAGGAAACATGCAGTGGACGGAAGAAGCAACCTATTGCTTATTATAGCACCAAATTGGACAGTGTAGCTCAGGGCTACCCACCGTGTTACCAGCAAGGTTTAGCTGCAGTTTACTTTGTTTATGAGAAAGCATCTGCTGTTACTATGGGCTATCCAGTCATCATTTACACCCACCATAAGATTGCTGAATTATTAGAACAAGGACGTTTTGTTTTGACACAGGCCAGATGCTTGGCATACTCCACATTATTGACTTATCCTGACATAACAATCAAGAGATGTGCCACAACAAACCCAGCTAATTTTGTCCCGCTAGAAGGGGAAGGAACACCTCACGAATGTGTTGCTGACTCTCTAGCATTCACTCGTCTGAGACCAGATTTGGAATCAACGCCAATTGTTGATTCAGACGTGGACTATTTTGTAGATGGCTCATGCTTTCGAGATCACTTGGGTAATCATGCTGGGTTTGCCGTTGTACAACGAGATGGTGACAGTTTTACTCCTGTGTTGACACAACATTGTGAGCAGCCTTGTTCAGCGCAGATGGCCGAACTAAAAGCACTTACTGCAGCATGCATGTTGGCCAAAAATAAAGCAGCCAACATTTATACTGATTCTGCATATGCCCATGGTGTATGCCATCTTTTCGGTGCAGTGTGGAAACAAAGAGGATTTAAAAAGAGTGACGGCACCCCAATTCAACATGGGGACCAAATTACTGCATTAATTAACGCTATGATGTTCCCAGCTAAATTGGCTATTATTAAATGTCAAGCCCATAGGAAAGGAAATGATTACATTATCAAAGGCAATAACGCGGCTGATAGCCTAGCCAAACAAGCTTCTGGGTGTCAATCTGCTGTTATGGCACCATCTGTTTTGATCCAGCCTCTCCCCACTGTAGAAAGTATTGCCCAAATGCAGTCCAGAGCTACACCACCTGAAATATACTTATGGCAACAAAGGGGGGCGACTAGAGATGCTAATAATATCTGGAGGTCTCATGAAGGTTTTATGATTGCCCCCACCCCGTTGCTCAACATTTTGATACCTGATGCCCACAGTTTTGATCACTGTGGAAGGGGCGAGATTATGAGGAAAATAAAAAGACAAGGCTTCTGGTCCCCATACTTACAAACAAGAGTAGATGAATTTTTGAGCGAATGTGAAATTTGTGCACAGAACAATGTAAGAAAAGGAACAACAACACCAATAGGTTCTATTCCAGTTCCAGAGGGACCCTTTAAACATCTTGTGATGGACTATGTGGATATGATAAAGTCAGTAAGAGGAAAAAGATACATGCTGGTTATTATAGATAGATTCAGTAGATGGGTAGAAGCAGAGCCATCAGCGGAACAAGGAGCGCAGACAGTGATCAAATTTCTGACAAGAGAGGTCATACCAAGATTTGGTATCCCATCCCAGATCAGTTCAGACAATGGATCGGCTTTTATTCAAAGAACAGTAAAGGCAGTAATACAACAGTTGAGGATCAAGCAGAGGCTGGGCTGCGTCTATCACCCAGAGTCACAGGGTATGGTGGAACGGGTTAATGGGACTATTAAGGCCAAAATCAACAAAATCTGTGCGGACACTAAGCTTAATTGGGTAGATGCGCTGCCACTTGCACTGATGAGTTATCGAATGCAGACCAATAGGATTACTAATCTGACCCCTCATGAGATGCTGACTGGAAGACCAATGCCTGTGCCTCATTTAAGGGGGCCTTATGATGGCCCACCCTTAGAACAATTACAATTGGAGTTAAGAACATATATGAGACAATTGACTGCTATACATGAAGCTATCCATTCACAGGAGCAAAACAGAGGACCCAGAGAAGAAGAAGAAGTTCCCTGTCCGGTGGTCCCTGGAGACCAAGTATACCTAAGAGTCTTTAGAAGAAGGTGGAATGAGCCACGAAGAGAAGGACCTTATACTGTAGTAAGAGCAACCCCCACAGCAGTACAGGTAGAAGGCAGCACAACTTGGTATCATTTGAATCATTGCACCAGAGTCCCAAGACTGAGGCCTAGAAGGCAAGAGGAAGTAATAGATAGCCCAGAAAGGAATCAAGAGGGGATAGCTCAAGATGCCCAAGAAGAGCAGGGAACTGAAAATGAAGATATTAACATTAATGAACCTCATTCTAGGGAAACTGAACACGCTGAACCTAGAGATGAAATGCCGGAGCGGGATGATGGGCAACCTCCAGAGGACCTGGAACCTGAAGGTGAGAGAGCTCCTGATATTGCTCTTTCTGGTGATACACCTCATACAGCAGACACAGTGCCTACAGGAGAACTATCCACTGGAGAAGGAACCTCTGCTGATGAACCATACAACTTTGTTACACTCAACCTCCAAGACATTGACATCCCAGGAATTGACCTCCCAGAAGATGAATTCCCAGACATTGACCTCCCAGAAAGTGGCCCCTCAGACACTGACCTACCAGACTTCTCAAGCTTTGAGTGGGACGACTCTCCCTAACCTGACTGAACCAACACGAGGTAACAAAACAAGCAGACACAAGACAAAAAGATCCCTGCAGCAAGACATAACTATTCATGAAGATTACACCCAAACTGAGTATTATTTGGAGTCAGAATTACAGAAGGAAAAGCTGTTGGATGATGCCTACCATAATGAGTGGTACAAATGGGCAGTGTATACTGTGAGACAGGTAAAACAAGGCACATGTGTATTATGTTCACCCTCACCTTTGAAAAAATTGAGAATAGTACCAAATCAGTATGACTATAGGCAGTGTGCTAGATTCAATTCAAAATATTGTCACAAAAAAGGACATGTAGTTCCATATTGCCCAGCTGAGTGTCTGGCTATGTTAGGAAGTGATTATTATCAGAGCTTCTATGATCAGGAAGGTTGGGGAAGTGCATGCCAGGAGCTTGATGTGAGAATAGATAAAGCTAATAAAGAAACCCCTCAGAATTACATACTGGATAGCACCCTGGACTATGAATGTTTTAACAAAACCGTGGGTAGTCGAAATGTAGGAACCTTCCAAGGTAGATGTGCCATTATTTGGCACCTAGATTTTGAAATGTACTATGAGACAAATGTATACAAATCCTCTAGCTCGATATATGCCACTGCAACAATAAACAACAATATGACAGTAATAGATTCTCAGGAAGACTGTGAGAACGCCACCTTGTCTTTTCCTTTAATTGGACCACTTGCAAATCAAACTGAAGCAGTAGCTGACTTCTTTTGGTTATGCGGGGGAAAGCGATTGAGAGCTACCCTGATGGATTGGAAAGGTCTCTGTGCCAGGGTGAGACTAGCTCAAGGAATAGGAATAGTAAACTGGGATCTTAATGCTGAAGAAACAGTAGAGAAATTGAGTAGACATAAACACATTACACATGTAGCTAAGAGGGCTTATACCCCTGATCCTGAGGTAAAAATTGATGCAATTGGACAACCAAGAGGGATACCCCATGAATTTAAGGCTAGAGATGAAGTAAAATCAGGATTTGAATCATTTCTCGTATGGATACCTATTAATAAGAACACTGAATGGATAAATTACATATATTATAATCAGCAAAGGTTCATCAATTACACAGATGAGGCACTAGGGGCGTTAGGTCAGCAATTAAAAGCCACTAGCAAGATGACATGGCAAAATAGACAAGCCTTGAACTGGTTGTTGGCAGACAAAGGAGGAGTGTGTGAAATGTTTGGAACTGACTGCTGCACCTTTATTCCTAATAACACAGCCCCTGATGGAACTTTCACTAGGGCCATGAAGAAACTGAAGGCTCTAAGACAAGAGGTCACTGACAATGCAGGAAGAGACAGACACATTGGATACTGGTTTGAGTCCCTATTTGGGTCCTGGAAAGAATGGTTGATTAAGGTGGGAATTATAATAGCTGTGGTTGTTGTTGTTGCTCTTCTGCTGTTCTGTTGCGTTATACCTTTTCTTAGATCCATGTTGGCCACTGCGGCTGCTCAGTCATTGACCAGAGCCAAGCAGATGATCAATGTATCAATTAAACGAGACGGAGTTGACATCGGATGCAACTCGGGAGTCTACCCCATTGGACCAGGCCTGGACGAATTAGATGAGTTTTAGTGACAACACTGGGAAAAAAGGTAAAAGGATTGGGGGTACCTATGTTATTTTAAAGGTTTTAACTTTGTTTTTTGTGAGAAAGGGAGTTAGTAATACTCTGTCTTTCTTTTGGGAGGTAAAAATTAGGAAGCTTATTAGAAAAGCATGGGTAGCGTAGGGAGTTAGTAAGATGGGCAGTTATGCATTTATTTTAAGGGCCCCCGTCCTGTATAATCTATACTCATAATCATGTTGGAATATATAATCACACTACTGTCACAGATTTTTTATGTAAGACTGAAGGGAAATTGAAGGTTTCAAACGAATCATTACCCGTGATATGAGGTGATGTAGGCCGATGTGAGGAATATATGAGAATGGTTTTGTTATTCTTAATCACTTTATTCACTTTTTGCATTTACCAATATATATATACATTACAGTAACAAATATAGAAGCTCTGACATTGCGTGCATTTAGACTACTGGAACTGTTGTATATAAGATGTAAATGAGAAATTATTTGCAAGCGCGGTCGTCTACTGTTGAATTCAACAAAGGGCAGACTCAACTGGTGGTTTAAAAACCCGCTGTCTGCTCCAACACCAGATAGCGCCCCAGGCACCGCCAGGGCACCTCTGGCAACGATGGAGCAACCCAGATAGCGCCACAGGCCACCGGAAGCGCCTGCATGGTTCCTCTGGCATCGTGGGACAATGGTGATTTCAAGACTATACACTGTATGATGAATACACTGAATGTTTGAAACTGCTTTGTCCATATTAAGAAAGATGGTTTGACAGGAAGGTGAGATCTTTTACTCCACTTCAGACAAAAGGAGGTGGAGATGTTTGGTCTCATTCTTCCTCCAGGGTGTACCTCTGTGATGACAGGTCTATTGGTAAGAATGGATGGATGGTCTAATTTGACCATATTGGTTGGATAAGAAAGAGGCCTGCTCATGGAGATACATTCTGGGTGGGATGAAGGTGGGACTAGAGTTAGTCCCAAAGGGGGGATGTGTTGGAGAATTCTGCTACCCCTCTTCTATCTGATGCTTGAGTCTGAATGCTGTAATGCTAAAGCAAAAGTAGGCCATAGGGCAATGTAGAGATGGAAAAGTACCTAAAAACCCATGTAATGCATAGATGACGTTAGTGCAAGGTACAGGAAAGTACTAAAAAACATGTATGATGTAATTTTTTAAAAAACTATACATGTGATGCTCCGCCACCAATAGATACAAGATCCTGGAGCATGTGATCATAATTGTGGCGTGATACCAGGAGGAGCAAGGTGTAAGAGATAACGGTACAAACACTAATTGGACACTGACGATAAGAAATATGTATAAAACCTACGCTTTGACCATTGTAAGATCAGATGACTTGGCTGAACATCTCACTTTGTTGAATTGCTCAATAAAGTTCTTCTCCTGTGACCTGGAACTTCGACTCTGAAAAGCTTTTTGAAGACTAACTCCTACTAGACTCTGAAAGACTGCTAACCTGAACCAGAGACCACCTTTTTGCCTCGACAACTTCACCAAGGATTTTTACCTGTAAGACAAAGAAAAACATGTATCAGTTAAAACATAAAAAGGTTACAAAAAAATTCCAATATGTAATATCAAAATAAATAATTAGACAAAAACAAATTTTAAAGACCAGAAATGACAAGCTAACAACTTAAATGTTAATTATTCAATCTGTGTATTTCATTTATTACTTGTAAAAAAGGTGGCTAGCATTTCTATGATCTTTGAGTTCAATATAATTAGAATATTACATATATTTACACTAGTATATTTCTTTAAAAAAACATTTAATGTAAGTTTTACAAACTGAGATTTGTGTCATGAAAGGGGTATTTTTTTTTTAGCAAAATTTCATATTTGATGTGATCTAAAAATGAGAAAGGGTTAAACTTTTTAATTGATTTATCGGGCTAATAAAAAATTTGATCTTTAAAATGCCGCTTTGTGCTGTGCAAAGAAAAGCTATTCATGCATTTACAAATACAAATTGATGCATCCTTATTTCCTCACTCCTTCGTCCTTCAGCCCGTGACCCCCGATGAAATGACACACTGGGTCTTCCCTAGAAATTGGGTGTCTATCAGCTATGATTAATAGTTCATACAAATTATATTAATTTAAAATATGCATTGCTTACTATATAGAGCATAATGAAACAAACTGAGTGCAATATATTTTACTTGATAAACTGTTAATGAATCCAAAAAAAACAAACAATAATAAAAGCTTATTAAGTGAACGATTGAACATCATTACATTGTTCTTTTATAACTGAAATACTTGGGCATTTAACACTTAATTGAACACATAATTACATTAAAGATGACTGTGAATACATGTACAGTAGGTATAAGTTATGCTATCAGGCCAGTCGGTATCTGTGCTAGTACATATGCTAACTAATACAGATATTAATGGTAATTTTAAAGTGGTTCAAAAAGGATTTATCATAACATGATATTGTAGGAATTGTAATCAGACACTAAAGAGAGTAGGCCTACCTATTAAAATTAATTTGAGATCGCTTGGGGTCCTAGTCGTCATTTGGTCAGCGTGACATTACTTTATGACAACGTTGTGAGGATGTCGTAAGTTCCATTTATTATAATCTTGGCTAACGTTACAGAAACGTCGTGGGCACGTCCTCAAAAGACGTCGCTATAGTTTATCTCATGGAGAATAATAATTATATATAGCTATATATATATAATTATTATTATTAAGGAGGTTGAGTCTTCGTAAAAACAATAAAAATCTTAAATTATAAAAGTGCCACTTCACGTGGAGAAGTTTTAAAGTTTCAAAGTGAGTTTTAAATTCATGAGATTTTTATTCATGTTGCCTAATGTGTTTAATCTAGATATTTATCTATGTAAATGCTGCTTGACTGACTATGGGCGTGCGCGTTGAACATGCGAGTCGCTTTCAAACCATAGACTAGTGCTGGGCGGTATACCGGTTCATACCGAAAACCGGTGTATATTTTTGTTATGATATTAATTTTCAATATACCGCCATACCGATGTATTTAATTACACAACGTTCGGAACTAACGTTACGCTGCGCTGCGCGACACTGTTTCAGACGGATCCTTTACAATGTTGCACTTCTAAGCAGCGACTGCGAGACGAGGGTAAACAGCAGTGCTCTGGTGTTACGTTACAGGGAAGATGGATGCTGCAGAACTATGGCGTTATTTTCCTGTCAAATGTCGAGAGTGCATTATTGTAGCGCGAAAGTACATTAATATAATGCGCGAGCGCGAATCTCTCTGCTCGCGCGCGGAATATAATGTGCCGCGCTCTCAGATACACGCTGCTCTTGTTGGAATAGGTCTACTTTCTCTGGGCTCGCTCAGAGAATCCTGCACTTAAAACGTGTTCAGTGCAATCGCGAATCTCTCCTCTTCCCTAGCTAACAATTTTAGGTTATAAGAACGTTTTCATAACGTTCCCATTTAGTTATAAAAACGTTATTTCTGAATGTTCTAGGAACATTCAAAACGTCCATTTTTTTTAGACGTTGTATTAAAGTAACACTATGTCGTTTTTCAACCTTCATTATATATTTCCAAGACCCTTGTGATGGTACATCGACTTACAATAGGTTGAATGACACGTCTGCCGTAGCCTGACAGTGTCTGTATCGCTTTTACTGGCACTATGTAACTTCGGGTTTCGGGTAGGAACCCGAGCACAAAAAAAAATACAAAATTCGACTGCTTTACGGCATACGTCACTTCCCCCACCACCCCAACTTCCTCAAATTCTGACGTGAGAATTTGAACCAACTAGCGTTTGATACCCGTCTGTATGTTGTTGTCATGACCGAAGCAACAACTAAAAGGAAGAAGGCAAAGGTTTTGTCAGAGGTGACTAAAAGAAGAAAAAGGGAGAGTGACAAATTAAAAGACCGGAGAAGGATCACTATTGGAGGGAGAGCAAGACAGTTTGAAGACGGTGAGAGTGTGCGCGCGCGCGACCGGCTCTCTCTGCTCGTTCTTTCAGTAACATGTTGTAACCCTGTCACAAGCGCAGCAGTCAGTCATCTATAAAGTGTTTATAAATGTATAAATAAATTAGGGAGTCAGGGAGATGACTATCGCGCGAAATGTAAAAGGCTGAATAACATGGCCTGGCCATGTTACGGAATCTATCTGGTCTTCCATTTATCTTCATGAATCAAGTAATGCTAGTAGAGTAGCGAATTATCAATCTGGTAGCTACACTAACATGCTAGTTTACGATGGTAAATGCTAGTTTACGATGGTTCACACACAACGCTGGCAGTCTGCCCGCGAGAACTCAATCGGCTTGTCAACAAATGCACACGTGTATCGCCTGGTGTAACCATGACAGATTTTACGACAGTAGTAGAAGATAATACTGTTTCCCAACTGTAGGGGGACCCCGAGAGCAAAAACCACAAAAACGACATAGTGTTGCTTTAACGTTATTTCTTGGTTATAAGAACTTTATTCAAAATGTTATAAGAACGTTCAATTCTCCTGTTATATAAACGTATTAACGTTCTTGCTTGGTTATAAGAACATCATTCAAACGTCATTAGAACGTTCAATTCTCCCGTTATATAAACGTTGTATTAACGTTATTTCCTGGTTATAAGAACGTTATTAGAACGTTAAGAAATAACAATTTTAGGTTATACTGGGTGCTATTCTATTCTACAATATTCACTAATGACAGTAAAATAGACCATCCTAAGTCAATTTACTGCAGTAAATCCTCTCTCAACCAGTAGAAAATGATTTGAACACCTGATTATGCATGAAAAAAAACCGTCATAAACTGGAAAACCGGCATCATTTTGAAAAAAAACGTGATTTTTGGTCCAGCCGCCCAGCACTACCATAGACTGTAAAAAAAAGTTTCAAACACTGGAGCGGTGTAGAGTTGCCATGGAAACGAGGCAGCGCCACTGCAACTGACAAGCAGCAAAACTCCCTCTCTCGCTGTTGTTTTTTTGGTATGCTGAATAATCCTCACTATAATTAACAGTTAATTTCTTTATATATATATTTTTTTTATTTTATTTTTCTGGTGATAAGTGCATAATTAATATCACTATCAGTTTTCTTATGTATTTTCATTTGTTTCTGTTAAGGGATTATTTACAGATTTATATTCGATTTATATAATTATCATCATTATTGTTTTCATTTAAATACTTGTTGCACATATTTTGGGTTCTATAATGAACACTATTGCTTCAAATTAATTCAATATTTTATTATATTTAAAAATTCATGGGTGTGATTGGTTATACGTGCGTACACATCATTGCGTGCATTTGTAGGAGTTCTCGCGATACGCTTCATTCACGATAAAGCAACGCTGATGAAGCATCGCTTGGACGTGTTAATTAATATCATCCTTTACAGGAGTATTGCATTTTCACCACTTTCAGGTGAGTTAGTCTCTAAAGTCAGACAAATAATATACACAACTGTTCCTGACAGTTTTATTGACACACATCTGTTGAATATTTACTTAGTTTAGTGTTTTCGAAAAATCCGTTAGCATCTCAACCGTTTTCAGAACAGGTAATGTTAACTGTTAGGCTAACCTAAGCTCTTGTTTATACAAGTTTGGGCTTTTAATCTCATATTTATGTGTAGATGAGATTTTTTGTTAGCTTAAAGCCAACCAACCCCGTGACGTCACAGGTCATAATACTGCACAATGGCGGCGCCCTTGCCGCGAAAGATATAACGGTGTTTTTTTTTCTTTTATATGTTAACATTTGTCATGTTTCTTACAGGGTATCTGCACACTTTTTAAAGTCAAATTTAAGGCTTTTTAAGACCCAAAGCAATCAAAATTAATGCCTTACATTAGGGGTGCGCAATATTGACAAAAATATGTCTATATTTTCAAAGTTTTGTTGAATGTCCTTGTGGCTGTTTTTATATAGGAAGAACTAAGCGTAAACTTAAAGAAAGATTAGCAGAGCACAAATATGCGATAAGAACAAGCAACCACCAGTATCCTATGGCTCTACATTACAAAGAGACGAACCATGGAAGTAGCGATACTAATCAGTACCCTGGTCTAAACTTGGAATTGGATTTTTCTCCTTTCTTGTAACTGACCACATGCACATGTCAATGTTTTGCTATATGTATCTGTCTATATTAATATCTCAAATTGTATCTTGATGTGAAAAGTGGTAAAATATAGAAATTGTAAAATTATTCAACATCTGAGATTGCACATATTTATTAGAGCATGAAATGAAATTAAATAGTTTTTACAATGTAATATTTTTCTGTAACTTGTCATATAAAGTAACCTCTTGCTATATGTATCCATTTATACTGATATTGTAAACTATCCTGATGTGAAAAGGTGACTTGTCTTATCTAAAGTAACTTGTTGTAATTGCTCTCTGTCAGGTGATATGTGCAGATGAGCACCTGTGCTTCTAGGTCATGTGACCACATGCAGATATATAGCATGCAGTCTACGGACTGCCATTTTGAATTTGCCCTGAAGAAGGCCAAAGAGGCCGAAACATGTTGGCATATGTTTTTTAATGGATAGCCAAGTTTAAATAAAGGCTTTTAAAACTTATATTCCTTTTGAGTGCCTCAGAATTACTATTTATTTGGGAAATATTTTGGATCTCCAAGCTGAAGAGCACCAAAGGAACACACCTCTCAACACCCAAGTAGCACTCCTAGTAACTCATTTGTGGAAATAATTAGATGATATTTTACTGATTGTGTTTGTGTACTGGTACCATGGCTGGTTTAGGCCTGTTGTCGACAGCTGACTCACGAAGATATTCATATTTTTCATATTCTATGCAGTGGTCAGTTCACAGCAGTGACAGAATTTTTTTTTTTTTTTTTTAACGGGCAATATTTGCAAGCTTAAATTGATTTCCAGGGGCATTTTCACCTATATATGGACTTTTTTTTTTTTTTTACTTAGAGGTATGCATCACCTTTTATGTCAAATTCTAACATTCAAATTAAATTATATTAGAATAATAACACAATACCACTGTTACCAGTTAAGTTAAAGGGCACCTATTATGCAAAATTCACTTTTACATGCTGTTTGAACATAAATGTGTGTTGGCAGTGTGTGAGCAAAACCACCCTAGAATGATAAAAATCCACCCAGTGTTTTTTTACAATCTCAATAATTCATATGCACTATCTCAGAATGAGCTGTTCTAAGATTCAGCTTTTTGTGACGTAGAACATGGGAAAGGGGTTTGATTGACAGTGTGGTTGAGGCAGACCCCTCCCTCGGTGATCTGATCCTCCATTGTTGTTTCAACGACAGCCGGACCGCTGTTCTGAAGATTTGTGCTGCCTTCTAGAAAATGCCTCCTAAGAAAAATAAGTGTTTTGTTGTGGGCTGTAATACTTCGCATAGTTGTTTGCACTTGCTTCCGACATCAGAGCCACTGAAAACGCAGTGGGAGGATTTTATTTATGAAGGAAATGCGCCTCTTACACTCCCAAAGTACGTTTATGTTTGCTCAAATCATTTTGAGAGTGACTGTTTTTTGAACGGCGGTCAATTCAAAGCAGGTCTTGCTACAAAATTAATCCTCAAGGGTGGATCGTTGCCTAGTGTTCGCGATCCAACGACAATTCCTGAAGTAAGTGTATTTTATGATTTCTGAGGTGTTTTCAAACATTTGCGTCAACGTTATCACAGTTTGTGTGTGTCTGTGTGTGTGTTGCACAGCGATGACAACGCAATGAGTTCATAAATGTATCAAATAACCATTCCGAGACATCCTGGTCCATTCTCGATCGTGTTTCTTCAGCCGGAGTCTCTTCGTCATCTGGGTCGGACTCTGGTTCAAACATGTATGGCCGAATGCCATACACAATTGCGGGTCTATCACTCTCAGCCATTATGGTTCTACCGACTGTTAATTGCCATAGTTATGCAAGTTACGCCCACATCCAGCGGCAGGGTGGGGATTAGCAGCTCATTTGCATTTAAGGTCGTCTGCCTCAAATCAGCTTGTTTCAAAACAGGCCCCAAAAATGACACATTCAAATGGTTATAATAAATTAACTGGGGGGTATTTTGTGCTGAAACTTCACAAATACATTCTGGGGACACCCAAGACCAATATTACATATTGTAAAAAGGGCCATAATAGGTGCCCTTTAAATCATTACATCAAAATCCATCTTTGCAGTGCAGAGGAGTCACAGAACTGGCATTAATATATTTACACTCCATTTACAATTGCATAAATAAAGCTTTGAGACAGTTTTTTTAAATTCAATATTTAAATAGGAACTGATTTCTAATTGTAACATTTTAATTAAAGGGTACTTTAAATGTGAAACTAAAACAGCCAGTAGGCGGCGGCAAGTCACTGTCTCAGGGAGTCACTCATTCAACCGATTTGTTCAAACGGCTGATTCATTCAGGAAAAATTGTTCATCAATTGTTCAATCGTTAAAATGATTCGTTCAAAACGCAGATTTCAGTCAAAAAAATCATCGCTGTCTGTTGCATTGAGACTCTGCTACGGTTTCATTTTTAAATTCTCGTCGGCGAAATACAGGGAAAACAAACAATATTGTCAATATTGTTTTATGCAACTCACAATGTTCATTTATTGTTCATGATTTAACTGTTATATAAAATAAATATCACATTTGCTATTGTTCACGGGAAAACGGCCCTCTTGCTGATGTGATATTGTATAACATAATATGATATAAATATGAAACAAAAACTCATTTAGGGACATACCTATAGCCTAACTGCACACATCACGCAGTGAAAGCAAGCATGAGAGACAAATGCGATGTCAGCTTGCAGTGCTAATGATTACAATATCATAATAGACAATACACACCACTACACACATAAAAAATGAACTTACAATTGAACTGAAATTAACCAGCTCTCTTCTCCTCTCCTGCTGTTTCGCGTGCAGGAGACAGACGTAATGCTGCCGCGAATGTGACGTGAATGTCACAATCACTAGACGGAAGCAAGGATGCAAGTCACTCGTTTATTGTGAGGTCAGCAGATACACAGTACAGGAACACGGGTGGGCTTGTAGCGCAGGGACTCGGTGATCAGCGTGCTGGTGCAGAGTGGTGGTGAAGAATCCAGTGCAGGTGAAATCCAGACGAGACGAAAACCACGAAGACACCGAACAGGAACTCGAACCAGGACAGGACTGCAGACGGGCACACGATACACCACACGGAAGACACCAAACAAACGATCTGACAAAGAGGGGAGAGTGTGATGAGTTTATATATGTGAGTGAATTGGCAGCAGCTGGTGCAGGGAATGAGATCAGCTGGCGTGCTGATCAGAGTGGAACGAGCGGTAACGCCCTCTCACACACGCTTACACACACATAACAACAAATACACGAGACACGAAGAAAGCAGTGAATTTATGAATCGTGACAGTACCCCTCCTCCTAGGAACGTCTCCTGACGTCCCCAGACTCCCTTACCTGCCGATTGTAATCATCAATAAGGGAGTGATCCAGGATGTCTCTAGCAGGCACCCAACTTCTCTCCTCTGGACCGTAACCTTCCCAGTCCACCAAGTACTGGACTCCGCGTCCCCTCCGCCTTGAGTCCAGAATACGATTTACCGAATATGTGGGTTCCCCTTCTACGAGTCGCGGCGGTGGGGGAACCGGGGCTGGCGGATTAATGCGAGAATGAAATACAGGTTTGATTTTGGATACATGAAAAACGGGATGGATTCTCCTGTACACTGGAGGGAGGTTAAGGCGGACTGCCACCGGACTAATGATCTTGGTGACAGTGAACGGGCCAATGAATTTGGGAGCAAGCTTATTAGAAACGGAGCGGAGAGGAATGTTCTTGGTAGAAAGCCACACTTTGGAACCGACGGAATATACGGGAGGTCTAGACCGGTGGCGATCGGCCTTGGCCTTGGTGCGCGCTCCCACCTGGAGTAGAGTCTCACGGGCTCTAGTCCAAGTGCGACGACACCTCTGGACGAAAGCGTGGGCGGAGGAGACCGCGACTTCGGATTCCAGACTAGGAAAAATTGGTGGCTGGTAACCTAGACTACACTTAAACGGAGATAGGCCCGTGGATGACACTGGTAACGAATTGTGGGCGTACTCCACCATTGACAGTTGTTGGCTCCATGAGAAAGGATTCTTGGAGACCAGACATCGCAACGTTCTCTCCAAATCCTGGTTGGCTCTCTCAGTTTGACCATTGCTCTGGGGATGAAACCCTGAGGACAGACTCACAGTCGCACCCAGTAATCTACAAAACTCCTGCCAAAATTTAGACACAAATTGGGGTCCTCTGTCGGAAACCACGTCTGTCGGGAGGCCATGTAACCGAAAGACGTGGTTAACGACTGTTAACGCTGTCTCCTTGGCTGAGGGTAATTTGGGCAAGGGAATGAAATGGGCCGCCTTCGAGAACCGGTCCACCACGGTCAAAACTACCGTGTTACCCTGAGAGGGTGGGAGGGCGGTGACAAAATCTAGAGCGATATGGGACCAGGGTCTCGAAGGGACCGGCAGCGGTTGAAGGAGCCCATCTGGGGGTCGATTGGAAGTCTTACCAGTGGCACAAACTGAGCAAGCCAAAACAAAACTGTGAACGTCGCGAGCCATGCGTGGCCACCAAAATCGTTGCCTGACTAAAGATGTGGTGCGACTAACTCCTGGATGACAAGCCACGTTGGAACAATGCCCCCACTGAATGACGTCGGACCGTAATTTCTCTGGCACAAATAAACGGTTCGGTGGACAACCGACCGGAGGCGTTACCCCTTGTAAGGCCGTCTTGACCTTCGATTCGACCTCCCATGTGAGTGTAGAGATAATTAAGGTCTCTGGAAAAATGCACTCGGGAGTAGACGGGCGATCGGAACGGTCAAAAATGCGCGATAAAGAATCGGGTTTGATGTTCTTAGAACCCGGGCGGTACGAGAGAGTAAAGTCAAAACGTCCGAAAAAAAGTGCCCACCGAGCCTGCCTAGAGTTTAATCTTTTAGCGGTTCTAATGTATTCCAGATTCTTATGGTCGGTCCAGACGATAAAAGGTACCCCCGACCCTTCTAACCAGTGGCGCCATTCCTCCAACGCTAACTTGACTGCCAACAACTCTCTATTACCAATATCATAATTACGTTCGGCAGGGGACAAACGGTGAGACAAAAACGCGCATGGATGCACTCTGTCGTCTGAAGGAGAACGTTGGGATAACACTGCACCTACCCCCACCTCTGACGCATCGACCTCCACCACGAACTGACGTGATGGATCAGGGGTAACCAGGATGGGGGCTGAAACAAAGCGGCCTTTCAGTTTGGCAAACGCAGCTTCAGCTGCGTCTGACCACCTGAACGTAGTTCTGGGGGAGGTCAAGGCGGTCAGAGGCGAGGCTAGTTGGCTGAAATTGCGAATGAAACGCCGGTAAAAATTGGCGAACCCCAGAAACCTCTGTAGGGCCTTACGGGAATCTGGACTTGGCCAATCCACCACAGCCTTAACCTTCTCAGGATCCATACGCATTCCCTCAGACGACACAATGTACCCTAAGAAAGGAACAGACTGTGCATGAAAAGCGCATTTCTCCGCCTTGACAAAAAGCCCATTCTCTAGCAACCTCTGAAGCACTCGTCGGATGTGCTGCACGTGTTCCTGGAGAGAAGAAGAAAAGATCAATATGTCATCCAGGTAGACATATATGAACTGGTCGACCATATCTTGCAGCACGTCATTGACGAGTGCCTGGAAGACTGCTGGGGAGTTGGACAACCCGAAAGGCATGACCAAGTATTCAAAGTGCCCCCTGGGGGTATTAAAAGCAGTCTTCCATTCATCCCCCTTCCTGATGCGGACCAAATGATAAGCATTACGTAAATCCAACTTTGTGAAGATCGACGCTCCCTGCAACCTCTCGAAGGCTGAAGACATCAGCGGCAAAGGATAAGTATTCTTTACCGTGATGCTGTTCAGCCCCCGGTAGTCAATACAAGGTCGCAGGGATCCGTCCTTCTTCCCCACAAAAAAGAACCCCGCCCCCGCTGGAGAAGAGGAAGGACGGATGAACCCCGATGCCAGAGAATCAGAAATATATTTCTCCATAGCCTCTCTTTCTGGAACAGAAAGTGAATATAACTTGCCCTTAGGCGGAGACGTACCTGGTAGTAACTCTATAGCACAGTCATAGGGACGATGCAGAGGGAGAGAAGCAGCACGAGACTTACTGAACACCTCCTTCAGGTCTAGATACTCCGTGGGCACGTTTGACAAATCCACTGCTTCCTCCTGAAACATAGAAACAGAAACAGACGGACAAGCAGACACAAGACAGACATTTACTGCTCCACTCTGATACAGATCTCTGCTGCCAGTCTATTTTGGGATTATGTTCAATGAGCCAGGGGTGTCCTAAAACAATGGGTGCGAGGGGGGAGTCCAGAATGTAGAAGGAGATAATTTCCGTGTGATTGCCAGATATGCTGAGTGTGATGGGTCCAGTGGTGAAGGAAATAGTGGGAAGTCTTTGGCCGTTGAGAGCGTGAACTGCGATGGTACGGGTGAGAGGCAGAAGGGGAACCTGAATCTTGAGTGCGAATGTGTAGTCCATGAAATTACCTTCCGCCCCAGAGTCCAGTAGTGCTCGACAGTCGTGAATGTGGGCTGACCACCTAAGTCTTACCGGGAGGAGTGTAGATGTTGATGAGGTCTTCTCAGCGGAGATCCCACCCGACAGTAGCCTCAGATTTACTGCCGGACTTGCCCTTTTACCGGGCAGTTGAAAGCAAAATGTCCCGCTGTGCCACAGTAAAGGCAAAGGCCTTGGGATCTCCGCCTCTCCTTCTCCTCCCGGGAAAGCCGAGCTCGCCCGACCTGCATGGGCTCTTGGTCGTAAACTGGGCTGACCACGTCCCCGCCGCTGGCTCGCGGATACTCCACCGCTCCAGACCCCCGCGCGGGTAGTCTCCGTCGTTCGACCCGGGAAAGTTGGGAATCCACACGGAGCGCCAGTTCGATTAAACCATTGAGAGTGGTAGGTAAATCCAGAGCATAAATCTCTCTCTGGACGCGGTCAGCCAGCCCATGCAGGAACATATCCCACTGCGCCTCCTCGTTCCACTGACACTCAGCCGCCAGAGTCCGAAACTCAATTGAGTAGTCCGATACAGATCTTTCGTCTTGCTTAAGGTCCGCGAGAATCCGTGCCGCTTCTCTTCCCGCGACCGCGCGGTCGAAAACTCTCTTCATTTCGGCGGCGAGTGTCTGGAACGAGGAACAGCATGGATCTTGGTTCTCCCACACCGCCGTCCCCCATAGAGCTGCCCTCCCAGTCACCAGCGTGAGTACAAACGCGACCTTGCTTCGTTCCTCCGCAAAGGTCCTGGGCTGCAGAGAAAAGTGCATTGAACAGCGTGTTAAGAAGGCTCTGCAAAAGTTAGGCTCACCGTTGTATGACTCGGGCACCGGTAGGCGGGGCTCTGACTGGGGGACATTCTCTGGTGGTACGGGGGGAGCGGGCGGTGGGGGTGGCGCAGTGGGAACTTGCATAAGTTGGAATCGCTGGGTGAGCTCGGACACCTGCGCCACAAGAGCTTGAATAGCCCGACCCGACTCGTTCATACTCCTCTCCTGGGAATCCATCCGTGAAATGCTGGATCTGATGAATTCGTCCAGCGAAGAGGAGGTTCCGCTTGCTGCTTCCATGGTGGTCAGATCGTTATGTCACAATCACTAGACGGAAGCAAGGATGCAAGTCACTCGTTTATTGTGAGGTCAGCAGATACACAGTACAGGAACACGGGTGGGCTTGTAGCGCAGGGACTCGGTGATCAGCGTGCTGGTGCAGAGTGGTGGTGAAGAATCCAGTGCAGGTGAAATCCAGACGAGACGAAAACCACGAAGACACCGAACAGGAACTCGAACCAGGACAGGACTGCAGACGGGCACACGATACACCACACGGAAGACACCAAACAAACGATCTGACAAAGAGGGGAGAGTGTGATGAGTTTATATATGTGAGTGAATTGGCAGCAGCTGGTGCAGGGAATGAGATCAGCTGGCGTGCTGATCAGAGTGGAACGAGCGGTAACGCCCTCTCACACACGCTTACACACACATAACAACAAATACACGAGACACGAAGAAAGCAGTGAATTTATGAATCGTGACAGCGAAATGTCACGTGAACAAGCAAATCCACAAAGAACGAATAATAAATAAAAAAGTACGCTAATTAGATAGTTTTCATTTGGAAAACATTTAGATATGTCTAAGTCAAATTGCCATCGAAAATGTAAGACCTTTCATTAGTAAAAATAAGACTTTTTATGGCCTTAAATTTTTAAAATCTAATTTAAGACTTTTAAAGGATCTGCGCGGGGACCCTGATAGAGCAGTGTAAATATTGCATAAGGCCATCCTCAACCTTACAGTCGGATACTTGTATGACACTCCATCTGACACGTTAGTTAGTTACCGAACTAAACTACCAGTGTGAAAGCACCCTCAGTCAGAGTCTGCGAATTCCTAGCTAGCAGTTACTAGCGTAAACAAATAGGCGCTAACGTGTACAGTAGGCTAGGATAAACTTTAGGATAGGATAAACTTTATTTGTCCCCGTAGGGAAATTTGTCTTGGGCAAAGTGCTACAGTATTACCCAACACACAACACAATACACAACACAACAATGTACACAGCACAACAACGTATACAAATAAAATACAAGATATGTAAAGTGCTTAACACAGTAGAGTGCTACTGCTAATGTGCTATAGGTGCATTATTCCGGGTCATATTCAACAATTTTATCGAGGCTGGAACAAATGAAAGCTTCAGTCTATTATTTTTACAAATTGGCATTCTCAGTCCCTTTCCCGATGGCAGCGGTTGGTATTCGCTAAAAAGAGGATGTTCAGAGTCAGTACTAATACTCATCGCTCTTCTCATCATTGCCTCTTCGTATAGAGCAGAGATGCCCAAACTAGGGCCCGCGGGCCAAAGTTGGCCCGTGGTAACCTTTGATTTGGCCCACCATACCGTCCGGGGGGAGGGGGGGAGAGGAGAGGGGGGAGGGGGGGAGAGGAGAGGGGGGAGGGGGGGAGAGGAGGGGGGGAGAGGGGGGGGGTGATACCTTCGACACAGATCATTTCATTCGTCGTTTCTAATTTGACATAACATTTTTGTTTGTTTTATTGTTGAACTACAACAGAGTAAACTGAAATGAAATGTTTAAATTAAATGTAAATGAATTAGATTTTTTTCCTGTAAATGCGCAATAATGGAGAAATCAAGGCGGCACACAGACAAGAGAAATTAATAAATAAATCCATAGCAACTTTAATGTAATACAGTTTGATTTATGATGCAAAATTTACTTTTGGCCCACGGCCCTCAATCAAGTTTGATTTGTGGCCCTTCATAGGAAAAAGTTTGGGCACCCCTGGTATAGAGACTGTATGGGTTCATATTGTTTTATTCTTATGATTTTCATGGCTGTTTTGTGGATATAGGCCAATTTGTTTTTCAATTGAACAGACAAATTTCCAAACCAGACTATGATTCCATAACGAATAAGACTTTCAAGCGTGGCTTGGTAAAAAACAAGTAAAATGCCACTGCCCACCCAGTCTCAATCTTCTTAAAAAGTAAAGCCTCTGTTGTAGTCGTGTGCACAGACTGTCAATGTGTCTTCCAACAAAAACATTGTCCATATAAAAACCCAGGTATCTATAATATGTAACTTGCTGTATCACTGTGTCTTTAATGATCACAGACTTGTGTTCAGATACACTTCTTGGGTCAAGGACCATTTCTTGTGTTTTTGTCACGGGCGACAAAAACGCTTAGCGAGCGGAACCCCTTTGAGTCACGAGTTTCCCGAGGGAACGATTTGTGGGCGACACATCCCACTCCGGTTCCGGGTGTGGCAGAATCATTGCCCGGTCTGATTAGCGCTAATGCACTACAGGTGCGAGAGAGAGAGAGGAGCGGCGTTTACACGGGCTGTTTGCTTCATAAGCCATAGATAAACGGGCTATTCAGAGAACGTCTGTGGTCGTTGGTCCGTTGTTGGTCCCGTGCTGTTCTGTGGTTCTGGGTTTCTCGGAGCAGTGGTGGTCACAAGCTTATTCTGGGAAACTGTCTGGGTGTGGAAGCCGCCCATTGAAGTTGCTGGATCAGAGTGATCGTCTGTGGGAAATCTGCTGGACTGAGTTATCGATCGAACTTGCACTGAGAGGAGAGAGAGAAAGATAAGTGAATTGATTTCATCTTGTGAACATTCAAACAGCTTAAAGAGAATACAGTGAGTGTGGATCTGACTGTTGGAGAAGCTATGTGTTTCAGAGTGTGTTGAGGAGGAACTGAAGATTTAATATTCCCCACGTGAGTGTAACAAACGGATTGAGGCCTCTGAACAGCCCTATCGTGTGAGTGAATTGCAGTGCTTTTGCCTTATTGATACACATTGATTTATGGCTGTGGAATTGAAGTGAACACTAGTGTGGTGTGCTTTTGCTGAGAAGTGGCCCCAACCCATGCTTGCACGTTTGTGGAAAGTTGTTACTATATCTGTTCTCCATCAGAAGTCTAGAGTGATACAGCCGAGCTGAAAAGCAGCCTGTACTGTGAAGATCCTTACCTGTTCTCCTTACTGTCTGAGTCTGGAAGTATGCAGCATCGCTGGTGAAGTAAGCTTTTAAACCACTGTCTCACTATCATGAACTGAAGAAAATACTTTGTATTGTGAAGATCCTTACCTGTTCTCCTTACTGTCTGAGTCTGGAAGTATGCAGCATCGCTGGTGAAGTAAGTTTTTAAACCACTGTCTCACTACTGCGAACCGAAGAGAGTACTTTGTACTGTGAAGAATCCTTACTTGTTCTACTTACTGTCTGAGTCTGGAAGTATGCAGCATCGCTGGTGAGGTAAGCTTTTAAACCACTGTCTCACTACTGTGAACCGACGAAAGTACTTTGTACTGTGAAGAATCCTTACCTGTTCCACTTATTGTCCGAGTCTGGAAGTATGCAGCATCGGTGGTGAAGTAAGCTTTTAAACCACTGTCTCACTATCATGAACTGAAGAAAATACTTTGTATTGTGAAGATCCTTACCTGTTCTCCTTACTGTCTGAGTCTGGAAGTATGCAGCATCGCTGGTGAAGTAAGCTTTTAAACCACTGTCTCACTATCATGAACTGAAGAAAATACTTTGTATTGTGAAGATCCTTACCTGTTCTCCTTACTGTCTGAGTCTGGAAGTATGCAGTATCGCTGGTGAAGTAAGCTTTTAAACCACTGTCTCACTACTGTGAACCGAAGAGAGTACTTTGTACTGTGAAGAATCCTTACTTGTTCTACTTACTGTCTGAGTCTGGAAGTATGCTGCATCGCTGGTGAAAGAAGCTTTTAAATCACTGTCTCATTACTGTGCACTGACGAAAATACTTTGTATTGTGAAGAATCCTTACCTGTCTACTTACCTCCTGAGTTCCGAAGTGTGCAGCTATCGCTGGAAAAGGAGTGCTTACCTGGTTACTTACCTTCTGAGCCCCGAAGTGTGCAGCTATCGCTGGAAAAGGAGTGCTTACCTGGTTATTTACCTTCCGAGCCCCGAGGTGTGCAGCTATTGCTGGAAGAAGAGTGCTTACCTGTCTACTTACCTTCTGAGCCCCGGAGTGTGCAGCTATTGCTGGAAGAAGAGTGCTTACCTGTCTACTTACCTCCTGAGTTCCGAAGTGTGCAGTTATTGCTGGAAGAAGAGTGCTTACCTGTCTCTCTACCGTCGGGGCCATGGAGTGTGTAACATCCCGGGGAAGGAGCCCTCGATCTGCCCAGCTGTTCCGGGGAGAAGGCCCAGCGACCGTTACCATCCTTTTCTTTACTTCCATAAATACAGTGCTTAATAAAGATTGTTATTTCTTGAAATTTACCTTTGCCTCTGTCTGGTCCATTCCGTTGCGTACCTGTGGTGTTGGCTCCTCACGGTGGTGTCTGGAGTCAGGGGCGGTTGGTCATACGAGTCCGCCCCGACCTGTGACTTTTTTTTTACATTTAACATAAGACAGTTCTTGTCACACCACTGAATGAAAGTATCTATTTCACTATGGTAGGATGATGGGTCCATATCTTTGTGTAGGTGACTCAGAATAACAGTATCATCAGCATATTTTATAATACTACTGTTATTATGTGTGCTCCAGCAATCATTTGTATACAAAGCAAAAAGCACAGGTGATGACACACACCCTTGTGGCACTCCCGTGTTACTGTATCTTACTTAGAAAGTATTTCATTGACTCTGACCTGCTGAGTTCTATTACTTAAAGGGACATTAAGTAAGAATTACTCCCATCTTGCGGTGAAATTGTATTTTGCATTCAAACGAATTGTGCTCTCCAGCGCCTCGCGTTTTCAAATGCGTGTTGCATCTACGGTAGCTGTTATGTACCAAAAAGCTATGACAGGATGTCTTCTAATAGCACTTAGTCGAGTTTTCCTTCGGGTGAACAGGTTTGTTATCTCAAACAAACTTCAAATTGACACAACGAACAAACGAATGTTACAGTATGAAGTAATGAGTGTCAAAAACATGAACTATTGTAATTAGTAGTTATGCCTTGTTTACTCATTATATTTGTTTTGAAGTATGTGCATTGTTAGATATCAACATCAGATGATTCAACAGTAGGGAGAGGAAGAAGTAGAGGTAGAGGAAGAGGACAGAGAGGCAGTGGATCAGTGGGATCTAGGCGAGGAGGAAGAGGAGGAGAGTGAGAGTCAATACAACGACGATAAAGATGACCGGCAGCTACAAGAGCTACATACAGAATTTATGCGTCTGTATTATTCGATGTGAGGTCACAGTATAAATGATAAATAACAGAAAATATCAGATAACATAAAAATTGAAGTAGACTTAGCTATGCAAACAATGCAAGAACAATCATATGCTCTATTAAAATATATTTGTATCGAATTTCTAGCTTACAAAAGTAAACTTACAAACTTTTTTTAGCGCCTTCTCTACTTTCCTCAATAGCTGCTATTCATCAAAGAGCCTGTTTAACTTTTAACTGTAAATGTTCTTCTGTCTATATAATAAAAGTAAACAACCAAGCAATTAAAAAAAAACTTGTAATTAAGACTGTAACATTGACTTACCTGTCGAGGAGAAAGCAGGCAACTTCAGCGTCTCTTTTGAATTCTTTCTCCTGCATTAGCTCTTTCCACCGGGAAAAAGCAATCCCGACATTCACTCGTGGTTTTTGTATCCTCCGGTCACGTTTCCTTTTCATCATTTTTGGTCTGTTTTGGAGGATTTCTTATCCAGTGGCTCGGCATAGGTATGGTCCACCATTAAAAATAAAAGTGACAAGTGCCTCTCACTGCTCTGCTCCTCCGTTTCTGCTGCTTTCAGTTTCGTCACGCTGGCTCTGAACGAAAACGCGTTGTGGAAACGCGTTGGCCTAGTACTTTTTGACCCTCTCTGCTATTATAGTTTTTCAAGATGACGGAACGACATGGAAGCCTCCGTGGACCTACCCGTATATAAATGTAATAAATTCTTCGTTTACAAGGATAAATCAGATAATTGGCAGAGGTATTTGTACACCATTGGGGACATATTTATGAATAAAAATATTGATTTTAGATTATAAATTACCTAAAAAGTTACTTATAGTCCCTTTAAAAAAGAATGAAACCATTTAATTAAAAAAGCACTGACACCCATACCATACAGCTTCTCCAAAAGCAGATATGTCTGCACAGTATTAAATGCTGAACTAAAATCAACGAATAAAATACGAGCATAAGCTTTAGTATTTTCAAGATGCTTAGACACAAGATGAACAATTGTAAGAACAGCATCCTAAGATACTTCAGTTAGCTTACTTGAAAAGTCTAGGGTGCTTTCACACTGGCAGTTCACACTGGCACCCGAGACTGCCTGGAGGAGGTGTGGTTCGAGTGTATGTGAAAGCATCACGGACCCGGGTGCGCGCTTGTTCAGGAAGTAAAGTGACCTGCGCATGCTTTTTAGCTGATTATGATGTATTTAGTTAAATAAAACACATGTAAGGGATGATAGTGTTGATAATTTACCTTGGATAAGAGCGAGAGTGAGTCTGCAGTGTATTCGCACACACACACAGCATGTGGACTCAGGGCAACAAATTAATGGAAACCACTGTCTCCTGGGTTTGCAATCAGCAGAAAGCCAAATGCGAAACACAGTAAACCTGTGTTGTTCACTCAGCTGCGCACAATAGCACCAAATTAATAAAAAACAATATATTGACCCACATTCTATTGTCTATCATGCGTCGTGCACGTTTGCGATGACGTAAGATGCACGCAAACGCACCAGGATTCCATAGAATCAAGTCTACTATAAGAACCAGAAGGTCAGTGTGTCAGGGAACTAAAGTCATCTCAGCAGACCAGCCCCTGCACAAATCTCTCAAATCGCTGATCAATTGCTCCTGTCTGCCTCGCTGCCTGCTGTGCTGTGAGTTTTGTCTGCTTCGAGGCTGTAAGCTCCGTCTAAGCCTCGTATTAAGTCAAGTCAAGTCAACTCAAGTCAAGTCAAATATATTTATATAGCGCTTTTCACAATACAGATTGTATCAAAGCTGCTTCACAGTATCAATCAAAACAACTTAACAATGTTTGTTTATTACTGGAAAAAAAAGACATCCAAGTTTGGTAGAGCTGATCAATGGTATGATTGGTTAATTAATTTGAATATCCCCAACTGAGCAAGCCAAAGGCAACAGTGGCAAGGAACCGAAAAACTCCATCCAGGACCTAATGGTGTCCTAAAACTCCATCAGATGACCCAATGGAGAAAAAAAAACCTTGGGAGAACCCAGGCTCAGTCGGGGGCCAGTATTAGCTTCGTATTTCTTTCTCAGAATCAGAATCAGAATCAGAAAGAGCTTTATTGCCAAGTGTGCTTGCACACACAAGGAATTTGTTTTTGGTACTGAGGCTTCCAGTGGACATATACAAATACAACAAGAAACATAATACTACAAATTATAAGAATAAAAAATAAAAATATAAATATATGAGAATAAAAGTATCACAGTTGGCTTTAGTCAGAATAGACATTTCCAGATTTACAGATTATGAACATATTTACAGTGTTTTGAATATTATAAATAAATAAATCTACATATAAGTATCACCTGAGTTGTAGGGTATTGCACTAAACAGTGGGTGTATTGCACTTTTAGGCGTATGCATTGGGAGGTGTGTTAACTGTTCAGGAGGGAAATGGCCTGTGGGAAGAAACTGTTCCTGTGCCGAGATGTTCTAGTGGCCAGTGATCTGAGTCGCCGTCTTGACGGTAACAGTTCAAACAGGTGGTGTCCAGGATGAGTGGAGTCTGTGATGATTTTACCTGCTCTCTTCCTCACTCTGGAAGAGTACAGGTCCTGGAGGGTTGGCAGGGGGGCACCAATAATCCTCTCCGCAGTCCGGACTGTCCGTTGTAGTCTCCTGATGTCTGATTTGGTAGCTGAACCAAACCAGACAGTGATGGAAGTGCATAAGACAGACTCAATGACGGCTGAGTAGAACTGAATCAGCAGCTCCTGTGGCAAGTTGAACTTCCTCAGCTGGCGAAGGAAGTACAGTCTCTGCTGGGCCTTTTTCACAGTGGAGTCAATGTGATTGTCCCACTTCAGGTCCTGAGAGATGATAGTGCCCAGGAACCTGAATGACTCCACTGCTTCCACAGTGCTGTTCATGATGGTGAGTGGGGGGAGTGCTGGGCTGTTCCTCCTGAAGTCCATGATCATCTCCACTGTTTTGAGCGTGTTCAGCTCAAGGTTGTTATAACTGCACCAGACAGCCAGCTGTTCAACCTCCAGTCTGTAAGCAGACTCGTCACCGTTTTGGATGAGACCGATGACAGTGGTGTCGTCTGCAAATTTCAGGAGCTTGACAGTGGGGTCTTTAGAAGTGCAGTCATTAGTGTACAGGGAGAAGAGCAGTGGGGAGAGAACGCACCCTTGGGGGGCGCCAGTGCTGGTGGTGAGAGTCCTGGATGTGTGTTTCCCCAGTCTCACTCGCTGCTGCCGGTCCGTCAGGAAGCTGGTGATCCACTGACAGATCGAGGATGGTATGGAGAGCTGGGTCAGTTTGGCTGTGAGAAGACCAGGCATGATGGTATTGAAGGCCGAACTGAAGTCCACAAAGAGGATCCTTGCATAAGTCCCTGGTCTGTCGAGATGTTGCAGGATATAATGCAGTCCCATGTTGACTGCATCATCCACAGACCTGTTTGCTCTGTAAGCAAACTGAAAGGGATCCAGCAGGGGTCCAGTGATGTCCTTCAGGTGGGCCAGCACCAGTCTTTCAAACGACTTCATGACCACAGATGTGAGAGCGACAGGTCTGTAGTCATTAAGTCCAGTGATTTTTGGGTTTTTTGGGGACAGGAATGATAGTGGAGCGTTTGAAGCAGCAGGGAACTTCACACTGCTCCAATGATCTATTGAAGATCTGCGTGAAGACCGGGGCCAGTTGGTCAGCGCAGGCTTTTAAACAAGCAGATGAGATGCCGTCTGGGCCTGAGGCTTTCCTAGTCTTCTGTTTTTTGAAGACTCTGCTCACGTCCTCCACACAGACCTTAAGCTCAGGTTGGATGGCAGGAGGGGGGAGTAATGGGAGTGCAGGAGGTGATGGTGAATGTGTGAAGTGCAGGTCAGAGCCTGTGTGTGGTGTGAATGAGGGCTTTTCAAACCTGCAATAAGTCCACAGATCGAGGGGATGGTGACTTGTAGTTGGTGATGTTCCTCAGGCCATTCCAGACTGATGATGGGTCGTTGGATGAAAACTGGTTTTTCAGTTTTTCAGAGTAGTTCCTTTTAGCAACTCTGATCTCCTTTGTCAATCTGTTTCTGGCCTGGTTATACAAGATTTTATCCCCACTTCTGTAAGCATCCTCTTTGGCATGACGAAGGTGTTTGAGTTTCCCAGTAAACCATGGTTTATCATTAGTAAATGATAAGAATGTCCTGGTAGGAATGCATGTATCCTCACAGAAACTTGAGGATATGATGTTACAGTATCTGTGAGCTCATCCAGATCGTTGGTAGCAGCTTCAAAAACAGTCCAATCAGTGCAATCAAAGCAGGCCTGTAGATTCTGCTCTGCTTCATTAGTCCATCTTTTTACAGTCCTTATTACAGGTTTAGCTGATTTCAGTTTCTGCCTGTAGGTCGGTATGAGATGAACCAAACAGTGATCAGAGAGCCCCAAAGCTGCTCGTGAAACGGAGTGATACGCATCTTTTATTGTGGTGTAACAGTGGTCCAGTATATTACTGTCTCTGGTGGGACATGTAACGTGTTGTCTGTATTTTGGTAGTTCACGGGAAAGATTTGCTTTGTTAAAATCCCCAAGAATGATTAAAAGAGAGTCTGGGTACCTTTGTTCTGTTTCAGCTATTTGTTCAGCCAGCTGTTGTAGCACCGCGCTCACGCACGCGTCTGGAGGGATGTAAACATTCACGAGAATGAAAGAGGAAAACTCCCGAGGCGAGTAGAAGGGTTTACAGTTTATGAAATGTGCCTCTAAATTAGGAGAGCACATCTTCTTCAGTGTTGTTACATCTGAACACCAACTTTCGTTAATGTAGAAACACAATCCACCACCTCTTGTTTTCCCCGTTAGCTCCGCGATGCGATCCGCTCGGAAAAGCTGGAAGCCCGGCAGATGTATTGCGTTGTCCGGTATGGCTTCACTCAGCCAGGTTTCAGTGAAGCACAGAGCAGCAGAGTTTAAAAAATCCTTGTTAGTACGGGTGAGGAGAAGAAGTTCGTCCGTTTTGTTAGGAAGGGATCGGAGATTCGCGAGATGAATACTGGGGAGTGCAGTGCGCAGGCCGCGCTCGCGGAGTTTAACCAGAGCGCCGGCTCGCTTCCCGCGTTTGCGTCTGAACGCGCGTTTGAACAACACCGCTGCCCCACCGACGAGAATGTCCTGCAAGACGTCCGAATAATCAAAAACTGTAGAAAAGTTATCTGGTGTGTGTTTCCTAATGTCCAGTAGTTCGTCTTTGGTGAAACTGATAGGAAAAGAATGACTAAACGCAGAACAAACAAACAAAAACAACACAATAGCTGGAGAGCCCCACACAGAGGCAGCCATCCGCGGCGCCATCTTGGATGTAAAAAAAAAAAAAAAAAAGGAGCTTCGTATTTCGTATTAGCTTCGTATTTCTTTCTGTTTTGAACCATCATTTACTATCATTTCTAATTGTTTATACTACTAATTACAGCTTACTTAACATTCGCTAGCTTCCGTTATTCTTAGCACGACACACTAGTAACTTGCTAGTCTGTTAACGCGCCACCCGTGCGCTCAGTTTATTTATTTATTTGATCTCGCGTGCCCGTGCCTCTGAGTTAATAAAAGCCCAGGTGAGTAAGAATCAGTCAACAAACACGGTGAGTAATGTCTTGTCCTGATATTGCCACCTGCACTTCATGCCACATGTTTAGTATAGCCTATAGCCTTCCCCGTCGGCAATATAGGATATATATGTGATAAATGCAAGGAAACAGTCAGGCTGACGGAGAAGATTTCAGAACTAGAGACACGCATCCAAACTTTAATTGAGGATAAAAAGTGTGCAACAGCTTTAGATACTATTTTGGATGCGCCTAGCATAGTGAACCCTTTACATGATTCGGTTCCGGCTGAAGTAGAGCCCGTGCAGCCAGGCAGATGGGTGACAGTGAGGGATCGCTCTAGTCGCGGATCAAAAAACCACTCTTCCATTCCGATTACCATAACAAATCGATTTGCCCCCCTCAGTGAAACACCCACTGAGAATCCTGTTGAATGTGCCCTAGTTATTGGCGATTCTATTACACGGAACTTGAAAATAAAGACACCAGCCACCATAGTCACATGTTTGCCAGGAGCCAGAGCGCCTGACATCAAAGCAAATCTAAAAAGTGCTGGCTAATGTTAATCGTAAATTCTCTAAGATTATTATTCACGTCGGCACTAATGATGTTCGACTCCGCCAGTCGGAGATCACCAAAATTAACATTAAAGAGGTGTTTGAACTCGCAAGTACGATGTCAGGCACTGTAATTTGCTCTGGCCCCCTTCCTGTTCGAAGGAGTGATGAGATAGTTAGTAGATTGTGTTCACTCAATGGCTGGCTGTCTAAGTGGTGTCCGCAAAATAATATAGAATTTGTAGACAATTGGAAAAGTTTTTGGGGCAAACCTGACCTGTTGAAAAGAGATGGTATTCATCCCTCCTGGGATGGTGCTGCTCTTCTCTCTATTAATTTGGCTCATAGTCTTAGAGATAAAACATGACAATCTGGGGCTCAGGTCAGGTAGCAGACAGACTGGCTAAACCGACCGTCTGCTAGCGGCCTCGCGTCACCAAGGTCAGATAAATCCCATCACATAGAGGCTCTTTCACCTAGATATCATCATATAGAGACTGTGTCTGTTCCCTGAATTTGGAAATACAAAAAACTTCCAAACCTATCTAAGGTTAAAAATTTAATTGATGTTCAACAAATAAAAAACAGATATAATACAGATGAGCAAACGATAAAGCTTGGGTTGCTGAATATTCGATCCCTTACTTCAAAAGCGCTCATAGTTAATGATATGATTTCAGATTATAACCTAGATGTGCTGTGTTTGATAGAAACCTGGCTAAAACCAAACAATTACATTACTTTAAATGAGTCCACCCCGCAAGATTACTGTTATAAACATGAACCTCGTCCGAAAGGCAAAGGGGGAGGTGTTGCTGTAATTTATAGTAATATTTTCAAAACCACTAAGAAATCTAGTTTTAAATATACTTCTTTTGAAGTGTTGGTGCTTAATGTAAAAATATATAGTGTAACCGATAAATCACATTTGAGAATTCTGCTGGCTACTGTATACAGGCCACCAGGGCACCATAAAGACTTTATCAAAGAATTTGCTGACTTTCTATCAGAATTAGTTCTGGCTGCAGATAAAGTACTAATTGTTGGAGATTTTAACATACATGTAGATAATGAAAAAGATGCATTGGGATTGGCATTTAAAGACATTGTAAACTCAATTGGAGTTAGACAACACGTGTCAGGACCTACTCATTGTCATAATCATACTCTAGATCTAATATTATCACATGGAATAGATGTTGATGCCGTTGAAATACTGCAGCAGAGCGACGACATCTCAGATCATTATCTAGTCTTGTGTAAACTTCATTTGGCGAAGGCTGCAAAGCCGACTCCGTGTTATAAATATGTTAGACCTATCACTTCTGCCACGAAAGATTGCTTTATCAATAATCTTCCTGATCAGTTTCATCATCTCAGCATCCCAGATAGCATAGAAGAACTTGATATTGCAACAGAAACTTTTAACTCTCTCTTTTCCAGCACTTTAGACACATTGCTCCGCTGCGCTTAAAGAAGATCAGAGAAAATAGTCCAACGCCGTGGTACAACGAGCACACTCAGGCCCTTAAGAGAGCAGCCAGAAAAATGGAGCGCAACTAGAAGAAAACAAAACTAGAGGTATTTCGGATTTCATGGAAGGAGAGCTCGATTGCTTACAGAGAGGCTTTAAAAGCTGCTAGATCTGCTTATTTTTCAACCCTATTAGAAGAAAATAAACGTAATCCTAAGTATTTATTTGAAAAAGTGGCTAAACTAACGAAAAAGGAAGCTTCAAGCCCAGAAGTTTCCAAGAAACACAGCAGTAATGACTTTATGAACTTCTTCACTTATAAGATCGATAATATCAGGGACAAAATTATAACTATGCAACCGTCTACTACAGTATCGCATCAGGGAGTGCTTTATAGTCTCCCTGAGGAAAAATTTGATTCATTTGTTGCTATAGGAGAAGAAGAATTTTGCAAAATCGTTAACTCATCTAAATCGACAACTTGTATGTTAGATCCTATACCGACTAAACTATTGAAAGAGATGCTTTCAGAGGTCAAAGATCCTCTTCTCAATATCATTAATTCGTCTTTGTCTCTAGGATACGTACCAAAACCCTTTAAGCTGGCTATGATTAAACCGCTTGTTAAAAAAATGCAACTTGATCCTACAGAATTAGTTAATTACAGGCCGATCTCGAATCTGCCTTTTCTGTCAAAGATATTAGAAAAGGCAGTATCCTCACAACTGTGTTCCTTTCTTGAAGGAAATGATATCTGCGAGGATTTTCAGTCAGGATTTAGACCGTATCATAGTACTGAGACTGCTCTCATTAAAGTCACAAATTATTTGCTCTTATCATCCGATCGTGGTTGTATCTAGGGATGACCGTTTGACCGATGGTTGACCGTCTCAACGTTAACCGATCAAAGTTGTCTGTAGTCGGTTAAAAAAAATCTCTAAATTAGGCTATTATAGACAGTGGACTAAACACTACTACAGTTAGCCATCTCATTCCAAGATATTTTTGTGTGTAGTGAACAAATCCCTCACACTCATTTTTTCATAACTCGCCTGTTTGTACTTAATAAACCAATAAAAACATTTGGCGCGAGGTCACAGCGTTTGGGTTCGCGTGCTCACAAGGTTTGCGAAAAGTAAAGGCTACAGGCTAAAACACTGGAGGTTAGAGCCAGGGCAGACGACAGGATGAAGCGTGCAAAGAAACGTAGTGTGTGGGACCATTTCACCAAAAAGAATGACACAGTAAGTTGCAACTTGTGTGATACAGTGCTTAAATACAGTAGTAATACTGTAGAAATACATTACATCTACATTTTAGTGGTAACAGATAAGGTGATGATGATCATCATCTTTCTTTATTATTGTTAGCACTACCTCAAACTAAAGCGGCGTCTCTTCGGAGCTGTCATTTTCTTAAAGGGGTCATGAACTAGCTTTTTAAAAAATTTTATATTGTTGTCTGAGGTCAACTTATGACGTTCGCTTGGTTTTTACATTCAAAAACATCAAAATGAATAAGTAATAGGCTATTTTCTACCCTAGTTTTGAGCCTAGCTCAAAAACGCTCGGTTTTTATGGGCGTCTCGCATTGAAGACTTGGAAGTAAACGCCCACTGCTGTAAGTAGATAACAGTTTTGCATATTATAAGGAGTTTCAACTCACTCGTCAGTAACGATTAGACTGATACACATGTACACATAATTATTAGATATCAAACGATCTGTAACAATGCAATACTAGCCTATCAGATTATTATTATTTTTTAAATAAAAATTTTACTCACATAAGTGTGTTCCACCATTCCTGTCGGATCCAATATAGAAGGCACAGCACCGTTTTCTAATCTTAATCGGTCTGCAAATCCAGTCTCGACCTGTGTCTTGTTTACAAAACAATCCTCAGTGAAATGAAGCGAACAAACGGACAATGTTTTACCACATCAGCTGGAACGTCATTAAAAATAAAGTTTAACCAAACATTCCTATTGGAATCCAGAGGAAGCTTATGCAGCGACTGTCTTCTTCCACAACCAGGCACTGCACAATATTTTGTAAATGTCATGTTTATTGCTCGGTAGCTCGATCCGGTTTGTCATCACGAGGTAGGCCCATGTTATTTAGCTACGCGTGTAATGCGCGAATCGGTGGGCGGGGCTAAAGTAGCCGTGTTGAAGTAGGCGTTGATCTTCTTCAGCGGGGGTGGTGTTTATCCTCTTTGACGTCATAGTTCCCCACTTTAAAAAACGAGTCGTTTGCTGAGCCTGGTGTCAATAAAAGCATTTATTGGACTAACAAGGACGTTTTCAGTTCTGAAATTTACAGGATATTCTTATAATATGATGACCTCTTAGATGTCAAAAGCTCAAGGAAAATTTGATTTCTCAGTTCATCACCCCTTTAAATGAGCTGCTGCAATGTTTCAAATGAGCTTCTAACGCTAGACTAACGCCTTTATTTTCAACGCGATCACCTTGTACCCAAACCATTTCAAAACTAAGGAGCCATTTGTCCTCCGATTACATACAAGCTCCTCGGCGCCGCGTTTGCGGGACTCATGTTTCGCGCTGTAGGGGATTTAAAAAAAGTGACGTGAGTGGAAGCGCGGAGCCGGGGCAGTGTGTGTGTGTGTGTGTGTGTGAGCGGGAGGCAGAGAGAGATGCGACAGAGTTGCGAAATTGCAGGCGCGGCTCGAAATGGCTGTTATTTCAAATAGCGTGGCATATTTTAAACTAATCGGTTAACCGGTTTCAACCAGCTAATGAGGCTCGGTGGTCGGTCAAGAAAATTTTTAGTTTTCGCCATCCCTAGTTGTATCTCTCTATTAGTGTTACTTGATCTTAGTGCTGCATTTGACACCATTGACCACAACATTCTATTAAATAGACTAGAAAACTATGTTGGCATTAGTGGAATTGCACTAGCATGGTTTAAATCATACTTATCTGACCGTTATCAGTTTGTAGCAGTAAATGAAGAGATGTCTTATCGGTCAAAAGTTCAGTGTGGCGTACCACAAGGCTCAGTACTAGGACCGTTGCTGTTCACTCTGTACATGCTACCGTTAGGAGATATCATTAGGAAACATGGAATTAGTTTTCACTGTTATGCTGATGATACTCAGCTCTATATTTCCTCAAAACCTAACGAAACTTACCAATTCACAAAATTAACGGAATGCATAGCTGATATAAAAAATTGGATGACTAGTAATTTCCTACTACTAAATTCTGAAAAAACAGAGATTCTAATTATTGGACAAAAAACATCCACACGCAATAACCTAGAATACTGTTTAACACTTGATGGCTGCTCTGTTAAGTCCTCATCGTCGGTTAGAAACCTGGGTGTGCTCTTTGATACCAATCTCTCATTTGAAAGTCACGTGTCTAGTATCTGTAAAAGCGCATTTTTCCATCTTAAAAATATATCTAAATTACGTCATATGCTCTCATTGACAAATGCGGAACAATTAGTTCATGCGTTCATGACCTCAAGACTAGATTATTGTAATGCTCTACTGGGTGGTTGCCCTGCACGCTTAATAAACAAACTACAGCTAGTTCAAAACGCAGCCGCTAGAGTTCTTACCAGAACCAGGAAGTATGACCATATTAGCCCGGTTCTGTCAACACTGCATTGGCTCCCTATTAAACATCGTATACATTTTAAAATATTGCTGATTACTTACAAAGCACTAAATGGTTTAGCTCCGCAGTACTTGAGCGAGCTCTTAACCCATTATAGTCCTTCACGTCTATTGCGATCTCAAAATTCTGGCCAGTTGATAATACCTAGAATATCAAAATCAACTGCTGGCGGTAGATCCTTTTCCTACTTGGCACCAAAACTTTGGAACAATCTTCCTAACATGGTCCAGGAAGCAGACACAGTCTGTCAGTTCAAATCTAGACTAAAAACACATCTCTTTGGCTTAGCATACACATAACACATTATAGATTGCTATAATTCAATGTTAGGCTGCATAGTTTAGATCAGCCGGAACCGGGAACACTTCCCATAAATCCTGATGTACTTTGTACATCATAAGAAGGATGGCGTCTACGCTAATATTAGTCTCTGTTTATCCCGAGATTTACCGCAAACCACCGGATCCAGGCCATATCCAGATCTGAGGAAGGACCATCACATGGACACGACGACAACGCATCCCTGAAGTGTCATGGACACCTCAACAAACTCATCTCCATACCGGCGTGATGACTCTGACCCCTAACCAGATGAACTGGATAAATATTGTGAAAGTTCTGATCCAATCTGACTTCTGACCTATGCCGCCTAAATCATAATCATACACTGTTCGTTTGTTGGCCAAAGGAGGACTGGCCCCCTGACTGAGCCTGGGTTCTCCCAAGGTTTTTTTCTCCATTCTGTCACCTGATGGAGTTTTGGTTCCTTGCCACTGTCACCTTTTTTTCGCCTTTATTCGCCATTGGCTTTTGGCTTGCTTAGTTGGGGACATTTAACATTTAATTTTGAATTTAACAATACTATTACAACTTTACTTTCCTGTTATCTCTGTAAAGCTGCTTTGAAACAATTTGTATTGTAAAAAGCGCTATATAAATAAAGGTGACTTGACTTGACTATACTCTTTGATCAAGTTGAGTGTGAAACCAGACCAGAACACTGCGGGGGCGCCGGGAACAATCGCGCTCGGGTGCAGCAAACGATTTATTTCTCCATTTAATAAACAAACTATTCAGTCAGATAGGTATTTGTTGTGAAATAAATAGTTACAATTTCAAGCATTTTCAAGCATTTTATCCAAAATTTAAGCATTTTCAAAACTTGAAAACACAACATGAATACAATAAGGTCTGTAAACAACTTAAAATACCAGTACACATTCGAGGGAAAATGCAAAAATAATAACAGCAATCAGAAAATAAATCTTGTCAGAAAAAAAGTGCTTAAAATAGTTTGCCTGGTAAGAGCTCCTTCTTTAATGGCTATACTCATTTTTCCACAGTGATCTGTACATAAGGTTCCTCTTAATTTGCTGTTCTGTGTCTGCAAGACACATGAAAAAAACTAAAAAAACTCAATTACAGCAGTCAGATCACGCAGTTGTCACTCAAGTGACCATTTATATTTAAATGTATTCTTCTTGGAAGATCAAAGCACGTGCGATTGATCACCAACTCTCTACTAGTGCGCATGCATTTATGACGTCACCAAAACACCACCGCGCATGCGCGTAACAGCATCCAGTAAGTGTTGGATCTGATCCAGCTACGTCATCGTGCTACAGGCTGCAGCGAGGACTTCTTGAACTCACACAGTCCGTGAGTGAAATATCGTTAATGGCGGTTCTTTGTGGAAATGACAAGAAATCTAAACGTTCGCTTATCATCCATACCTCAAATAAATATAAATAAAAATATAAACATGATATAAACTTATTATTATGGGCTATAAATGTAACTATATAATACGTAATTAACATTTATATATGTACTATATAAATTTGATTTGGGGCTATAAATGTAACAAATTAAACGATTACTATAACATGAACATTACTAAATTAAGTTCATTGCCATGAGAATTTCAAACAGCAAAGGTAGCTGTCAAAATAATGAAAGCATTCAAGTGATGCATATTATATTGAAAGCAGGCGCTCTTGTAGTGTGGGATGCATTTTCTTGGGCCAGAAAAACATCTTAAGTGTTCAACTTCATCTTTCACTCTTAATGAAAATACCCCTTCCACGCACAAGTGGTCACTAAATGGTTTAATTGTGTCACAAACTGTGATAATAGCATGCTCTACATTCAGCAGTGGCATAACTGGAGTCTCTAAACATTTAACAGTCAGTTACACGCAATGTGGAGAACTCTGAATTGGCATATTATTGAGTCAACCAGAGTTTACAAACAATGCAAAATCTAAATTTATTTGTCACTGAATCATTCATTCAAGAGATTCGTTCAAAAACACTGAATCATCCAGTAATCAAACAAGTGACGTTTTTATGAGTGAGTCATTGAATCATCCATTAACATGTAAAATGTTAAAATTGAATTTAAGTTGTGATTCTCAACTCATCCAGAATTGTGCAGCTCTACTCCAGCTGACTGTGTCTCCTATGACATGCACTGTTTTATACAGTGATGGGCAAATGATCATTTCAAGCCCTGACAAATGTTATTAACAAAATGTTCAAGGTCCTGACTCCTGCTATTAAAAAATGCTCACCTTGGTTGCCGTCTTGATGGAAGTTGAAGTTGTCGTTGAAAAGGCAGCATCTCTGTCACTGTCGGCATCATCTCTGACTGGGCTGGGGAACAGAGCGGGTGCTGTCGCTTGGCTAGCGTTAGCTGAGCTGCTGGCTAACACCACCGATGTAGCACTGCAACGGCGTTTGTTATTCTGAAAACAAATTTTTGTTTGTGTAGTTCGCTTCATCTTTCTTATTAATTCTTTAATTAAATATTCTAAAGGCATCAAAGAGAATCAAGAAAAAGCATCTCCCTCTTAGCTAAGCCTGAGAACGAGGCTCTTATGTGAATGAAGTCTGAGAACGAGGCTCTTATGTGAACGAAGCCTAAGAACGAGGCTCTTAAACTCGAAGCCTGAGAACGAGGCTCTTAAACTCGAAGCCTGAGAACGAGGCTCTTATGTGAACGAAGCCTGAGAACGAGGCTCTTAAACTCGAAGCCTGAGAACGAGGCTCTTAAACTCGAAGCCTGAGAACGAGGCTCTTATGTGAACGAAGCCTGAGAACGAGGCTCTTATGTGAACGAAGCCTGAGAACGAGGCTCTTATGTGAACGAAGCCTGAGAACGAGGCTCTTAAACTCGAAGCCTGAGAACGAGGCTCTTAGGGTGTACTCACACTAGGCACGGTTGCCATGAACCGGGCCCGAGTACGATTGTCCCCCCTCCCCACTCCCCCTCTGGCCTGCACTCACATAGGGTTTCAGCATTCGTGCCGGAGCACGCTTACGTCATTATGGTGCGACGGTTTCGGGATAAACAAGAAGAGCGGCGCTCTCTGAACACAATGGAGTCCATCGCTCTGTTTTCTTTGTGGATAATTTTGTGTCGTTTGGTCCACGGTGGTCCACAGCCCTCTCACAGCCTGTTAAACAGATGTGTCGCCTTAGTGGCGCGAAAATTTTCACGTAATCGTGCTGCTCGTATGAGGAGGTTTGCAAGGTACCAGCTGAAGTGCAGCAAGGACTTTGCAGCTTTGATTACGGACTACAGTTCCCGTACATCGACAAGGTAAGAATTAATATACTGAAATGTCATTAAATACAATTGAAAAGTGTATTGTGAAATTTGAAATACAATATGTGTATAATGTTTTTTTTGTAATTATGACAGTAGCGTTCTAAAGCTAATAATCATGTAACTTAATACCATTTGCTGGTTAATATTAGCTACATTCTTGTATTAAGACACCTGTATTCAACGGGACACATAACTGTTATGTATGCACTGGAGTAGTAGTTTGTTGTTTATTAATTACACTTTAAAGTGCTGTAAGGTAATTGTGTATGCATAAACTATATACAGTTAACAATATTTCTCCATTCTGCTCCAGGACCATATGGATTCGGCAGAGATCTGGTGTGTGGTGGCAGCATGTTCTCAGCAGCTGGACAGACTGTGAGTGGAAGGCTAATTTCAGAATGAGAAGGACATCATTCTTGCTGTTGTGCAACAGCCTGCAGCCGCACCTTCAAAGACAGACCACTTCATTCAGAAAACCAGTGCCCGTGGACCAACGTGTTGCAATATGCATATGGAGACTGGCCACAAATGTAGAGTTCAGAACCATCTCCCATTTATTTGGGATTGGTCAATCAACTGCTGTTAGCATTACCAACCATGTAGCCTCTGCAATTGTGAAAAATTTGCTTTCCCTTTTCATCAGAACACCATCTGAACAGGAATTTGAAAGCATAATTCAGGGATTCAGAGACAGGTGGGGCTTCCCACAATGTGGAGGAGCTATTGATGGCACTCACATTGGGATTTTGGCTCCACCTGTTAGCTCTGCAGACTACTACAACCGGAAAGGTTTCTACTCTGTTATTCTGCAAGGTGTGGTTGACAACCGACTTATGTTCTGGGACATTAATGTGGAATGTTCATGATGCAAGAGTTTTTGCCAATTCATCCTTGTTTGAGAGGGGTCAGAGTAATACACTGTTCCCTCGGATAACAGAGAGGTTTGAAGGAGTAGATGTGCCAATGGTGATTTTGGGGGATGCTGCATATCCATTACTGCCATGGTTGATGAAACAATATCCAGAAAATCAACAAACAACCCCTGCACAGGCCACCTTCAACAACCGCCTCAGCAAGGCACGGATGACTGTGGAAAGGGCATTTGGCCTCCTGAAAGGAAGGTGGAGATGCTTAATGAAGAGGTGTGATTGCCGCATAGACAACATAAACACTATTATCAGCGCATGTTGCGTTCTGCACAATTTTTGTCAAGTAAATGGTGAGGAATGTGAGGAGATTGCCACAGAAGAGGAAAATGTGAACAGTCAATGGAATCCTCATAATACAGCCACTAGTTCAAATGCCACCAGAGATGCATTGTGTTCATATTTCTCAAATTTGTAGAGAGATAGTGTATATTTCAGGAGGATGGTTTTCATTACATACTTCTGTGTCATGCCGCTACTACATTCAGTGCATGTATATTTATTGTACTTATTGGTTTACTATGACTTCTTTTTGTGCTGTTGTCAATAAAAGTCATATTGTTCATTTCAAGAACAGTGCAGGAGTTATTTGCGAATAACACACAAAACATAAGATGATGCCGAAAAAAGTTGTTATCATAAACTCAGGAGCACTTCTCACAGGAAAAAAAAAAAACAGTACTTCACAGAACACGACCATGTGCAGTGGTGAAACAAAATAGGCTACCTAGTGTGTGTGGTGTATAATTTATGGAAGTGTGTGGTATATATTGTAGAGGTTCGAGGTAGAATTATAAAGTGTAGAGGTTTGAGGTAGTGCATAGTGTTAGGTTAAAGTGCATAGTAAATATATGCTACAGGAAATTAAACAATTTTTGGTCATATTTACCTATTACAAACATGTTATTAATTAAAAAAACAAGATAAAACTTAAATAACCCTTATAATGAAAGGCAACGTCCAAATACAATAACAACATAAAAACATGGACGTAAACAACTGTGCCTTTACAGGTTGCGATAAACATGTGTAGAGTTATCAAGCTCACAGTAGGATGATGATGTCTCAGCATGGTAGGGATACTGCAGATGAGGAGGAAGAGTAGGAGGAGGAGTAGCAGCAGGAGAAAGTGTAGGAGGAGGAGCATGAGGAGAGGGATGGTGAGGAGAGGGCTGGTGATGAGAGTGTGAGGGAATCATGGCATCAAACAGTCTGTTCATGGTTTGCAGGAACATCATGTTTGTTTCTTGGCGTTCCTCCCTCTGCTGTTGCAGTCGACGCTCCTCCATCTGTACTTGAGCCTTCATCCAGTTATCAAGCATTTCTTTTTCTTGCTGGTAACGCAAGTGCTCCCCTTGCATGAATTCTTCATGCTGTTTTTTCTGCATATCTAGAAAGGCAGTCATCGTGTCACTCACTTCTACCTTTCTCTTTCTCTTTTTGCCTTGTTCTGAAGGTATTGTCTCAGTGTTATCTGATGTGTCCTGTGTCTCATCACCAGTGTTTGAAGCGATTGTTGAGTCTGAATTGACCGATGTAACTACAGAAATAAAAGCAAAATAAACACAAAAGGTAATCATTTTAATAATAACATTAAACAAACATCCCTTATGTAAACTATTTTTTTTCTTTTTGTAGTAAAACCCAGTTTTAACAGCATACCCATGGTCAGTTTGTGGAAACCAAGATTTTACTACAGTAACCATGGTTTCTTGGTTGGATTCGTAGTAAAACCTTGCGTAATTTACTTTAGGGACATGCACATACTGATTTAACAGAATAGCTATCAAATGGAACTGGTATGTATGTTAACGTTACTCACAGCTCTGTGATCTCTCCAGTCCTGTGTTCTCCGTATCAGATGACGTAGAATCCAGCGATCTTCGTGGATGGGACTCCAGCACATTCGGTTGGCTAGAAGGTTTGCTGCCAATTATACTGTCGACAGCGTCATACCATTGAAATTTTTCCTTTTCTTCTGCAGAGCTGCCCGATTTACGGAGTGCATCCCGTACCCTTAAATACTGTGCCCACAGTTTTTTTACCTTGTCTCTACACTGCTCGGTAGTTCTTTGATATCCATGACGAAGAAGATAGTCACGGATTTTTCTAAATATATCTGAGTTTTTATGTGTTTTGTCCAGCTGTTCTTGTATGCTCTCATCTGCCCAAATTTCCAACAAGCATTGCACCTCTGCCGTAGACCAAAGCGACCCGTTCCCCGCCATGTTGGTTTTGGAGCGTCGCAAAACCATGACGTCACGCGTCCTGTTCCGCGCTCCAGCACGGTTAGCGCTCACACTGCATGCGAACCGCGCCCGAGTCCAACTGAACCGTGCTCTGGCCCACCTCTTCCAAGCGGGCCAGGGCCGGCTAATCGAGCCGCGCCCGGGCACGGTTCGGAGCACTCACACTAGTCAAACGAACCGCGCTTTGGTGGTCAAACGCACTCGGGCACGGTTCATACTGGCTAGTGTGAGTACACCCTTAAACTCGAAGCCTGAGAGCGAGGCTCTTATGTGAACGAAGCCTGAGAACGAGGCTCTTATGTGAACGAAGCCTGAGAACGAGACTCTTAAACTCGAAGCCTGAGAACGAGGCTCTTATGTGAACGAAGCCTGAGAACGAGGCTCTTAAACTCGAAGCCTGAGAACGAGGCTCTTAAACTCGAAGACTGAGAACGAGGCTCTTATGTGAACGAAGCCTGAGAACGAGGCTCTTAAACTCGAAGCCTGAGAACGAGGCTCTTAAACTCGAAGCCTGAGAACGAGGCTCTTATGTGAACGAAGCCTGAGAACGAGACTCTTAAACTCGAAGCCTGAGAACGAGGCTCTTATGTGAACGAAGCCTGAGAACGAGGCTCTTAAAAAATCCTGCAATATTAGCCTAAAACGCCTAAAAAAGGCATACCCAAATTAAATTGCATGCTGTTCTTGAACCATTTGGAGTATATGCATGCTTTTGGTCTCTTTTGAAAGGTGACACTCAGAGGTTTGTTCCTAAACAGTCAGGATCACTGTAAGTCTTACTGGTATTGAGTAATACAACTTTGAACACACTGAAAAAGGACCAAAAAAATCCGCCAACATTTTTGTTGTTGTAAACAGCTGCCTGCAGATAACTACATCTGGGAGCTATAAGCTGGAAAACACAATGGGATCACAGCATGAAGCCTTACCAAACCCAGTTTAAAATTTTATATCAATACCTTAGAAAATGAGTGTTTTACACATGTTTATCTAAGTTTATGTCTAGGCGCTTCCCCAAAAAAGGCCACTTGGAGACTCCAAATGACCCTTTGTAACCATAGACACATAAAATGCTGCTATTCTTGAATGCTTTACTCTACAGTCATAATTTTGGGCTCTAATGAAAGGTTACACTTAGAGCTATTATATTCCTTATCCAGATTCACTGTCAATAATTGCTGACACATAGTAACTGAAGCATAAACACATTATAGTGTTTTTTTTTTCCAATTCTAGAAACCAAACTTTCTACAAATAAAGATACAAAACAAGTGCTATGGTACTAAAACACTTTAATATTAGAAGTCACACACACACACACACACACACACCCATATATATATATATATATATATATATATATATATATATATATATATATATATATAACAAAACGAACATAAATATATATATACATACACAAACACACGTATGTGTATGTATTTAAAACTATTTACAAATTATATTTTTCAGAATCCAAGAAAAATAATAAAGATAAAAAAATAAAAAGATTTTAAAAAGTGCCTTATACCACTTCTGGGTCTTGTGGATGACTTTGTAGTAGATTATTAGGGCATGAGATCCACTCCACTCCACCCATGATGTACCTGTTTGGACATAAAAACGACATGATTTTCAGATGATGGTCTGTGATATGAAAAAAAAACAAATAAATAAGTAATTTACAAAACATTAACATTGTTTCTGTATTCACAAGCATATAAACAAACACAAACATAAACAAACATTCCTGCACGAGCGTACACTAGGCTACAGAAATTAGCAGGTAGGCTAACGTTGCACATCAAAACAAAACACATACACTCGGCATAACACACCAAACACATGACATAACCTGACAAGTACACCTCAAAACAAACGCATACATCAGTATATAGTCAAATATGTAGCATAATATAATAAATCTTACTTGTCGAGAAAGAGAGTGACGTGTCCAACATCCAAAACATGTCCTCTGCTACCGAGTCAATGGATGAAACATCGCTCTCTTCGTCAGAAATGTCATCTTCCGACTCATCACTGTCACGGCGAGTACACTGTTCAATAACTTCTTCAAGTAAGAAGTGTGTTTTTATAGTTCTCTTTGCCATTTTACACGTTACCTTGTTTCACTCTATCAATGCTGTCTTTGCGCACGGGCGCATGGATCACTGCTACTTCGCGCACGGACTTCACGCATGACCAGATGAATCATCCCACTAAAGCGGCATATCAATCTTTACAGAAATTCATTGGCTATCAGAAAATACAGTCATTACCATTCTCTATTACAACTGGTTTGATTTACTGTCACTCAAAGAGAGGGAGGTGCCATTCTTCTTCATTGGCGCACCCCAGAGCCGGACTGAGAACGAGGCTCTTAAACTCGAAGCCTGAGAACGAGGCTCTTAAACTCGAAGCCTGAGAACGAGGCTCTTAAACTCGAAGCCTGAGAACGAGGCTCTTATGTGAACGAAGCCTGAGAACGAGGCTCTTATGTGAACGAAGCCTGAGAACGAAGCTCTTAAACTCGAAGCCTGAGAACGAGGCTCTTAAACTTGAGGCCTGAGAACGAGGCTCTTAAACCCGAAGCCTGAGAACGAGGCTCTTAAACTTGAGGCCTGAGAACGAGGCTCTTAAACTCGAAGCCTTAGAACGAGGCTCTTATGTGAACGAAGCCTGAGAACGAGGCTCTTAAAATCGAGGCCTGAGAACGAGGCTCTTAAACTCGAAGCCTGAGAACGAGGCTCTTAAACACGAAGCCTGAGAACGAGGCTCTTAAACTCGAAGCCTGAGAACGAGGCTCTTATGTGAACGAAGCCTGAGAACGAGGCTCTTAAACTCGAAGACTGAGAACGAGGCTCTTATGTGAACGAAGCCTGAGAACGAGGCTCTTATGTGAACGAAGCCTGAGAACGAGGCTCCCTTTGAAAACTGTAACCAAATAACATGCCTGGAACAAGGCTAGTAAATGAACTATCTTTAGTCTCAACATAAATATGGTTCTGTAAGTCTCATCTCCAAAACCATCAGAATCAAGGAAAAGCATCTCCCTCTTAGCTACCAACATAACCTGCAATGGGGATTTTGTTAAATCCATGAAAATAGACTGCACTAACCCTACCTGTTGAATTTAAAATATTACAGCTAGAAAGATTATAGAGAAACTCAACAGAGCAGATCGTGATCCGCTTCATCCGGCTGGCTGCTCAACGCTGGATATACTACGACATCCTTGACCTCACCTTTTACTAATAGTATTGAACAAAATAATATGCAATAATCATATACTTCTGTGCCTGTTCCCAATTGAGTTATTTCTCGGATGATGAGTATATGATAGCAAAAACACAACTTACAGGCAAACAATGCACTGGGTCCACATTTTGGTCTTTCCAGGCGGGAACCACATACAGGTCCACAATGTGAAAATGTTTTCCCTTATGGAAAGAACATTATAAGTTACTGAACATGCATGAATCAAAATAAATACTTTTTTTAAAGAAGACATAATAGTATGAAGTACATGTCTTTGTGCAGCTTCTTCCACAATCTTGAGGCAAGAATTTCATTGCGTTGACAGGATTAAGTAATGGTTATCATTTAAATATGCAAAGTGTCACTAAATAGACAGAATTACCAGTTCATCTTGAATAGGGCCCAAGTCCTTCTCCCACGTTGCACCTGGACAAGCGTATGGATGCTCTTTCTGCCACTCAAATGTTGAGTTACAGTGGTCCTGGAGAAACATCCTCTCAGTTGCTCCATCTGATGATACACAAATACGGGACAGTTAGTAACAAAAGGAATTTTGTGGAATTAAAAACAAAGATCCAATATTTCTGAATCTAGCATGTAATTGTAAACTGTTTTATACAAAGTTTATCGAACACTCTTACTTTTCAGTCTGTAGTGTGTCCTCAGTCTCGACACATTGACCCTCTGGCAATAGTGGCCGTCCTCTGGAAGAGATGCTGGCCGCAGTAAATGCTCCTTTGTGCTGACTTGTACATGTGTCTCCTGTTCGTAGTTTCTTGGGTCCCTGAGAGCAGAACATCATCACCGGCCTGAACTGAACATACTCGCACAAACTTGCGCCTGTGATTTTGGAAAGACTTGTGTTGCATGCCCTGTGCGTGCTCTATGTTGAGAAGAACCTACAGAAAAAAGAACAGTAACCAAAAATGAAAACTCATTGAAAAGAACTACAGAATTATCTGGTCTCTTCTCTTGATGGGATTTTTTTTTTTTTTCAAAAACATTACATTCTCCACATCTCTAAATATACTGTGTAACAGTGACATAAGTTACATGTAAAGCAGAATCATAGCAAAGAAAATACATAGATCAGCCTCTGCCTAGGTCTAATTCTGATAGTATTCACCACTTCATTTACCTTTATTATTCAGAAACAAACCGTTTCATTGAGCACTTTCATCTTATTGGCTCTGGTGTTGATGTCATCTTCTGGGTCAGCAACTCAAACGAGGGTGTCGACTGAAGAGTAGGAAGTATGGACTGTGTCTAGTGGAGTACTGATCACATAGGAAGCTTCCCATTAACTATCAAATTTGTATTAAATTAAAAAACTCCACCCGTAACATTAAATATTACATAAATGAATCAATTCAGTTTTCCCATCCACATCTAAGCATAGATATAATAAGAATAATGAGTAAACGTGTTAAGAGCTGCTGTGCAGTGTTGATACCGTACACCACAGAGGAAAGTGGAGGTCCCAGTCATTGTGGATGTCATTAACACACTTCCTGAGAGCGTGCTTGATATTCTGATTGGTTCTTTCATCCTGTACATATCAATGCATTTATAAAGTTTATGAATAATGACATGCACGTGTTGGTGTGTATTTTACAAAAATGTTGCCACAGGAATGTTTCCAATGAGCCTGTGTTGTGAATAACCATCAGATCCTCCAGGACAGATCTCCTGTATAAGAGTGGCCTGTGTATGGGGTGAGAATTGTTTCATTATTCCAAATAAATAGATTATGATCCACAAATAAATGTAAAGAGATTCACAAAAAGATAAATGGCACAAATAAATAGATTAAGATGCATTTGTAAATCCCCTCACGCATTTGTGGATTTTGAAACACTTCTAGCGTCGACGAGCAGACAAATCCACAAATAAGTGGACTCCACCCACAGTTTACTCAAGCCAATCAGATAACGGCCACATTGAGCTGACCAATCGTAGCACGTTCTCGCTACAACCAATCACGTTAGGCTTTACACTCGGGGCGAGAACTGGATCTGATTAATTTTGCAGATATTTGCACCCCTAAAAGCATCTGTAATGGAGCTTTTTTTTAATTTATTATTCTTTATTATTAACTAAGGATTACACACAAATTATGATCATCACAGATCCCGAGCATCATAACACCCTCTCCACCGGACTCAAGCGGCGCGTCAAAAGCAAATAGCCGAATATCTTCCCTGCCGTAGCAGTTTCACATCATCTAAAACTAACATGTTTGCAATGTTAACACATTTTGCCCATGACGTCTGTTTTCTTTCCTGAAGATATATGACGTATAATCTTCTTTATTGACTATGCTGGCTACATGAAGATTCATAATTCGTGCCAGTGTCTACTGGACGCGGCGCAGGGCGACACGATGATTCACTGATAGTAAACGGATGCCCGTTCTTCTTCTTCTGTAGCGGCTACTACACACAACTACACAAGGACACATCATCTGCACATTTGCTTTGTCCAATGTAGAAAGCCTCGGATGGGGTAGACACGATGTAAGAAATTACAAAACGGATGATTTTGTCTTTTAAAGCAGTGGTTCCCAAACCTGTCCTGGCAACCCACCAACACTGCACGTTTTCTCTGTCTCCCTAATCAAACACACCTGATTCAACTCATCAGCTCATTAACCCATGTGATTATGAGCTTGTACAAAAGGCCCGGATGCCCTTAAATGGCCTGGACGATTTCGACCAATCACAGCGCACAAGGTTGCTATAGTGACATTCGTGCTGAGGCGAACTGTGAGGGAGAGAAAAGATGCATCGCAAATGTTAATCGATAGTGCTCGACAGTTTGAATATAGTATTTGTAGTGTTCGACGGTCATTCAGCTGGTATACATGTACATTGAGTCGCTGTGTGCGTTCATACCAAGTAAGTTCATATTTCTATGTTTTGTTCCGTTGATATTCAGTAACTGGTAGTCTATGTTCGTCAGCGCGAGCACCAGCCGATTAGTATGAATATGCTGTATTACTTTCTATTCAGTATCATTTCAGAGTTTCTATATGTTACTAATGTAATGTATTAGATATTATGTTATTATTGGTTGTACGGTTACTTTGGAGATGATTATTATCACGCGGTGATCAGCGTTCTATCATGGTTATATGGCATGTCTAGTGGAACGCATTTACGTGCTATCAGCGCCTTCTTGTGGCGATGTTTAGTATAATTATTCTGTCTAATAATACTTCTTTATGGGATTGTGGCCTGAATGCTGATAATGTTTATGTTATGTATAATGCTTATGTATCCTAATGTTTATCCCTTTGTTTGATTTGTTATAGAACCACACACATACATACCCATATGTAAATCTACCAGCTCTTCAGTAAAGAATTGAAACTTGACCCTGCCTAGTGTATCAGTTCAACTTATGGCTAGTTCACACTACAGGATTTTAAGCCCGATTTGCAAGTTAACGAGCTCGCCGACAGGTCGGGCTGTAATCGCGCGCGAATCTGCGGGTGATCCGCGCTCGCCAATCTTTAAGTGTGAAATACTAAACGACGCATCAAAAACGCTCGCTGACACATCGCCGACGCGTCACCGACGCCGAACAAATATCTAGCATGCCAAATATCTGGAGCTGTCGGCCGACTCGATAGCGTGTGGTGTCACGTGTCGTGGCGAGCTACAGCCAATGAGAGAGCAAGGCACGGACAATCCCTGCTGCCTGCGTGCGCTTATCCAGCCTTTGACCCATATTCTTTTTTTCTCCTTTTTTTTTCTTGGTTCTGAAGGGACATTCTAAAACGCTTAACGTGAAAAACGCTTAATGTGGCTTACTGCACTAAGGCAGTGATATTAAAAGACCAAACTCAGTACACATCATATTAATAAACCATACTATGTATAAAAAAATAAGATGAGTCCAAAATATGAAGCAACGCGTTTAATTACACGTTAAGCATTTTCTTCCCATAGAAAACCGTTATAAGAAAACGCTTAACGTGGCTTACTGTACTAAGGCAGTGATATTAAAAGACCAAACTCAGTACACATCATATTAATAAACCATACTATGTATAAAAAAATAAGATGAGTCCAAAATATGAACGCAACGCGTTTAATTACACGTTAAGCATTTTCTTCCCATAGAAAACCGTTATAAGAAAACGGTTAACGTGTAATTAAACGCGTTGCGTTCATATTTTGGACTCATCTTATTTTTTTATACATAGTATGGTTTACAGTAGTACAGTAAGCCACGTTAAGCGTTTTCTTATTACGGTTTTCTATGGGAAGAAAATGCTTAACGTGTAATTAAACGCGTTGCGTTCATATTTTGGACTCATCTTATTTTTTTATACATAGTATGGTTTATTAATATGATGTGTACTGAGTTTGGTCTTTTAATATCACTGTCTTAGTACAGTAAGCCACGTTAAGCGTTTTCTTATAACGGTTTTCTGTAAGTAACTTTTACAATACAATATTATTAAGTCTGATTCATATGGAATATTATTTGTGTAATCAAGCGTTTTAACAGATAAATTCAAATCACTTGTCTGCTGGGCATTTCACTTTTAAATGCATGTTATAGCCTATATTTTATCATTAGATCCACGGACCTGCTATTTAAAACTTGACTGAAGAAGTGGGAAAAGCTGTTGTGACAGTAATTTCCCCAATATTACACAAACTCGCGTATTTATCACGAGGTTGAATCCAGTTATTCATTAGTCAGCAACGCATTGATGCTTTTCTGTTTTATCATGAATAACGTGACGCTTCCATAACGCGTTGTTCCCATAACGTAAGCGCTGTTTCTCTGCTATTGTCAAAGGCTCATAAAAATGTGTCTTGGCTTGATACACAGTCTAATGGTCTAACTCTAACGAAATCCAAATTTTAAACATATTTTACTGAAGCAATATTATGGCCTTATAGCCTTACACTTCCATTTGAGCCAATGCAGATGAACGAGCAAGTGTTTCAAAATCAACAAATGTGTGAGGGGATTTACAAATGCACAGGAACCGATTCACAAATGCGTGAGGGGATTTACAAATGCACAAAAAACAGTTCACAAATAAATGCCAGGCAGAGATGTGTTTGTGGTATAAACAGCATTTGTAAATATATATTTTATTTGCAAATCTCATTCTATTTATTTGTGAGTTTTATAATTCTTTGTGAAACTCTTTACATTTATTTGTGGATCTTAATCTATTTATTTGAGAATTTGATATATTTTTGTGAATCTTTTTACATTTATTTGTGGATCATAATCTATTCATTTGGAATAATGCAACAATTCTACCCCCATACAGGGCTCGAATTTCGGTGCGGGATTGCGGTTATTGCGCATCATTTTAATCATTCCCGCAGGTCTTGCGTTTATAATGCGGGAAATTCCCGCAAACATTCATTCAGTCTAGCATGTAGGCCTATGAGTAAATTTAACCGAACAGATTATAAGATCAAATCAGTCATTTTAAAACTTTCTGCGAGACGCAATTTCACAAACAGTGTGAGTGATTCTGCCAATGCCGCGTCTTCTCTGTCTCTTAAAATGGGCGAGCCAATCGCGCTGCAGCTGCAGGCGGCGACTCTGGACTCTCGCGTTTCAGGAGTCGGGACATTTGATGGAAATGTCACTTGCACAATCGAGCCATTGCATCGTCACTAATGTTTATAATTTGTGCGTCTTTTTAAGTCTTAACTATTTAAACATTCAAGCGAGTTTAAACCGCATAACAAACAGCTTGTGAGTAACAAAACTGAGATATTTTTCTTGAATTATAGCGCTTTAACGGTCAAAAGCACACAACATTGTCTAAATTCCAGTCTTGGGGAGTATCCTCTCAAACACAATCGATTATGTCTTAAAAAATAATACAAAACGAAAATGCATGTGACACTATAATGAAAACCGTATGGGCCGTTCACGTTACGTCTTTTGCGCGTTCATCCTTTGCTGAAACGTCTTCGTCTTCATGGAGAACATGGCTCATGATTGCTTAGCAACAGGGAGCCCTTTTTAAAAGAGGAGAAAGTGGCGCGGACTGCGCTTTACACGCAACATGTGAACGGCCCCTTAATGGATCCGTGCACTAGCTCTTAAAGTGAGAGTAGCCTAAAATGTGTCTGTCATTATTGTATATAAAATAACAGAAGATAGCATTAATTGTAAGGAATCAGGATCAATAGCCTATGCATTCAAATTATACAGGACTAATAGACTATTCCGTGTTATTTTACATTGATTACTTTTTTCCGTTTCTGTAGCATTTCTGAATACTAGTGTTAGACCTAAACTTTTCTCTTTATTTCATGTATTTATTTGTGCTACTTTTTTCAATATAATTCAAAGATTGAAATCAAGCTTCCTTTTGTTGTGTAAACTAAACTTTTGTTGTTGTAAAAACACAAATACAATGAGTGAGCAAACATTTAGCTAAACATATTTTTTAAAAATTGTCTAAAAAAGCTCCACCCTCAAATTAAACCCCCCCCCCCCATAAGAATGACCTAAAGGGGGATTTCCCCCCTATTTTCCAAAACGAAATTCAGGCCCTGCCCATAGATTTGTGCCTTTAAAATTAACATTGTATCTATATCCCCTCCTTTAGAAATGACAAATATAATTCGGGGCAGTGACGTCCCTCTCCACCCCACCTCATCTAAATCGCACCAAACCAGTGTTGTTTGTTTGTGCTCGATTTGTGCCGTTGAAAGAAACATTGCAACTGCGATCCCTTCTTAACCCTCTGATGGTCTTTAAAAAAAAATCACACTTGTGGTCTTCGGGGTCTATTGGACCCCAGACAATAACATTTAATTTTGTAACAGAACAATATATTTTTTTTTAACAAATATAATTTTTCTCTGTTTATTAATGTTTTTACTCAACATTTGTGCAGTTTTTGGAGGATTTATGATTTATTTTTAATTTCTATAAATAAATAAATAAATATTTATTTAAATAGGATTTTTACAAAAAAACAGCATTTTACGTTAAATTAAATTTATTAAAAACCCAGATTTCAAAATTTCATTCCTGGGGATACCTTGGATAATTTTACAAGATTTAATGTAAGATTTTTGCCCATTTTTTTTGAAAATACAGGTTAAAATTTGTAATAAATCACTTTAACCACTAGATGGCTATAGAGCTCCATAAGGCCTATATGCTATTTGAATCACTGAAAGATTCTAAAGTTTCTAAAGTTGGATTCAGTTGGATTCAGTTGGATTCATATATAAAAATTTTAAAACACATTTATAACAAAAATAAAATACTTTTTGTCAAAGTTTAGCATTTTTTTTGTACTGAAAAAAAACAACAGTTTTTCAATAATGTTACAGTATGATTATAATCAAACCTGAACAACATGTTACAAAAATAAATGTTGGAGTCTTAAGATTTTATCATTTATTTCAACTGAACTACAATAACAAATGAGCAAATAAAGCAGTAAAAAAAAAAAAATTGTAAAAAAAAAAGATTTGCGTTATGTTCTGCGTTGTTTCTGATTTTGATGATGAATTTTGTCTATTTTGAGTCCAACGATAAATAAATAGGTATTCATTTATTTATAGATATTTAAAAGATATAATAAATCCTCCAAAAACTGCACAAATGTTGAGTAAAAACATTAATAAATAAAGTAAATTTATATTTGTAAAAAAAAAAAATATTGTTCTGTTACAAAATTAAATTGCATTTTTTGGGGTCCAATGGACCCCGAAGACCACGAGTGTGACTATTTTTGTCACGCCTACATAAAAACAGATAACGTTCCATTTTTTTTTTTTTTTTGTAGATCTAGGAAGTGTTTAGAGCCGTAGGAAGTTTCATACCATTTGGAAAAAGAGAACATTTTTATTAATTCAAGCAAAATTCATTTGGGGTCCAGTGGACCCCACAGACCATCAGTTAAACATAAAAAAATAAACTTCTTAAGTACAGTTACATAACTGTCCACCCCATATGGTCTAAATCGTTCCAAAACTGTGCCGTTCCAAAACTGTGTTCGTTTGTGCTCGATTTGTGCTGTTACGATGAACATCATATCTTTTCCCCCTCCTTAGAAATAACACATTGGATTCGGGACAGTGACGTCACTCTCCACCACATGCCGTCCAAATCGCCCCAAAACAGTGCCTTTTGTTTGTGCTCGATTTGTGCTGTTCTGTGCCGTAGAAAAAACCATCACAAATTATTCCATTCTTCAGACATAACAAAATCTTTGGAGGAGTAGTGACGTCATGCAAGCAAGCCGCGCTCTCCATCCATCTCGTCTACAAACCTGTCTGGTGCGTTTGTGCTCGCACAGGGCCTCTGCTGTCATTGTTCTTTTATTTTTTAGATACGGAAATGTTTTATTGCCAATGACTTCTTCCAGCTCAAGATTAAAAAACGGTATGTGATTGATTGACGCGTGTTTAAAAATGTAGTATTAATTTAATACCAGCAAACCACCTGGTCTATGGCAAGCCGTTTTAACTTTTATTCATTTCCAGGATATGAATTCTTGATATCAAGAATTGAATTGTTGATATCAACAATTACATTTTTGATATCAACAATTGAATTCTTGATATCAACAATTGAATTCTTGATATCAACAATTTAATTCTTGATATCAACAATTGTATTTTCACTAGTGAAATGTCATCATAGGCTGCCATTCAAAATTAATTGTTGATATCAAGAATTGATTTCTTACTAGTAGAAATATAATTTTTGATATCAATAATTACATTGTTACTAGTAAAAATGTGAATTCCTGATATCAATAATTCAATTGTCACTAGTTGAAATGTCTATTCTTGATATCAACAATTTAATTGCTACTAGTAAAAATTTTCATTTTTGATATCTGAAAATGTATTTCTGATATCAATATTATTTCAGATAAAATGGCTTTCTTACTAGTAACAATTACATTCATGATATCAGAAATTAACATTGTCACTAGTGAAAATGGAATTATTGATATCAAAAATGAACATTGTTACTAGTAACAATTGAATTGTTGATATCTAGAATAGACATTTCAACTAGTGACAATTGAATTCTTGATATTAAAAATTAAGGTTTTTACTAGTAAGAATTGTATTTCTGATGTGTGAAATTGGATTTTCAACTAGTATGAAATCAATTCTTGATATCAACAATTGATTTTGAATGGCAGCCTGTGGTGACATTTTACTAGTGAAAATACAATTACAGATATCAAGAATTATAGTTTTTACTAGTTGAAATTCAGTTCTTGATATCTAGAATGAGCATTTTAACTAGTAAAAATGTAATTGATATCAAGAATTACATTTTTACTAGTGGAAATGTAATTTCTGATATCAAAACTTGCCATTGTTACTAGTATAAATCTAATTCTTGATATCAATAACTATAATTTTAACTAGTGAGAACTGAATTGTTGATATCAAGAATTCATATCCTGGAAATGAATAAAAGTTAAAACGGCTTGCCATACCTGGTCAAAGTTTTTCGCTCTCTCTCACTCTCTCTCAGCTGAACAGACAACATATCCAAACTTGTTTCCTTTTAAATGCAAAGATGAATGTAAAAAAAAGAGCAATTTCTGTGGAGAATTTACAAATATTTTTTCATTCACTTAAACTACATCTTTTTTCCCAAATCAGTTCAAGTAAATGATGGCTGAAATAAAAGCATGTGGGCTATATAACTTATATATATATATACTATAGTCCAATTGTTCCGAGGTCATTCAATTAGATTTACCTCAGAAAATCTTGTCATCCATCATTGGCCGTGTTTAGATATTGCTACTTTTTATAAATAAAAGAATCTGTCATTTGGTGGCTTTAAAGAACAGACTGTATTTTCAATATTTCAGTAAAAATCTCATCTCAAAGTCATTGTTTTCTGTTAATCTTTCATTCCAGTGATATGGATAACCAAGTCAATGAGTTCAGAAAAAGATTTACTAAGAATCCTTTTGTGAACTAAATCAACTAATTCATTACAAAAGAGCTTGAAAAGACAACACATTCTCTAGTTATATGAAAAGTAGCAATAACTGAACTTGGCCAGGATGGGTGACAATATTTTCTGTGAATTAGTTAAATTTTAGTCTGTTCACAATGTAAAGTTAATTAAATGACTTCAGAGGATTAAATGGAACATATATTCCACTTGTATATTTGTCATTTGCTCTGCATAACATCAAGCTTTTTGCCATGAAATGTACTTTGCTGTATATCTTAACTAATAACTTAATGTATTTTATTGCATGGCATAAGAATGTCATAGGTCTACTCTTATTAATGTGACCAATGGAGGATCATTTGGACATGATACATTTACCTGATTGCCCATATTAATTAATAAAAAGTTTCACATCTTTGACGTGTGTCAATTTCTTATTTGTTCAAATTATCCTGTAAATTATATTGACCTGCACACATGATTTTAGTACTTTTTTTTAGTATTTTATCTCAGAGCACATGCTTACCTTTTTCACAGCCAGATGCCTTTTCCTGTTTTGTTTTCCCACTATGCAGTGCTTAGGGTAATCAAATGTTTTTAAGGGGGCAGAAAGACTTTAAATGTCTGTAAGCTGAAGCTTATGTATTCAGAAAACTTAAGACAGTACACAATTTTTTTAAATTTATTGGACAAAATTAAAGCATCAGTCACACGTAGCCTGCAGCAGAGTATTGACAGTACATTACATATCATAATGCACTGGTGATTTTATAAAGACCAAATGTCAATATCTAGCACAAATTTAAACTAAAACATTTCCGTATCTAAAAAGGCCCTGTGCGAGCACAAACGCACCAGACAGGTTTGTAGACGAGATGGATGGAGAGCGCGGCTTGTTTGCGTGAGGTCACTACTCCTCCAAAGATTTTGGCTGCGTTCGGAATCGCATATTCAATGAGTAGGTACTTAATTTCAACGAGTACTTACTTAACGAGCGCTAAAAGAGTAGGTACTTCATAGCCAAATCTCGTTGAGTATGAATGCGATCCGGACATCATACGCCACGTTGACGTTATCATGTGACCTATGACGCGTTATCACACTTAAAAGATATGAACAACACATTTAATTAATCTATCTGTAAATATCTTGATATTGATGAAACTTGCTCATTTTGTGGTATAGCCTATTGTTGAAGATACAGCTGTCCATTATTTGTGAATACATTTAGGGTTAAGTTGTATATTTTAAACCCTACTAATGTGACCCACAGTTTTATCCTTATAGGGCCTAACGATATAACTTTTTATTAAGAAACCCCAACATCGTCATCTCTTGAATATGTTGTTAATTTCTTTATTTTATACCCAAAAAGGTTCTCCTTTAAGTTTTCCTCAATGAATTTACCTCTTGTTTGATCCCTCAGAATTTTTTTAAAGTTATTTAGCCCATAGCTGTCAACATTGAACATTGAAAATAAGGGAGATTTCCCGGAATCATCCCCAAAATAAGGGATTTTTTTTCAGCCATTCTTACCCACAAACTTTTTAAAAGAAAGGACTAATCATTAACAGTCTAAAGAGTTTAAAACTACACAATATATATATTAAAGAATGACAGACCAATGGATATGATTAAAGTGCTTTATTTATGAACGAAGTAAACATTACTTACACATTTTAATTTGCTACAACGTGTTTTAGCTTAATGTTGGGAGACAGAGTGAGTCTTACCCTCTTGCTTGAGGGTGTAAATGATGGCCTTCTGGATAGCAGTCAGGTCGGCAGTCTTACCCATGATTGCGGTTTTGAGTAATGAAACAGGCTGGGAGTTTTTAAAAGCCTCAGGAATCTTTTGCAGGTGTTTAGAGTTAATTAGTTGATTCAGATGATTAGGTTAATAGCTTGTTTAGAGAACCTTTTCATGATATGCTAATTTTTTGAGACAGGAATTTTGGGTTTTCATGAGCTGTATGCCAAAATCATCAGTATTAAAACAATAAAAGACCTGAAATATTTCAGTTGGTGTGCAATGAATCTAAAATATATGAAAGTTTAATTTTTATCATTACATTATGGAAAATAATGAACTTTATCACAATATGCTAATTTTTTGAGAAGGACCTGTATATATATATATATATATATATATATATATATATATATATACACTCACCTAAAGGATTATTAGGAACAGCATACTAATACTGTGTTTGACCCCCTTTCGCCTTCAGAACTGCCTTAATTCTACGTGGCATTGATTCAACAAGGTGCCGAAAGCATTCTTTAGAAATGTTGGGCCATATTGATAGGATAGCATCTTGCAGTTGATGGAGATTTGTGGGATGCACATCCAGGGCACGAAGCTCCCGTTCCACCACATCCCAAAGATGCTCTATTGGGTTGAGATCTGGTGACTGTGGGGGCCATTTTAGTACAGTGAACTCATTGTCATGTTAAAGAAACCAATTTGAAATGATTCGAGCTTTGTGACATGGTGCATTATCCTGTTGGAAGTAGCCATCAGAGGATGGGTACATGGTGGCCATAAAGGGATGGACATGGTCAGAAACAATGCTCAGGTAGGCCGTGGCATTTAAACGATGCCCAATTGGCACTAAGGGGCCTAAAGTGTGCCAAGAAAACATCCCCACACCATTACACCACCACCACCAGCCTGCACAGTGGTAACAAGGCATGATGGATCCATGTTCTCATTCTGTTTACGCCAAATTCTGACTCTACCATCTGAATGTCTCAACAGAAATAGAGACTCATCAGACCAGGCAACATTTTTCCAGTCTTCAACTGTCCAATTTTGGTGAGCTCTTGCAAATTGTAGCCTCTTTTTCCTATTTGTAGTGGAGATGAGTGGTACCCGGTGGGGTCTTCTGCTGTTGTAGCCCATCCGCCCCAAGGTTGTGCGTGTTGTGGCTTCACAAATGCTTTGCTGCATACCTCGGTTGTAACGAGTGGTTATTTCAGTCAAAGCTGCTCTTCTATCAGCTTGAATCAGTCTGCCCATTCTCCTCTGACCTCTGTTGGGGAATTTCATTTGTCTCATACATGTCTCATACATGGGTCTGAATATAAGATGCTGTAATATTGGAGAAAACTAGGCCTGAGGGGAGGAGATGAACAGAAAACTAGGCCAAAAGGCAGGTTAGGTAAGGACAGGAGAAGAAACTGGGTGAAAGGACATGAAAAAGGCAGGTTAGGTAAGGACAGGAGAAGAAACTGGGTGAAAGGGCATGGAAAAGTACCTGAAAATCATGTATAAAGCCATTTTTAAAAGATACGCATGCGCAAAGAAGGTTGCCCCAATTAAAAAATAAAATAACGATGCAGGTGTTTTAATCGAGGCGGAGTAATAAGGAGGAGCAAAGAGAGAAAAGATAACGAGTTGAGCGCTAATTGGACACTTAACGATAAGAAAAAGGTATAAGACCTGAGCACTGGCCCTTGTGAAGTCAGATGAGTGGCCGTCATCTCACTTTGTTGAACTGCTCAATAAAGTGATTCTTCTGAGACCTGAAACTTCGACTCTGAAAGATTTCTTCTGAGACCTGAACCAGACTTTGAAGAATTGAACCAAAGATCGAGAATTTGCCACAACATAATTGGCGATGCCAGCCAGGAGCGGGAAGGGGTCAAGCAGCCGTGGTGAAGGCCCTGGTGGAGATCTCGCAAAACAAAAACAGCTGGCCGGCTTAAAAAAGGTAAGCAGCTTTTGCTTATTATTTTGTTTTGTGTGGTCACTGCTGGTAAGCTGTCACCCTGGTTAGTAATTGTTTTTAAATACTAGAATCCACCGTAAAAAAGAACCTAAAAAGACAAAAAATTAATTGAGAAAAAGGCAGAGGAGAGTCAAGCTTTCAGGTCCTGGAGAAGCGCATGTGTGTGTGTGTTGTGTGTGTGAGTGTTGTAACGTGAGAAGCACGTGTGTGTGTTGTGAGTGTTGTAACGTGAGAAGCGCATGTGTGTGTGAGAGTGGTTTAACGTACGTAATTATTCCAGCATACGAAAACGCGTTTGGCCTAAAGAAAATAAGCTTTTAATGCAAAGAAGTGCTGCATTTTTATATGTTTGTTTGTCTTAAAGCGTGAGAAGTACGCTGTAAATGCGAGTAAGTGCATTTAAAACGCGAGAAGTGCGTTTTGCGCGAGAAGTGCGCCAAAAAGCGCGAGAAGTGCGCTAATGATGGTGGGTTCATTCGCAAGGCCAGGAAGGGCAAGAGATATTAGACCAGTGTTAGTGGACAATTGGACACTAGCAAGATTGATGGTAATGGTGGTTTTGAGAAATAATCCAAGCAGAATTAGTCATCTGTGGGTAGAGATACGACGAAGCAGAGAAGAGACAGAAGAAATGTCAGTGACAGCTGAGAATGTCGCAGCTCTGGACCAATAGGAAGGGCAAGAGAGGAAATAGAGGGAGGATGCTCTTAAACAAAAAAGAGAGAAAAACTTTAATTGATTTATTTGAACCCCTAACATTAGATACCTACACCAAAGAGGAACTTAACATATTAATAACCATGTGGGAGGGCAATGAGGTGAAATTGACTCCATCTCTTACTTATCTGTATAGGGCGGGAGATATAACTGCACGAGGCCAGTGGTTTGACTAAAACATAGCCTGAGTTTGAATTAGTGTATCTGGGGGAGAACATAATTTGGCAGCGCAGTACATAGAACAAGCTAGAAGAAGTGACGCGAAGCCATTGTCTAAGGTACCAATACAAACCATTTTGAAATATTTTAAGAAAACAAAACAAATACCTGAATTATTAAATATTAGCAGAAGACTAAGTGATTGTAACTTAACTAATTAAGTGGGGTACAAATATCTAGGTGCTGAAACATGGCTTCGGTGTCACCTCAAGAAGAGTCCCCTGTAGAACAGCTTGCATCACAATATCCGATATGAGGATACATAAAACTTGTCAAAAAAGTGGGAAAAAAGGACCAAAAAATTAAATACTAAGTGGCCAGCAGAGGGAACATTTGATTTGGCTGTGTGTAGGGAAATGGGAGCTCTGATAAAAAAATCACAAAGCCCATGATAAGAGCAAGAAAAGAGATGAGAAACGGGGAAAAGAACAAGAGGTGTTAAATTTATTTAAAGAAAAGGGAGCACAATTGATAAAAGAACTTAGAGAGAGAGTAGGGAAAAAAGAAAGCATAATAGAGACCCCACCCCCATATGCACCATCCTATGACTTGACTGGTAAACAGCTCCCACTAGTGACTGGAACAGTGGCTATAAAAGGCAAAGTGAATTTTGAAAATGAGAAGGAAGAAGAAATAAAGGTGAAACAGGACTGTAGAGGAGCAGAGGCTGCAGACATGAGTGACCCTCTAATTTTATCAAGATGGGATGCTGTGAGCCGTGAGGGGAGTCAGGGAAGTGACTTAGACCTCAAACACCTGATTGACGCTCACGGAAGCCCTACATTGTCTAACCCGTATTTCCATGCAAGTCAAGCTTTGCAGGAACTCGGAGGAAAGACGGGGAAGAAGGTGGAGGTTGACAGACAACGAGCCAGACTTGACCGAGAAGAAATAGAACGAGATATACGGATAACTAAAGAACAGATCGACCAAGAAGCTGAAGCCATGCGAAGACTCCTAAGAGACTCCATGGAAAGGGACCAACAGAGACTTCGGGAACATCAAAGACGAAGATCTAATTCAGCCAGCCCTCACAGGGAATACAAGCATGTGTCTGGAACCCTCCTTTTAGAAGAAGCACCCCCAAGCGAACCACACTGGAGGAGAGGAGACAATTTGAGAGAGATACCAGCACGCAAACTGAGTCCATATAAGATGAAGAGGAACAACTGGAAGAAGATCCCTTACAATGCCCCATCCTGATCAAAGGACATCAAGGACAGTACGTGCCATGGGCAGGACAAGATCTGGAGGGACTGATAGCCCGCCTCCCTGACCTACATGAAGGGGCTGGCAAATGGATCAGACTGCTGGAAGAAGAGACAATGGGAAAGATACTAGCCATTGGAGATGTCAAGGCCCTGCTGGCAAAGAGCGTTGGAGGTGCAAAGACTAATGAAATCCTTAAAGCCTCTGGACTTGGAGCTGCAGTCGATTCGACCAGGATGGATGCCACACCATTGGACAGGCACAGAGCTGCAATATGGCGGGCTCTTCGAGAACATTATCAAACTCAGATGGATCCGAAGATGCTGAAAGGGGAACCAATAGGAGATGAAGAAAATCCAGTCACCTATGTTCAAAGACAGTCAAGAAAGTGGAAGCAAGAGCTGGAGAGAGACCCTGAACGGGATCCAGTAATAACAGCACTGTTCAGATCCGCCATAATTGACGCCATGCCTCCCTCTGTAAAAGCCAAGCTGGAAGATGTGGTCGGGTTGGGCTCAAAGACATCAAAGGAGTTCAGTGACCATGTGGCTCACGCAGTGGAACAGTACAGGAAGAATGAACTAAAGCTGAAGAATCAAGAAAGAGAGCTTCAAAGAAAATTGACTCAGCTACAACTGGATGAACTGATTAACAAGAAGAAGAAAGTACAGGCTGCAGTAAAGGAAGTTGAGGATCAGTCTGCAGTGATGGCTGCTGTGAACATACCAAGTCAAGCGCCACAAGTCATACAGCAAGCTCCAGTCAACATGGGTCAGAATGTGCCAGTCAACGTGGGAAAACCCATAACAACCGAATGCACCTATCGTGATCTATCTTCCTGAACAACAAGACAACAGAGCAATGTCAGCACAGGAAGGGGAAGAGGAAGAGGAAGGACATACAGCAACCAACAGAGGAACATGGACCAACCAAACATATGCTGGGGATGTAATCAGACTGGACACACCAAGAGAAATTGCCCAGTGAACCCATGGCCACAAGATGACTCACCAGGTCAGATGAATCAACAATGGCAACAGAGACCTCTGAATCAACAGCACCAAGTATCCGGACCAGTCAACCCATGGCGTGGTCCAGACCAAGGATACTAGGGATGCCCAGAGAATCCTACGGGGAGGGGTCAGCTGCCAATGTATCAATGCTGACCAAGAACCTATGCTGCGGGTTAAAATAGAGGACAAGATAATACCCATTATGCTTGACACAGGGGCAACATTCACATGCTTGAGCCAAATTATGCCTCTCACCTCCCCAGGTCTGGAAAATACGTCAAGACAGTAGGATTTTCGGGACTGACGCAGCTAATTCCAATGACAGCCCCTGTCAGCATAAAAGTCAAAGACTCTGAAATAAAGATTCCAATACTAGTGTCTGATCAAACGCCAGTCAACTTGTTGGGTAGGGATGCTATATGTAAATTGAACTTACAGATATGGTGCTCTCCTGAAGGGATATATATAAAAAATACAGGTATAAAACAGATGTTAGTAATGGGTGGAGCTGAGCAACAAGAACCAATAGACAAATATATTTTGGATAGGGAATATAGATTGGGTAGTAGGGGATACACTTGAAAAATGGGGAAGATACAGTATATAAAAGAGCAACTTCAGAAACCAGTTTCCCCAGAAACCGAATTCCATTGTACAATGAGATATGACCCCTTAAGATCCAATAACAGAAAAGAGTGGTTAGGAGGAACTAAAGGACAGACTGTGTGTCTGACTTCAAATTACATAATTGTAGGACCAGAGGGAGCAGCGTTACAAATTGAACACTGTGAATTCACTAATACTTGGTTTAGAGTAGATGATTCAGTACCACATGTTACATTATTTATAAATGAGGGGAGTCAAGCACAAGATCTAGGCCCAATGATGTTAAAGGTAGAAGGAAAGCTTTGGGAAGCCATGATAACCCTTTCATTTTTCAAACAAAAGATATGACACATCTCAAAATCATCTGTACAACCAAAATGGTAGGGATTCCAAAATTGATAGTTGAGACAGTAGAGAAAAGCGAATTGAAGTCTAGAATGGACGAACTTATCTCAGAGATGGAACAACAAGTGCCTGTACAGTTATGGTCAAAACATGACACAGATGTAGGCCTAGTTAGATCAGCAAACCCCATTAGAATTGCAACTAAACCAGGAGTTCAATTACCAAGAAAGCAACAATACCCATTAAAACGTGAAGCAGTGGAAGGGATAAAGGCAACAATTGATGGATTGATTGAGGCAGGAGTACTGATTGAGACAACTAGTTATTGTAACACCCCAATTTTACCAGTTGAAAAAGCCAACAAGTCAAAGTGGAGGTTAGTGCACGACTTAAGAGCAGTTAATGAAGTAGTTGAAGATTGGCCAGCGGAGGTTCCAAACCCGCATACGCTGTTGACAAATGTTCCACCTGCTGCCAATTATTTTACTGTGATTGACCTCTGCTCTGCATTTTTCAGCGTTCCATTAGCAGAAGAAAGCAGACACCTTTTTTCCTTCACTTACCAAGGTAAACAGTATACATACACTAGAATGCCTCAAGGATTTAAACACTATTTACACTCATCATAAGACTGCTGAATTATTAGAACAAGGACGATTTGTTTTGACACAGGCCAGATGCTTAGCATATTCTACATTGACAACCTGATACGATAAAGCGATGTACCACAGCAAACCCAGCTAATTTTATCCCGCTGGAAGGGGAAGGAAACACCTCAGTGAGTGTGTTTCTGTCTCTCTAGCATTTACTCGTCTGAGACCAGATTTGGAATCAACACCAATTGTTGATGCAGACGTAGATTATTTTGTGGATGGCTCATGTTTTAGAGACCACTTAGGTAACCATGCTGGTTTTGCTGTTGTACAAAAAGATGGAGACAATTTTACCCTATGATAAGTCAACATTGTGAGCAACCTTGCTCAGCACAATTGGCCGAACTCAAAGCACTTACTGAAGCTTGCATATTGGCTAAAAACAAAGCAGCCAACATTTATACTGACTCTGCGTATGCCCATGGCGTATGCCATCTCTTTGGTGCAGTATGGAAGCAAAGAGGGTTTAAAATAAGTGATGGAACACCAATTCAACATGGAGACCAAATTACTAAATTGATTACAGCCATGATGTTTCCTAAAAAATTGGCCATAATTAAATGCCAGGCCCATAAGAAAGGTAATGACTTTGTCATCAAAGGCAACAATGCGGCTGATATGCATGCAAAACAAGCCTCTGGATGCCAGTTAGCCGTAATGGCACCCTAAGTCCTGATCCAACCTCTCCCCACAGTAGAAAGTATTGCCCAAATGCAGTCCAGAGCAACACCACCTGAGATATATTTATGGCAGCAAAAGGGGGGCGACAAGAGATGCTAACAACATATGGAGATCACATGAAGGCCACATGATAGACCCCACCCCATTGCTTAACATTTTAATTCCGGATTCCCACAGTTTTGATCACTGTGGAAGGGGGGAAATGACAAGGAAGATTAAAAGACAAGGATTCTGGTCCCCATACTTACAAACAAGGGTAGATTAATTTTTTAAATGAATGTGAAATTTGTGCAAAAAATAATGTCAGAAAAGGAACAGCAACCCCAATAGGCTCTATTCCAGTTCCAGAAGGATCTTTTAAGCATCTAGTGATGGATTATGAAGACATGACCGAATTAGTAAGAGGAAAAAGATACATGTTGGTTATTATAGACAGGTTACAGCTAAGAGGGATACCACATGAGTTTAAAGCTAGAGACAAGGCAGCAGCAGGACTTGAATCAATATTTGTATGGATAACGCCAAATAAGAATATGGAATGGATTAATTACATATATTACAATCAGCAGAGATTCATCAACTACATAGATCAAGCACTTGATGCCTTAGGTCACCAACTAAAATACACTAGCAGAATGACATGGCAAAACAGACAAGCCCTGAATTGGTTATTGGCAGAAAAAGGAGGAGTATGTGTAATGTTTGGATCTGGTTGTTATACCTTCATCCCCAATAACACAGCCACGGATGGATCTTTTATTAAAGCCATGAAGAAAATAAAGGAATTAAGACAGGAAGTTGCTACCAATGCGAGGAGAGACAGGAGCTTTGGATACTGACTTGATTCCATATTTGGATCATGGAAAGAATGGCTTATTAAGGTGGGAATAATAATAGCAGTGACTATTGGTGTTGTTTTTGTGCTGCTCTGCTGTGTTGTGCCTTTTCTCAGATCCATGCTGGCTAGTGCAGCTGCAAAACAAATGATCAATGTGTCAGTGAAACCATCAGGCATTGACATTGGATGCACCAACTCAGGAGTATATCCAATTGGCCCAGGCTTGGACAAACTGGATGACTTCCTGTGAGAGGTTAGGTGAAGAAGCAAGGAATAAGGGTACCTTATTACTTTTGATTTTGATCATCTTTTTACTCTGTTTTTGACAAGATAGGGAGATAGCCCCACTGTGTATTTTGATTTGGGGATAAAATTAGTTAGAACAATTAGAGCATGGGTAGAGTAGGAAGTTAGTTAGAGGGTTTTTTCTACATTCCTTTGATTTTATATAAGGGCCCTTATTTCCTGAATATATTTACTCATATAATCTTTTGAATATATTTACTCATATAATCTTTTGAATATATTTTACTCATATAATCGTTTGGAAGATATTTTACATATAATCACACCAATTGTTCACTTTTATAATGTGTGTATGAGAGGGGACGATAGAAGGTTTAAAGCAGGTCATTGCCCGTGATACGAGGTAATGCAACAAGAAATAATGGGAAAAAGATAAGAATGTTTTTTATTACTATTAATCACTTTATTCACTTACTAAACTTTTATATTTTTTGAATACCTTATACATTTCTGTAAAAAGTTTAGAAGCCTAGTAATTACATGCATTAGACCATTGGAACATGTATATAGTTATAGTGCAAAAGAGGAATTATTTGCAAGCGCGGTCGTCGATTGTTGAAGAAACAAGGGCAGACTCAACTGGTGGTTTAAAAACCCGCTGTCTGCTCCAACACCAGATAGCGCCCTAAGGCAGGTCTGGGGCACCTCTGGCAACGATGGAGCAACCCAGATAGCACTCCAGGCCACCGGAAGCGCCTGCGCAGTTCCTCTGGCACCGTGGGACAGATCTAGGATTTCAAGTTGATGAGATGTGTTGAATGTATTAAAACGTTTGATGTTTGAAGTAGCGCATCCCCTTAAAAAATGATGATCTGACAGGAAGGTGAGATCTTTTACTCCATTCTAGCCAAGTGTGGGTGGAGATGTTTGGTCTCACTTTTCCTCCAGAGTGTGCCCTTATGATGAAGGTCTATTGATAAAGTTGGATGGTCCAGGTTGGCCATGTTTGAAAGGTAATGCAGAGAGAGATCGGTTCATGAGGACACACCCTGGGTAAGAACGGTTTGAAGGTGGGACTAGAAAAAGTCCCAAAGGGGGGATGTGTTGGGGAATTTCATTTGTCTCATACATGTCTCATACATGGGTCTGAATATAAAGTGCTGTAATGCTGGAGAAAACCAGGCCTAAGGATATGAGATGAACAGAAAACTAGGCCTGAGGGGAGGAGATGAACAGAAAACTAGGCCAAAAGGCAGGTTAGGTAAGGACAGGAGAAGAAACTGGGTGAAAGGACATGAAAAAGGCAGGTCGGGTAAGGACAGGAGAAGAAACTGGGTGAAAGGGCATGGAAAAGTACCTGAAATCATGTATAAAGCCATTTTTAAAAAGATACGCATGCGCAAAGAAGGTTACCCCAATTAAAAATAAAATAACGATGCAGGTGTTTTAATCGAGGCGGAGTAATAAGGAGGAGCAAAGAGAGAATAGATAACGAGTTGAGCGCTAATTGGGTACCAAAAGACAAGAAGAAAGTATAAGACCTGAGCGTTGACCCTTGTGAAACCAGATGACTAGCTACCATCTCACTTTGTTGAACTGCTCAATAAAGTTATTCTTCTGAGACCTGAGACTTCGACTCTGAAAGATTTCTTCTGAGACCTGAACCTGACTTTGAAGATTTGAGCCAAAAGATAGAGAATTTGCCACAACACCTTCAAAAGACACCAGGTCAAGATCAAGGGTCCAAACGAAGGGGACGTCGTGTCTACTGTCTGGGGTAAATGACAACTTTTTTGAAAATAATGTTGTGTGCACGATGTTATTATTGAAAACGGAGGGGGGGAAATATACGTTTCTCTAAATGCCCGGCTGTGTGTAAATGTGGCGTCACAGGCACTTTGAACACATCATTGCAGAGGCACCAGTTCACGATGAGGGGGGGCAAATCAATGCCATTCTACCACATTCAGGCCCAGTCTGGTCAAGGATTTCTTGCTCAAGCCCCGCTCTGGTCTGCACTAATGCTGGGTGAGTGGACTGGGATTTATGTTTCAATAAGTATCATGTCAAGTTGTTTATTACTATTCGTTTTCTCCGTGGTACTTGGAGGATGAGACCGACAACCTGGTCCAGGGTTCCTGCCTGGGACCTTGCAGTGGTTCTGGAAGGGTTATCCCTGGCCCCCTTCGAACCTCTTCAGTCGGCTTCGCCTAAAGATCTTACATACAAATTGGTCTTTCTCTTAGCCATCACCTCTCTTAAGAGGGTGGGAGATCTCCAAGCCCTGGCAGTGACACCAGCTTGCTTGGAGTTTGCCCCTGGCAAGGTTAAGGCCTTTTTGCACCCGAGACCTGGCTATGTACCTAAAGTGCCTGCTAATACAGCTAGGTCTACGACCCTTCAGGCGTTTCATCCTCCACCTCATGTGTCGGCAGAAGAAGAGAAGCTTCATTTGCTCTGCCCCGTCAGAGCTTTGAGTATTTATCTCGAGAGGTCCTCTTCTTGGAGGAGGTCGGACCAACTGTTAGTGTGTTTTGGGTCATCTAGGAGAGGGCTCCCGGCATCCAAGCAAACCATTAGTAATTGGATTGTGCAGGCTATTGCCTTGGCTTATGCGGTGCGCAATTTGCCTTCACCTCTGGCCATAAGGGCTCATTCTACTAGAGGCATGGCGCCCTCTAGGGCCCTCCTCTCGGGAGTTCCCCTCCAGGAGATCTGTGAGGCAGCCGGTTGGGCTACCCCACACACTTTTATTAGATTCTATAGTCTGCACCTCCCCAGTACGCCTGGTGCACGTGTGCTCTCGTCCTGCTGAGTGCCTGAATTAGTTTCACTCCTGGGCAGGCCTGTCTTCGGTGCGTGGCCTAGTGGGCATTTGTTCCCCAAAGAGTCGATTCTCGACGCAGTGTTGAGTTCCCTCGAAAGGGAACGTCTCGGGTTATGACTATAACCCTTGTTCCCTGAGAAGGGAACGAGACACTGCGTCATCCTGCCACGCCCCTCTGGGCCTGAGAGCGTCTTGCTTCATCGCTAGGCTAGTGTGTGTGTGTGCCGGCGTCACTTTTATGCATCCGGTTATGCCGTCACATGTTACGTCATGACGCAACACCAATCAGGATTGGAATAGTTTCATTCATACTTCAGAGACGCACGCTAAGGGAGCGTCCCCAAAGAGTCGATTCTCGACGCAGTGTCTCGTTCCCTTCTCGCAGCTGAAGGGGAACAAGAAAGAACAAACGTAATAAAACCAGATGGGCCAGGAAGATAGACACCTAGGGCCCGAGAAGTGAGTTAGTCAGGAGAATACAGGAGGTAATTTAGGTCGTAAATGAAGGCCTTTTGGATTCTCAGGGACAAAGAACAGTTTGACCTGCCCAGGGGGTAGAAAACCAGCCCAAACCAGTTAAAGATATAGGATATCTTTAAGGAAAATTACAGAAACTGGGTAGGAGGGGTTATGATGACTGAGAGCTGTATAAAATGTCTATGTTTTGTTGAGTCTAACAGGTCTTCCTTTTCAAAGCTGGGTAGCTGTGGCTTTGAAAAGGGTCCTCAGAAGAATAAACCTTTTCTCTTTATTACAATTTGCCTCTTGAAAGTTTTTCTTGACCTTTTGATGCTGTTTTTGTTAACCTCTGAAAATTGCTTTTACAATTATCATGGAACATGTAGATGGCACTGGATGGATTAAAGAGAATACAGTAATGAGAAATGTTTTCTGTGATCTTATCACCTCTCCTCAGCGTGCTCTAAGCAGTCTCAACAAACATCACAATGATAATAACATAACAAATGGATGAAAACATTAAGTGCAAAATTGAATTGTCACAACTATTTATCTAAGCAATATAATCACTTGCAGCTAATTTTAAATCAATCATGAATTAGAAAAGAAACAAATTAATACAAAATGAATCCATTGGAAAATTTAACAGATATAAACCATACCTGGACGGATTAAAGAGAATACAGCAATGAGAAATGTTTTCTGTGATCTTATCACCTGCACAGATTAAAGGCCAGTTAATTAATCAGTTAAAATCACCTTTTTCTGTTGACGCGCACACACACATACTCAAACCGCTGTACTCAGTAATAAAACTATCAAATCCTATCCATCCATTCATAAAACACTTCCTAGGACATGAATAATATTAGTGCATATTATGAACTTACTCGAACTTCTGAGAACTTTTATAGGCCTATACTGGAAGAGCAGCTCTAACTGCTCACCTCTCCTCAGCGTGCTCAAAGCAGTCTGAGGACACAGCGTGAGCTGAACGGTAATGACGTCACAACGTCAGTACAAATACAACATAAAACTCTTTTTCCAGATTAACACTAATGAGGTTTAAAACACATTTATGGCGTTTTCTAAAACAAATTACTATAAAGTAAATAAATAAAAATCGACAAGAAGGATCATTAGTGAAAAACATTAATTTACTCATGAATAATATTAACACCTGTCACACCAGCAAAAATACTAAAATATATCTAAATTACACCATATGCTCTCATTGACAAATGCGGAACAATTAGTTCATGCGTTCATGACATCAAGACTAGATTAAAGCTGCAAGCAGTGATGAAAGGGCCCTCGCACCCGTTACACCGCCACCCGGTGGTTTAGGAAGACACAGCACGATGGGCAATGTGCATTTAAGTAGGTAAATATAGGAGGAGTATGTCAAAGTCAGTTACAAAATTGTCCTTTATTATGATGATAATAGCATGCTTTATCACTCAGCTACATTACATTTACATTTATTCATTTAGCTGACGCTTTTATCCAAAGCGACTTACAATTGCTATATTTCAGAGGTTGGTGTCTCACAGTGGATTCGAACCCGGGTCTCTCACACCAAAGGCACCAATGTGTCTTATCCACTGTGCCATCACCACCCCCAGCTAACCAGCTAAGTGTTGCTAGCATGATTAGTATTTTTCTAGCATGTTTAACACACAATGGCATATTTTAGTATGTGGCTAGTACTGCAATACAGTGTTTAACCATGTCACTTCCTGTTGTCAGTAGGTGGCGCTATTACTATAACTGAAAATTGTCATGTGGATGTGTTCAGGGTAAGACTCTTATTAAACGTGTGAAGTTTGGGCAGACTGGACATTGCCTTCTTGAGTAACAGCAACTTCCTGTTTCATTGCATTAGCATGCTTTAGCACTTATCTAAGTATTGCTAGCATGTTTTAACATGTTTCTAGCATGCTTAGAACTCAATGGCATATTTAATATGTTGCTAGAACTGCATCACAGTGTTAAACATGTCACTTCCTGTTCCCAGTAGGTGGCGCTATTACTATAACTGAATATCGTCATGTAGATGTGTTCAGGCCAGGACTCTTATCAAACGTGTGAAGTTTGGGGCAGATTGAATATTTCATGCCTGAGTTACATTGACTTCCTCTTTCATTGCATTAATAGCATGCTTTAGCACTTAGCTAAGTGTTTGCTAGCATGTTTAGTATGTTTCTAGCATGTTTAGCAAACAATGGCATTTTTTAGTATGTGACTAGTACTGCATTACAGTGTTAAACATGTCACTTCCTGTTGCCAGTAGGTGGCGCTATGACTATAACTGATAAATAATTGAATGGGAACGCGAAAAAACTAGATTGGAGGCTGATAGACAGACCGTACGAGAACGAGAAAAAAGAGAACACGATTTGAGATTGAAGGATCTTGAGTTTACGCAGGCATTACGTATTAAAGAACTAGAGCTGAAGGCCCGTGAGACTGGTGTTTTGTTTAAGTCAGATCAATTTGACATAACTCGTAACATTCGCCTCGTTCCACCTTTTAATAAGAGCGAAGTTGATAAGTTTTTTGCACATTTCGAGTGCATAGCGATGACATTTAAATGGCCCAAAGAAATTTGGACCATGACGTTGCAATGTGTTTTCACTGGAAAAGCGCAGGAAGCTTATTCCTCGTTAACTCTTGAAGACGCAGCAGATTACGAAAAAGTCAAACATGCTGTTTTACGCATCTATGCTCCCAGCTAACAGGGAATGTTCCCAAAACTTTCACTAACGTTCTTTAAATGTTATGTATAAATGTTTAGACAAAACGTTCTTAAAACATTTTTAAAAAACTGGATGTTTTGAACGTTTAGAAAACATTAAAAGAATTACGTTTTCATAACATTTCCAAAATTATAGAATGGAATGTTCTTCTAACATTCACATAAACAAAGAAAAAAACGTTCTTTAATACTTAAAAAAACCCGGATGTTTGGAACGTTCAGAAAACATTCAGAAAATATTCAGAGATAACGTTTTCATAACTTAATGGGAATGTTAGAAAAACATTCTAAGAACATATTTTTGTATCTGAGAATGTTGTTCTAAGAACGTTCTCAATAGTATCAATAGTTCTAAGAACTCTCAATAGTATGAGAACATCAGTCAAGTAAAAATAACATCACAAGGACATTCCATGAACGTTGTTATAAGAACGTTTTCACTCAACATTATGAGAACATCATTTAAGAACAAATAACATCACAAGCATGTTCTATGAACATTGTTCTAAGAACGTTTTCACTCAACATTATGAGAACATCAGTCAACGTTACGAGAATGTAACGTATTTTAACTCTAAACATTATAAGAACGTTCCAGAAACATTATCTCAGGAAAGTTTTTTACTAACATTTACATAACATTAGTGAAAGTTATGGGAACGCTCCCTGTTAGCTGGGTTTCTATTGTGTTGTTTTCCACATGTCTTGTTAAATTTGACTTGTCTAGTTGTATGTTTGAGTTTGTGTTCTTTTTTCCCTTGTGGTGGGGTTGTGTTTTTGGTTTAGAAAATTTAATTTTTCCTCTTTATGATTCCATTGTTTGGACTGTGTACTACCCAGAGACTCGTACAAAATGTTGTGTACTACACAGTAAAATGTGAATCTTGAAGTAAAGTCTTTTCTATTATTTTTGTAATTCAAATATTTAACTCTCTTAGAAACGTTATTCTCTGGAAAAATTTAAACACTCTGGACAAATGTGTCAACAGGTTTTGGTACTTAAAAATCCTGTCACTTTGAAATCCAGACCTGTAGCTGTAAGAAGTGGGTAGCACTATCACCTCGCAGCAAGAAGGTCCTGCGGTTCGAATCCCGGCTGAACCAGGAGTTAGCAGGTTCTCTGTCATTTCCTTCAGGTAAGCTACAACAGTTTCCACCACAGTTCAAACCCATGCATCATAGGTGAATTAGTGATACTTGAGTATCTGTGTGTAAGCCTGGTGATGGATGGGCCAACCACATCAGGGTGATAAAAACATTCCGAAATAACATTTTAAAAAACTGGACGTTTTCAACGTTTAAAAAACATTCAGAAATAACGTTTTAATAACATTTTCAAAATGAGTGAATGGAATGTTCCTTTAACGTTCACATTAACCAAGAAAAAACGTTCTTAATATATATAAAAAAACTAGACGTTTTCAATGTTTAAAAAACATTCTGAAATAACGTTTTCCTAACCTAATGGGAATGTTAGCAAAACGTTCTGACAACTTATTTTTGTTAGCTGGGCTCTTGTGCCAGAGGCTTATCGACAACAGTTTCGTAGTTATGATAAACCTGAAGCTCTCACATATGTCGAGTATGTTAGAGAAAAAGAAATGCTATTTGATCGTTGGCTTAGTTCTCAAGAAGTAACCACTTTCCAATCTCTTCGTGATTTGATTATTCTTGAAGATTTTAAAAACGGTCTTCCTTTAACAGTCGCTACCCATGTTAATGAGCATGAGAATCTGACTCCTGCTCGTGCTGCTGTGCTTGCTGACGAGTATGTACTTACACACAAGCGTGTTCCTTCTAATTCTAAATTTTCACAGAAAGTTTCTAGTCATCCAAATATGTCCAAGATGTCGAGAGAAACCGTGCCTGTTTCTGCCCGCTCTCCAGACTGGCGTCCGTCGGTATCTAAAGCTACAGTTCCGACCTGCGCCTATTGTAAAAAACGTGGTCATGTTCTGGCTGAGTGTTATTCTCTAAAGCGTAAAAATAAGGCAGCGAGTCAACCAGCTTCTTATAGATCAGAGGTTGGTTTGTGTGTTTCGAACTTGCCTGCGAGTAGTGACGACACCAATACTGACAAACACAGTTTTGCGCCTTTTATAATGGATGGCTTTGTTTCTTTGCCCGGTGAGCCTAGCGAGCGCTCAAAAATTCCGGTAAAAATGATTTTTTATCTTGCAAGATGTGTTGCCTTTTAGTGATAAGACTTTTACTGGGGATAGTATTCTTGTACGTGGGTTCGAAATGGGTTATGTTAACGTTCCTCTGCATGAGATTTCTCTTATGTCTGACTTAGTTACTGGCAATGTTACCGTGGGTGTACGCCCCTCCTTACCTATTGAAAATGTTGGTAACGATTTGTGTGGTGGAAAAGTCTTGCCGTGCCCCATAGTGTCTCATGCATTCCCTAAAACAGGTACTGATGACTTCTATTACAGGTACTGATGAGGTACTGATGACTGATTAACCTCCCCGAGGTTTTTTCCTCTAGCGTGGTTACTCGTGCTATGGCGAGAAACAAAAAAAGTGAATGAGATTGAGGATCAATTTGATCTTAGTGATACTTTTATTGCTCGACCTTCACTCTCTAGCGATAATGATTTATGTCTGAATCATGCTTCACTGTCGTTTTCTTTTGATGTTCCTAATTTGTCTATGAGTCGAGAGCAGCTTATTGAGGAACAGAAAATTGACCCATCTCTGTCTTCTTTTTTTTCAGAAGCTATGTCTGACGAAGACATTGAGCATTCGCCGCACGGCTATTTTTTACGAGATGGTGTCTTAATGCGCAAGTGGAGACCTCTTATGGCCTCCGCGCAAGATGAGTGGAGAGTTCTTTTGCAAATTGTTGTCCCAGTCTCTTGTTGTGATAAAGTGTTGAGCTTAGCTCATGACCATCATTTTGCGGGTCATCTAGGTGTGAATAAGACCACTGATAGAATTTTACGCCATTTTTTTTGGCCAGGTATCAACAGAGATGTCGTGAGATATTGCTGAACATGTCATTTATGTCAGGTTACTGGTAAACCTAACCAGGTGATTCCGCCTGCGCCTTTACAGCCAATTCCTGTTACGTCTGAACCTTTTGAACACGTTATATTAGACTGTGTTGGACCATTGCCTCGGACAAAGTCTGGAAACCAGTGGTTACTCACCATAATGTGTAGCGTGACTCGTTTTCCAGAGGCCATTCCGCTCCGCAAAATTACAGCTCCTGTCATTATTAAAGCCCTGATGGGTTTCTTTTCTCTTTGTGGCCTGCCAAAAACTGTTCAGACAGACCGCGGCACCAATTTTATGTCCCATGTGTTTGCACAAGCTATGCGCCAGCTCGCGGTCCACCATGTTACATCCAGTCCGTATCATCCGCAAACGCAAGGTGCACTCGAGAGGTTCCATCAAACTTGGAAAAATATGCTCAAGTGTTTCTGCCTCGAGTTTCAGCGTGATTGGGATGAAGGTGTACCGCTTGCTCTTTTTGCTGTGCGCGAAGTAGTACAAGAGAGTTTGGGTTTTAGCCCGTCAGAACTTGTTTTCGGGCATACGGTTCGTGGCCCTTTAAAGTTGTTGAAAGAGTCGTGGCTCGCGGAGCCTAAAAAGGGTATAAGTCTGTCTGATTATGTATTCAACATGCGTAATAGGCTCGGTCGTGCATGTCAGTTGGCTAAGGATAATTTGGGTCTTTGTCAGAGGAGAATGAAGCAGAGGTTTGATAAAAGGGCTGTCTCTCGAAGTTTCAGTCCTGGTGATAAGGTTCTTGTGTTGATTCCTGGGATGGGCTCTGCTTTGCAGGCTCGTTACAGCGGGCCTTATCGGGTCGAAAGGCGAGTGAATAATTTGAATTATGTCATCTCTACTCCAGATCGAAGGCGAAAGACAACACTATGTCATATTAACCGTTTGAAGTTGTATCGTGATCGAGGAGAAGGTTCAATATCTGAACTTAAATCTCCTTGCACTTCAACTGTCACAAATGATGATGCTCGCGCAACGGGAGTAGCGCTGTCCAAGAAGTGTTGGGCTGAAGTTGTTTCTTCGCTGGTGGTTATGGCACAAGCTGAAAATGCGTTTCCGTCGGTACAACAGTGTGCTGTGGCGAGTGCTTCGTTAGAAGATGAGGGTCATACTCTGTCGGTTGAGGTTATTGAAGGGAGGATGAAGAATTCTGAGGTTCTTGGTGATCTAGATTATTTTTTGTCTAGTCTATCCACAGGAGAACGTAATGATTTAATCTCCTTGACTAAACAGCATGAGAATTTGTTTCCTGATGTGCCTCGTCGCACAACAGTAATTGAACATGACATTGACGTGGGGTCCACATGCCCAATCAAACAGCATCCTTATCGTACAAACCCACATAAAAGGTTGTTGTGTCAGAGTGAGGTAAAATTCATGTTGAAAAATGGCATTGCGGAATCTAGTAATAGCCCATGGAGTTCACCGTTTACTTGTTCCAAAGAGTGATGGTTCCATGCGCTTAATGCGGTGGAGTCAGATTTTAGAAGGGTGAATGCCGTTACGAAATCTGATAGCTACCCATTACCGCGTGTTCAGCGGTATTTGTCAGTAAAATTGACCTGTTGAAGGGTTACTGGCAAGTTCCACTGACATTTCGTGCTAAAGAGATTTCAGCCTTTGTGACGCCAGATCACTTCCTACAGTATACCGCCATGGCTTTTGGCCTTCGTAACGCTCCTGCCACTTTTCAAAGGCTCATCAACGGCGTTCTTGATGGTGTGTCTAACTGCGAGGCCTATTTGGATGACTTGGTGATCTATAGTGCCACTTGGTTTTCGCATATGGCCCATCTTTCAACTGTGTTTTGTCGGTTATCGGAAGCTAATTTGACCATTAACCTGGCTAAGTGCGAGTTTGGCCAGGCTACCGTGGTATATCTGGGTAAAGTGGTTGGCCGTGGACAGGTGCGTCCTGTCCAGTCTAAAGTTGAGGCGATTTTGAATTATCCTCCTCCAACCTCTCACCGCGAACTCCGTCGCTTTCTTGGCATGGTAGGTTACTATCGGTCATTTTGCAAAAACTTCTCTGCTTTTGCCTCACCCCTCACCGATTTGCTCAGTTCGAAAGTGACCTACAACTGGACTCCACGGAGTCAAGTTGCTTTCGAGTCCGTTAAAACACTGCTGACTACTGCGCCTGTCTTAGCCGCTCCTGATTTTTCTCTGCCTTTTTCTATCGCTGTTGACGCGAGTGATTTGGGAGCGGGAGCTGTTCTTTTACAACAGGACAGGGATGATCTTGAACACCCTGTCTGTTTCTTTTCGCGCAAATTTAACCGTCATCAGCGTGCTTACTCAACTATAGAAAAGGAAGCTCTTGCTCTGGTGCTTGCCTTCCAGCATTTTTTTTTTTTATATAAACATGTATTTATTGAATTTTTTAATTTTTAACAATTAACAAGGAAACATGCTAATACAAAAACAAATAACAAAGCGTATAACAATCAAACTATAAAAGAAAAGAAAAGAGTCCACTCCCCCCACCCCAAAAAAACAAAAAACAAAAAAAAAACATACTGGATAACGACATTATATAATCATACATAGCTTAGGAAATACAGACAATTGGGTATATATGACCTTCAAGTTTCCAGAGTTTCCTCGGCCTCACAGTTCTCCAAAAATGCAAGAAAGGGATTCCAGATCTCTTTAAATTCGGCTGATTTCTTTTTCATTGTGTATGTTAGCTTTTCAAGGATAAGGCATGCCGATAATTCTTTCAGCCAGCGACCAATAGAAGGGCTCTTGACATCTTTCCAACAGAGAGAGATCAAGCGTCTAGCTTGTACTAAACATAGGTCTGTGATTTTCCTCTCTTTGAGGTTTAACATACAGTTCTTTGGATACAGATTAAGAATGCAAAGTACAGGATCATCAGGCACTAAATTTAGGGTCATCTTAGAGATACATTTTGTAACTTCATTCCAGAATTTTCGTATCTCAGGGCAATCCCACAGACAATGAAATAAGGTGCCCTTTTCGACATTACATTTAACACAAATATCAGGAATATTTGGATTCATCTTATTCAATCTTTCCGGAGTAACATAAATCCTCATAATCCAGTTATATTGAATCAGTTTGAGATGGGTATTTATTGTTAGGAGATGTGCTTTAGAGCATATCTCTCTCCAGTCCTCCTCTGAGATATCTGTTTGTAAGTCATTTATCCATTGGGTTTTCTTGTGCTCAGTAGAGTCTTTATGGTTTTTAACCAGAATGTTATAGAGTAAAGATATCTGACCCTTGCCAGTACAATTATTCACTGCTAGATTTTCTAACGTAGACAATTGAGGTTGTGTATAGGAGTGTGTCTGTGCATAGACAAAACTCCTTAACTGTAAATATTTAAAGAAATGTGTCCGAGGTATACCATATTCATTACTAAGTTCCTCAAAAGAAGCTAGTTTACTTTCCTTATATAGATCCATAACTTTACAGATGCCCTTTGTTGCCCACATTCTAAAACCTTGGTCTTTTTTTCCAGGAGAGAAGTTATCATTCCCCCATATTGGTGAAAAGCCTGAGAAAAAAGTAGATTCACCAAGAATTGACTGTACATTATGCCAGACATTAATTGTGTTTCTCACAAAGGGGTTATCAGTGATCCGCCTCAATTTTTTGACAGATGCAGAGTATAAATAAGTGCCAAGTCGCTGGCCTTTAGTGCAAATACTTTCAATTTGTACCCATGGTAAGTAAGGTTCAGGGGAAAACCAGTACATTGCAGCTCTAATTTGAGCAGCCCAAAAGTACCATTGTAAATTGGGTAGTTGTAACCCTCCTCTCTCATAAGGCAGGTAAAGAAGTGACAGCCTCAACCTTGGCCTCCTGTTATTCCAAATAAACTTAGTAAATAGTTGCTTCATTTTGGAGAAGAACTGTGGCGGCGGGGATAAAGGGATGGATTGAAATAGGTATAAAAACCTTGGTAGTATATTCATCTTGATTATATTTATACGTCCTAAAAGGGAGATTGGCATTGATGACCAGTTATTCATGGATTCAGTTACTGTAGACATCATAGGATCATAGTTACAGGGTACTAAGTCTTTAATGGTTGGGGTAATGGTGATGCCGAGATATTTAAATCCATTTATCGCATTATTGAAAGGATGGTTTATCACAGGATTTATTCGCTCCCGCTTATTCAAAAACATAATAGAGGATTTTGTTTCATTTATTTTAAAACCTGAAAATTTTCCGAATGTGTCAATTAAATTGGTCAGATTACAAATTGAGTTACTTAAGTCTGTTAGAAGTAAAAGGGTGTCGTCAGCGTACATTACAATGCGATGTTCAGTGTCCGATACTTTTATACCTGAAATTGAGGGATGTGATCTCACTGCTAATGCGAGAGGTTCCATTGCTAAAACAAATAGCATTGGTGAGAGGGGGCACCCCTGACGAGTGCCTCTTGTGAGTTTGAAAGGAGATGATATTATATAGTTGGTGGAGACCTCTGCCACTGGGTCAGTATAGAGTGTCTCAATCCATTTTCGAAAGTAGTTACCAAACCCAAGACGAGATAACACATCAAATAAATAATTCCACTCCACTCTGTCAAATGCTTTTTCAGCATCTAAGGACAGAATAGCGGCGTCAGAGGTCCCCTCCTTCGCATGTATCAAATTCAACACCCTTCTTACATTATGAAAAGCTTGACGGTTTTTCACAAAACCATTCTGATCTGAATTGATCACTGTCGGGAGTACCGGTTCCAGTCTTCTAGCCAATACTTTAGCGATAATCTTAGCGTCTGTGTTGAGCAGTGAAATAGGTCTATACGACGTGCAGTTGGTAGGGGATTTATTGGGTTTCAAAATAAGTGTTATCAGTGCACTCCTCATGGAATCTGGAAGACAACCTTGTTGAAAGGCTTCCTCATACATATCTAAAAGTGGTGTAATTAATTTATCTTTAAATATCTTGTAGATATCAACCGGAAGACCGTCAGGGCCTGCGGCTTTACCTCCTCTCATATTAGTAATGGCGTCAGAGATTTCTGAAGCATCCAGTTCCTTATCCAATTGTTCTTTAAAATCAACTGATATGGAAGGGATATAAAGATCATCCAGAAACTCAGATTGTGTTTCCAGACTCCCTGAGGATTCGGATGAATATAATATTTTATAATAGGTAGAAAATGTATCATTAATTTCCTGTGGGTCTGTTGTTATTGTTCCACTCGGAGTTTGAATTGCAGTAATTGCCCTGTCCGCATCTAATTTTTTTATTCGCCAGGCTAGCAATCTCCCCGGTTTTTCACCTTGATCATAATAACTTTGTTTGAGCCGGATTAAACTATTTTCTGCTTTCGATGTGGAAATTTCCTAATATTGGGTTTTTAGTAACTTTAATTCTTGTTTTATTTTTGTAGAGCCATCTAAAAAGGCCTCTTTCCAATTGTCTAATTTTGTGGTCAAGCTCATTCATTTTCAACTTGAGTTTATTAGTTTTTGAACTGGTGTAAGATATGATCATGCCTCTGATGTATGCCTTAAAAGCCTCCCATCTGACAATAGCAGAGGTCTCATCTGTATTTGTATTGAAGTACGACTCAATTTGAACATCTAAAAATTGCAGGAAATTCGAAGCAGAAAGCCACCTGGGATGAAATCTCCATCTAGGGCTCCCTTTAACTAACCCTTGAGCTCTAAACACCAGTGAAGTAGGGGAATGATCTGATAGAAGTATGCTGTTGTAGTTACATTCTATCACAGAGGAGAGCATAGAGCTGGAAATCAGGAAAAAATCTATTCGTGAGTATGACTTAAATCGGGGAGAGTGAAAGGAGAATTCTAATTTATCTGAGTTCAGACTCCTCCAGGGGTCGCATAGATTTAGATCATTTATATACTGTAACAGTTTTTTCCTACTTTGAATATGAGAGGAATCTATCCCAGTTGACCGGTCCAATTTAGGGTCTAAAGTGCAGTTGAAATCACCTGCTATTAGAGCTTTCCCTGGGAGAGAAGCAATTAATAAAAATAGATTTTCAAAGAATTTGGGATTGTCTTCGTTTGGGGCATATAAATTAATCATGTTTATCTTCTCATTTATCAATGTACCTTGGACAATCAGGTATCCACCCCCTATGTCACGGATGACGTTGTCCACTTTAAAGGGTATCGATTTATGAATCAGGATCATCACCCCTCGAGTGTGCGATAAGTAGGAGGCTGATATTACTTGCCCTGGCCATCTCCTTTTTATCTTTATCACTTCATCAGATAATAAGTGGGTTTCCTGGAGATATACAACTAATGATTTGAGTTGTTTAACTCTACTGATGATTTGCTTCATTTTAGCCAACTTCACCATTCCTCTAACATTCCAGGATGTAAGCTTCAAATTTAGATTAGAAGACATAAAATCAAACGTAAACGTTTTCAATCAGGCCATATATGAAATAGGAAGGAATGATATAAACTGAAATCTCGTTCTTAAAACAGTTGTAGTGTATGTCGTTATCCCGAATTCCAAAATAAAATGTACGTTTATAACCCCTAAACTTAATCCCAGCACTGTCTCCCCAAACGAGACGGCTTACCTTCCCTGGTAACATTAGGAGCGAGCTAGACGCTCAACTGATCCACTAATAACGAGGAGCAGTTATGAACTAATAAATCACACACTAACCCTCCCCCTCCCATTCACAATCGGCTTGCTGTATAAGCGAACAAAATATACGATATGCATATGTGCATCTGTCTTTGTGAGATTAAAACCACGTCCGCGAATAGTATCAATCAAGTGTTGCCTGGCAACGCAACGTTACAATACCTTTTCTCAGCAGGTGGAAAAAACAAAGTTCAGGTTATGATCATATAACCTGTTGGCGTTAATAAGTCCCGTCACTGACAAAGGTCCTCACCATGTAAAGTTAACTTAATACCTTTAGTTAGCCGTGGCCAACTTGTTAGGTGTCCAGCTCTTTAATAAACGACTCCACATCTGCAGGATCAGCGAACACGCGAGGTTTCCCTCCGTGCAGCAGCTTGAGTTTAGCAGGGTAAATGATACTGTAGTCCATCTTCAGGTCACGTAGTCGTTGTTTCACATCATCAAATCGCTTTCTTTTCTTGTGTAGTTCAGTAGAGATGTCTTGAAAAAGCATGACATGGTGGCCTTCATACATGATCTTGCCCTTCTTTCTGGCTGCCTGCATGACTCGAATCTCGTCACGGAAGTTTAAAAACTTCAGTATCATGACTCGCGGAGCAGAGGATTGTGGCGCGCTTGGTAGCCTATGAGCTCTTTCGATAATCAGCGGGTCAGGAAAGGTCTCGGGTCCCAGAATATCAGGTAGCCATTTTTCCAGAAAAGCAGCTGCATCGCCTTTTTCAACTTTCTCCGGGAGATTCACCAGTCTGAGATTTGAGCGACGGCTCCTGTTTTCCAGGTCATCCACCTTAGAGGTGAGCTCAGACACCTGCTTCTCTAGGATGTTGATTCTGGTTTTCTCATTAGAAATATCATCCTCCATGTCACCAATAGGGTTTTCTGCTTGTTCCAGTCTCCCTGAAAAGTCTTTAAAGTCTGACTTAATCTCGTTGATTGCGGTCAAAACTCCGTCAAACTTGGAACTGAAGTCATTTTTCAGGGCTGCAATAGCCTCTAAAATCCCTGCTGTTCCGGGAGAGTGTGCATCAGTGGTTAGCATGCTAGCATTTTCCTCTGCCTCTGCTTCTACGTGTCGGTCGGCCCTGTTCTGAGCTTTTTTTTGATGGCCCGAGTTGGTTTTAGATTGTTTGGTCGACATGTCTTAGATTACAGATGCACTAAACTTAAGTTGGTGAAGGATTACGTTCGCTTTTTAATTCAGAATGAGTAAATTTAGCCGATTCCTACGGAGGGATCGAAAATGCGACCTCTCAGCTCCGCGTCATAGCGCCCCCCCGCCTTCCAGCATTTTGAGGTTTATGTTGGAGGTGCTGTGTGTCCGGTTGTGGTTTACACAGATCACAACCCGTTGGTTTTTCTCGATCGCATGCGCGATTGTTACCAGCGCTTAATGCGGTGGAGTTTGATTCTGCAAGGATATAACTTGGAGATTAGGCACATCCGAGGACGTGATAATGTAGTTGCAGATGCATTGTCTCGTGCTTGATGGGAATATCATTGTAAATAAATTGTGGGATATAAAATGTATTTATTGCATGTTAATTTTTTTTGTGTTCTTCTGTTTGTTTAGCAGGTTCCTGGAGCCATTGCTGACTGCTTATGTGGTTGTAAATATGTTCATTTGTAATATCTATAACATTGTTAATTTAAACCCCCAATTTCTTTCTTTAAGGGTGGGGGTGTTACGCTATTAAGAGCGAAGTGAACAGTGGAAGTGATGTGTTATTCTCTTGCTATTCCTTCTGTTTCCCCTAGAGGCTCCGTGGTGTTCCGCTGGTTGCTGATTGGGGGGTTGGGCCACCTCTATTAAGACACCTGGCTTGCCGTCTGGGAGCTCTCTCTCACTTCTCATTCGCTCTCACCGGCAGACGGAGCACAGCTCCGTGGCATCTCGCTGGCACGGCTCATTATGTTCTTTGTGGTGGTTTTGGCGTTGATGTAATGACTTTTGTTTGACTAGTCTGTTCCCGGTATGGGAATGGATCCTGTTGCTTAGTTTTAAGTTATATTTAGAGATGGTGGTATCTGGTGATGGGTTTTCATGTTGTTTAGTTTAGAGTTAGTTTAGTGTAGCAGTTAGAGGACCCAGAAGACTCACAACAAACTTGGCTTTTGTTTTCGGTCGGGAGGTAGGCAAGTTTTTACTTTCTTTGTAGATGTGTGGTCAGGGTTTTCTTTCTGTTTTATTTTGTTCGTAATTTATTTACCACCATGCTCTGTTTATGTCAAATCATTATTATTTCATTAAATTGAGTTGATATGCACTGTCACTGCGTCTCTATGGTTTTTGTATGTTATGTTGTATCATTTCAGTTTATTTGATGGTGACGTAACAATGGTGGACGTTGGCGCAAGGTGGACGTGGACGTTAAGGTGGACGTTGACGCAATTTTCTTCTAGAAACAAACTTTGTTGTATTATTTTCATGTTATCAATCTGTATTGTAAAAAGCGCTATATAAATAAAGGTGACTTGACTTGACTGAACGTGCGGATGTTTGACAAATGCAGCAATAGCCGCCACATATACCTTGAGCGTGGATGGGGACCTGCCCTTATCCAAAAGCTCCTGTAGAAAGGAGAGAACCTCTGATACCCCACAATCTTGTGGATCCAGGTTGCGAGCTGAGCACCAACCCGAGAACACTGACCACTTGGAAGCATAAAGCCGTCTGGTAGAGGACGCTCTAGCTTGCGTAATCGTGTTTATCACCCCGTCTGGGAGATTGACGGGTACCCGTTGATGGCCCACACATGCAGAGCCCAAAGCTCGGGATGTGGGTGCCAAATCATACCCCCCGCCTGTGAGAGGAGATCTCTCCTCAACGGGACAGGCCATGGAGCCAAGCTCTGAAGCTGCATCAGCTCCGGAAACCAAACTTGGTTCGGCCAGAATGGAGCTACTAGACGCACAGAGGAACCATTCTCCCTGATACACTTATTACCTGTGGTAACAACGTGATCGGCAGGAAAGCATAGAGAGGGCGGCTGGGCCAGTGATGGGCCAGCACGTCCTTGTTCTTTGTGAAGCATATTGAACACTGAGCGTTGTCTTGTGACGCAAAGAGGTCGACCTCCGCTGTGCCAAAGATGTCCCACAACAGCTGAACTGTCTGAGGGTGGAGAGACCATTCCCCTGGGGGAATGTTGTCCCTGGACAGCCTGTCTGGACCCACGTTCAGATTACCTGGCACATGCGCCGATCTCAGCGAGAGCAGGTTGTGTTGAACCCATACAAGGAGGCGTTCTGCCAGTGCATGAAGGTGCCGTGATCTCAGACCACCCTGGCGATTTATGTAGGAAACCACCGACATGTTGCCCGCAGGGTAAATAAGGACATGGTGTCGCACTCGGGACATCCGCCCTTGGACAGCGCGTGGTCCGCGTGGTCCCGGCCCAAACAGGAAGCGCACAGGATATGGCGGTCCCCATTGGCGAGGGGGGCTCTGCACGAGCCACAGGAAACACGAGGCATTTTTAGAACAAAATACGTGAGTGTCGCAGCGGCGAACATACACAGCGCCCTCATTGGTGCTTACGTCACAAGCAGTCCCTCGATAGTTTGCAGCAGTTGCCACAGAGCAGTCAATAGGCGCGCGAGCTGCCTTGCCTAGGTCTGCTCGCTGCCGCAAATGCGTTTTAAATTAATAAAAAATTATAAGGATAATTTTTGGCTTCAGTATTCTCGAGAAAGAGGTTTTCCCCTAGCGTAAGCTAGCTTACGCAACACGAGAGTACGCTCGTAAGAGAACCAAAACTCAGCATATAAGATACTTGCCTCACAGACAAGAGAAATATGCCATTTTACTGATTAAAGATGAGTTTTAAGGGATAGTATTATTGACTAAAGGGGGACTTGTAGTCACCAATTAAAAAAACACCAATTAGCATCACCACTATACAAATTGAGCCACAGTCACTTGCGATATAGAATGAATTGCTACCTATTAAACAATGACACAAATACTTTATATACCTGGATGAATCCTAACTGGCACATAAAGAATAAAAAATAAGCAAATGTTCTTTTTTATTTATCTCACAAATTCACATCTTTTAGCGTGAAAACACGTCACTACAGAATCAAACATTGCACAACACTATAAAAAGCTTGGGCTTGATAGACTTTTGACATGCAAATCACATATTCATAAACTTGACAAACTACTTCTGAAAAGTTAATCACCGTTTCCTGAGAAACTGTTTCCCAACCCTTCATTTGAATTGACTGAATAACAAAGCAGATCAGAGTTTAGATGCAGTGGCGTTTCTCAAACATTATTTCTCATCATGTACTCTTAACTCTTTGAGCTGGTTCAGGAGTGTTTGATTAAGGTTGGAACTAAACTCTGCAGGACAGTGGCCTTCCAGGCCTTCTCTGGCTACGTCTACATTAATTCAGATACATTTGAAAACGGCGTTTTCGTTTAAAAACGCTCTCCGTCCACACTAGCGTTTTCAGGCGTTTTCGACGTTTCAGATACTGAAATACTTTGTGAAATACACAAATACTTTATATACCTGGATGAATCCTAACTGGCACATAAAGAATAAAAAATAAGCAAATGTTCTTTTTTATTTATCTCACAAATTCACATCTTTTAGCGTGAAAACACATCACTACAGAATCAAACATTGCACAACACTATAAAAAGCTTGGGCTTGATAGACTTTTGACATGCAAATCACATATTCATAAACTTGACAAACTACTTCTGAAAAGTTAATCACCGTTTCCTGAGAAACTGTTTCCCAACCTTTCATTTGAATTGACTGAATAACAAAGCAGATCAGAGTTTAGATGCAGTGGTGTTTCTCAAACATTATTTCTCATCATGTACTCTTAACTCTTTGAGCTGGTTCAGGAGTGTTTGATTAAGGTTGGAACTAAACTCTGCAGGACAGTGGCCTTCCAGGCCTTCTCTGGCTACGTCTACATTAATTCAGATACATTTGAAAACGGCGTTTTCGTTTAAAAACGCTCTCCGTCCACACTAGCGTTTTCAGGCGTTTTCGACGTTTCAGATACTGAAATACTTTGTGAAATACACAAATACTTTATATACCTGGATGAATCCTAACTGGCACATAAAGAATAAAAAATAAGCAAATGTTCTTTTTTATTTATCTCACAAATTCACATCTTTTAGCGTGAAAACACATCACTACAGAATCAAACATTGCACAACACTATAAAAAGCTTGGGCTTGATAGACTTTTGACATGCAAATCACATATTCATAAACTTGGCAAACTACTTCTGAAAAGTTAATCACCGTTTCCTGAGAAACTGTTTCCCAACCTTTCATTTGAATTGACTGAATAACAAAGCAGATCAGAGTTTAGATGCAGTGGCGTTTCTCAAACATTATTTCTCATCATGTACTCTTAACTCTTTGAGCTGGTTCAGGAGTGTTTGATTAAGGTTGGAACTAAACTCTGCAGGACAGTGGCCTTCCAGGCCTTCTCTGGCTACGTCTACATTAATTCAGATACATTTGAAAACGGCGTTTTCGTTTAAAAACGCTCTCCGTCCACACTAGCGTTTTCAGGCGTTTTCGACGTTTCAGTGTGGATGAGAAACTTTTAAATTCACCTTACTGCGCATGCGTGAAACCTCACAAAATCTCACTGAGACGATACAGATGGAAAAATAAATAATAAACTTATCGGTCAATTTTTCTAACAGGATAATTTTATTTAGCAAAATATCTCACCATTTACTGATGCGTCCAGGTCGCACTCAGTCCCCATATGTTTGGTCTAAAACGCGACTGCTCTCCTGTATTGCCGCAGGACAGCAAATGTGAGTACATTTTCTGTCATCTTTGCAGGACTGTGATATGAAGAGTGTGCAAAGTAACATATTTTAGCAACAGTATAAAAGTGAATAGCACATAACACAGGGTTCCTGCACACTTTTTAAAGTCAAATTTAAAGTCCCACTCCTATTTTTAAACATTCCCAGTGGTCTTTAAATTATGATTATGCCATTTTTAGCCAAAATCACAAAACCTGTGCCGTTTTCTGGGACTTTGCTTCAGCAGAGCGGCAGTAGCTCATTAGCAATTCGCCTCTGCGTTGTGGGCGGAGCCGTTGGCACGGAGACGACCCTCCCCGTTGCTGAGAGCTCTGTCTCTCCCGCTAGCTTACACCCCTGCTGACGCAGAGTGATCTCATTGGTCGCACGTCAGAGGCGCCCGCGCCATTGGATGTGCGGTTGCCGGAGCGCAGCCTATGAGCGAGCCAGACGCTCATGTTCTAGCTGTGCAGCTGCAAATGCGCTTTACATAAAGGCTCGTTGAACTAACTCCCGACAGAAAAAAAATAAACTTACCGGTAAAGACACCGGCTGTCCAGTTGATGGTGTCTTGATGGAAGGCACTGCATTCGGCTTCAAAAACAATTTACTGACGAAGCCCATTTTTTTCTCCTGCCAGTTGGTGAAACAGTCTTCTGTGAAGTGCTGACTGCAAACCGATGTGTGGTTTTTAACATTGCCGTGACCAAGGAACGTAATCCATCTATCTCTCACAGCAACATGTTTTGGTAAAGCATGAAAGCTAATACCACTATCTCTCCTCTTAGCATTGCAACCCGCTACCGCATATAGGTGTTGTTCCGCCATCGTCTTCTCTACTCCTCAGAACCTGAGCGGGCGGGGCGGAGGGGAGTATGAGCTTGTGTCCCCGCCCAGTGGAGTTACTACGTCACAACTCCAGTCTATTTTAGCCGGCATTTTAGCGTCTGCTACTGATTCATAGCCATTTGAATGTAGAAATACTCAGAAATACAACTTTGAGCTTATTTTTCTCAAGATATGTCCCCTAACATCAGAAAAATGCCACAAGAACATGTTAACACCTAGAAAAACATTATTTTCATCGGAGTGGGTCTTTAAGGCTTTTTAAGACCTTTTTAAGACCTGAAGAAATCAAAATTAATACCGTACATTAGGGGTGCGCAATATTGACAAAAATATATCTCGATATTTTCAACGTTTTGTTGATAATAATTAGATGATATTTTACTGATTGTGTTTTTGTGCTGGTGCCATGGCTGGTATAGGCCTGTTATAGATATTCATATTTTTCATATTCTATGCAGTGGTCAGTTCACAGCAGTGACAGAAATGATTAATTAATGTGCAATATTTACCACCTTAAATTGATTTCCAGGGGCATTTTCACCTATATATGGACATTTTTTCTAAACTTATTTAGAGTTATGCATCACCTTTTAGGTCAAATACTAACATTCAAATTAAATTATACAGTAATTATACTTATTTATACAATAATACAGTACCACTGTTACCAGTCAAATTAAATCATTCAATCAAAATCCATTTTTGCATTGCAGAGGTGACACAGAAGCGGCATTAATATTTACACTCCATTTACAAATGCATAAATAAAGCTATGAGATAGTTTTTTTTTAATCAATATTCAATATTTAAATATGAAATTTCTAATTTTAACGTTTTAATTAAAGGGTACTTTAAATATGAAACTAAAACCGCCAGTAGGCGGCGGTAAGTCACTGTCTTAATAAGCAAGTTAAGCAGTAGTATGTTCCTGCACAACCGGAGGCTGCAGTTTCAGGACCCCAGTTTTAGGACCGCAGTTTCAGGACCCTAGTTTTTTGTGACAGCGCCACCTACCGAACTGGATGATATAGCGGCGGTTTCAGGACCGCAGTTCTAGGATCCAGGTGGTTTAGTTTGTACATTGTATCAAGATCCACCTATTATCTTTAGTCTTGTTAGAAAAAAAAAAATAAAAAAAAATAAATATATATATATATATATATATATATATATATAAACAAAGAAGATTATGGATTAGAAAAGCTCCTACAGCAGGTGGATTAGAGCAAGTAGCATCAAGCTACATGACACAATTTAAAATATTATAATTCCACTTTTACTTAAAGCTCACTTTAAACCACCATCGAGTATTTGTATCATATTCCGGTCGCGGTTTAAAATGGTTTTAAGTAAAAAAAAAAAAAGATGTTGAAATATGTTATATAGCATTTTATATGCAGCTAATGGCTACACCTTGCTTAGCAATACTGTAAACATTCTTTATTCATATGAAAATATCGAAAATCACACACAAACCACATATACTCGAAATCGTGCATTTATTAGCTTCTTGTTTCAGGTGAAGAGATGTGTCTTAGCTTTGTTATCACGGAGGTCAGAATGAGGAAGTGTACACAGCAGCGCGTCATGCAGAAGGGCAGGATTATTGTCACGTTCAACCACGTGAGATGATTGACAGCTCTATAACGAATAAGAGAGCGCAGAGAACTGACGCAATCAGGAAGAGGAGAGATAGATCCATAGGCATATCTCACTGTGTTCGCCGTTTGAGCTTCAGATCGCATAATTTAGTGGAACATGAAAATCATTATTTCTCCAAATATGTGCACCATGGACTAAGAGCCCTGGCGGATGCAGTAACAGTTATGTATGTGAACACAAATAAACCGGAGAAGACGTGAATGACTGCTTTATGAGTGATGATTTCTATTCAAAATAACGAACGTTACAGATTAATAATTTTGCACTCCTGTCATAAATTAAGAAATGAATGTCACTGCAAACCAGTTTTATCATAAACAGTGGTCAACTATCGAAGCTGGAGTTTTAAATATTTCTAATGATGCTCAGTTTGTCCAGATCAAATAAGTAAGAGTGTGATGTTTTAACGAATAATGAATGTTGAACAATAATCTGGGGCTGTCTGTGATCTTTGCCACGAAAGGGGTTAAATGATGAGTGTTTTCGGTGATCCAGTTCGGTAGGTGGCACTGTAACAGAAAACTAGGGTCCTGAAACTGCGGTCCTAAAACTGGGGTCCTGAAACTGCAGCCTCCGGTTGTGCAGGAATACCCTTCTCAAGTTAAGAGGGATTCATTCATTCAACCGATTCGTTCAAACGGCTGATTCATTCGGGAAAGAAGCAAGTGATTGTTCATTGAACCGTTAAAATGACTCGTTCAAAACGCGGATTTCTGTCAAGAAATCATCGCTGTCTGTTGCATTGAGACTCTGCTACGGTTTCATTTTGAAATTCTAGTCGGCGAAATAAAGGGAAAACAAACAATATTGACAATATGGTATCTAAAAAGTAACTCACAATGTTAATTTATTTTTAATTTAACTATTGTATAACATAAATATCACACTTGTGCACGGGAAAACGGCACTCTTACTGATGTGATATTCTAATATAAGAACATAATATGATATAAATATAAGACAAAAACTAATTTGGGGACATAGGCCTACCTATAACTGCACACATCACGCAGTGAAAGCACGAGAGACAAATGTGATGTCAGCTCACAGTGCCTCGTACATCGTTAAAACAATGATTACAATATCATAATAGACAATACACATCGCACACCCCTACGCACATAAAGAATAAACTTACGACTGAACTGACAATTGCCAACTTCTTCTTCTCTCCTCTCTCGCGTGCAGGAGACAGACGTTATTCTGCCGCGAATGCGATGCGAATTGTCACGTGAACAAGCAAATCCACAAAGATAGAATAATAAAAAATAATACGTACGCTAATTAGAGTTTTAATTTAGAAAACATTTAGATATGTCTAATTCGAAGTGTCATCTAAAATTTAAGACCTTTCATAAGTAAAAATAAGACTTTATAAGACTTTTTATGGCCTTATATTTAAAAAATTTAATTTAAGACTTTTTAAGGATCCGCGGGAACCCTGTAACAGGCACAATGAATATCTATTGGTACAACATGGATCACATGACTAAACTTACGTCATCGTTTTCAAATACCTCGGGCTTCACAGTCCACACTACAATGCGAAAACGGCGTTTTCAAATTTATCCGCTTTGGAGAGCGTATTCCAAAAGCTAAGTTTTTGTTGACTTAAAACGCTGTCTCAGTGTGGACGGAAGGCCAAAACGGAGAGAAAAATATACGTTTTCAAACGAAAACGTATTAGTGTGGACATGGCCCCTGAGACATACTATAAACCTGCTTTCTGGATACCCCTCCAGCTGTGTGTGTGTGTGTGTGTGTGTGTGTGTGTGTGTGTGTGTGTGTGTGTGTTTTGAAGACTCTCATGAATGGTGAAAAACAGGTTTAATTTGTTCTCCTGAAATGGTCCTGGTAAAACAGATATAAACTCGAAGAGATCCAGAACTAGGCCAGGACAAGCGGTCAGTCCGTGGACAAGACAAGAGCGCGCAAGACGTTTTTCTGAATATCCAGTTCTCCTGTTGTTTCAGTGTAGTATCTACTACAAGGTAGGATTGTCTTCGATTCTGTGGTTATTTTCTTTGTTTGCCTTCTCAAAAATTTGTATTTTAATTAGACGCGTTCCCACTTTATATAACAGCCGCTCTGAATAGTATTGCAGTTTAAATTTTATAGCACTTAAGTGGACGCTGTCCAACAGCTAGTTTCGATTTGTCCCATTATTCGGGTAATTTGCGTTTGCTGTGTTAATTGCTGGGCAGAATCAGCAACTGTAAAACAGATATAAACTCGAAGAGATCCAGAACTAGGCCAGGACAAGCGGTCAGTCCGTGGACAAGACAAGAGCGCGCAAGACGTTTTTCTGAATATCCAGTTCTCCTGTTGTTTCAGTGTAGTATCTACTACAAGGTAGGATTGTCTTCGATTCTGTGGTTATTTTCTTTGTTTGCCTTCTCAAAAATTTGTATTTTAATTAGACGCGTTCCCACTTTATATAACAGCCGCTCTGAATAGTATTGCAGTTTAAATTTTATAGCACTTAAGTGGACGCTGTCCAACAGCTAGTTTCGATTTGTCCCATTATTCGGGTAATTTGCGTTTGCTGTGTTAATTGCTGGGCAGAATCAGCAACTGTAAAACAGATATAAACTCGAAGAGATCCAGAACTAGGCCAGGACAAGCGGTCAGTCCGTGGACAAGACAAGAGCGCGCAAGACGTTTTTCTGAATATCCAGTTCTCCTGTTGTTTCAGTGTAGTATCTACTACAAGGTAGGATTGTCTTCGATTCTGTGGTTATTTTCTTTGTTTGCCTTCTCAAAAATTTGTATTTTAATTAGACGCGTTCCCACTTTATATAACAGCCGCTCTGAATAGTATTGCAGTTTAAATTTTATAGCACTTAAGTGGACGCTGTCCAACAGCTAGTTTCGATTTGTCCCATTATTCGGGTAATTTGCGTTTGCTGTGTTAATTGCTGGGCAGAATCAGCAACTGTAAAACAGATATAAACTCGAAGAGATCCAGAACTAGGCCAGGACAAGCGGTCAGTCCGTGGACAAGACAAGAGCGCGCAAGACGTTTTTCTGAATATCCAGTTCTCCTGTTGTTTCAGTGTAGTATCTACTACAAGGTAGGATTGTCTTCGATTCTGTGGTTATTTTCTTTGTTTGCCTTCTCAAAAATTTGTATTTTAATTAGACGCGTTCCCACTTTATATAACAGCCGCTCTGAATAGTATTGCAGTTTAAATTTTATAGCACTTAAGTGAACGCTGTCCAACAGCTAGTTTCGATTTGTCCCATTATTCGGGTAATTTGCGTTTGCTGTGTTAATTGCTGGGAAGAATCAGCTGTCCTCACTCAGGCGTTAGTACGCATTATATCTTTGTAGTGAGCGCGCTGTTGCGGAAGCGCCAGCGGAAGCGTTCAGTCTCCTCTTGTTAAGACCGACTCGGGTAAAGACCATCGACTCTACCTGTGCGACTCCACCGAGCAACGACTCCGGCAAGGCACTTAAGTATCGTCTTCTCTCCTTTTCCTTTCCCACTTGTTGTCAGGATACAGGCAAGGAGACAGAGGTAAGTGAATCCAAACACAGCTTTATTAAATGTGACACAAGTGCAAGGGTGAGTATTCTCAGGATTCAGGTGCAGATACGAGGTGGATCACTACGTGCGGGGCAGATTACAGGTGAGCAGATCCTCTTCAGGTTACTTTATGTCAAGCGGTCGCAGATCGTTCATACGTGTCCTTTCTCTTTCAGATGTTGTCGTGGGAAAGACAACTCGGCGTGAACACAGGGACTCAGGAAGATACAGGATTAAGGGGGACAGGGATCCAGACAGGATTTCAGGAAGCAAGGACTCAGACCGGATGTCTGGAGACAGTGGAACAGGAATGCAGAGGTTAGTAATTCACAGGTGAGTATACTTTACTTTGCTGGAACTGGACTTCTCAGAGACTTTGGAGGACAACGGGAAATGGTCTGTTCCTGTTGGAGGCTTGACGGTGAGTGAGGCTGTGGTGAGTGTTTTTATGCTGAGGCTTGCTGATTGCGAACAGGTGCAGGTGATTATTGAGGGGAGAGTGATTGCAGGTGTGCCAAAGAGGATTCTGGGGACTGTAGTGCATGAGGTGACGGTGAACCGTGACACTTGTATTATATTTCCCTTTTCCAATATGTGCTTCCAATATATTACTGTTGTCTCTCGACAACGTGCACTCACCACGCACAGAAGGCAGCGCAATACTGCTAATCTGCGTCCTATTCTCTCATCCACACACACACCTCTCTCTCTTTCTATGGGTCTATGGAATTGTCAGTCAGCAGTCAATAAAGCTGACTTCATTCCAGCCTTTGCATCTCATTCTACTCTTAATATACTCGGTTTGACTGAGACCTGGATCCGTGCAGAAGACTCAGCAACCCCTGCTGCTCTCTCTAACAGCTTCTCTTTCTCCCACACCCCTCGCCAGTCTGGTAGGGGTTGGGGGACTGGTATTCTCATTTCTAACAACTGGAAATACTCAACTCTCTCTTCTCTATGCAATAACAACTCATTTGAATATCATGCAATTACACTTACAACTCCCATTAGGATCCATATTGTAGTTATTTATCGCCCCCCAGGTCAACTGGGAAATTTTGTTGCGGAGCTGGATGTGCTGCTGTCCTCTTTCCCTGAGGATGGCACTCCACTCGTAGTCTTTGGTGATTTCAACATTCATCTAGAAAAGGCGAATGCAACAGACTTCATCTCTCTTCTAGCCTCATTCGATCTCAAACGGCTCATCACCACAGGTACTCACAAATCAGGCAACCAACTGGACCTGGTTTACACACGCAACTGCATCACAGACAACGTTTTGGTGAAACCTCACCATGTTTCAGATCATTTCCTCATTACTTTTAATCTACAATTCACTACCCATACTCCACCAACTCCCCTACCAGTCACTTTCAGACGAAACCTGCGCTCACTTTCTCCTTCCCGTCTTTCCTCTGCTGTGTCATCTTCACTTCCCTCACCCTCACAATTCTCATCTCTAGATGTGAATTCCGCAACAGATACTTTATGCTCCACTTTAACTTCTTCTTTAGACAATATCTGCCCTCTCTCCTCCAGGCCAGCACGCGCTACTCCCTCTAACCCCTGGTTATCTGAGGTTCTTCGGGAACACCGGACCAAACTCAGGGCAATGGAGAGGAAATGGCACAAATCAAAAGACACATCTGACCTGAGTATGTATCAATCTCTGCTCTCTTCCTTTTCTGCTGATGTTCAAGCTGCAAAATCTTCATATTTCCACAACAAGATCAACAACGCCTCTAACACACGAACACTTTTCAAGACTTTCAACTCTCTCCTCTGTCCACCTCCACCATCACCCACCTCCTCGCTAACTGCCGATGACTTTGCTAACTTCTTCACCAACAAAACAACTACTATCAGCAGTCAGTTCTCAACTCCACACACACAGGAACTGAAACCATCCTCTCCCACTACCAGTAACCTTATCTTTACCTTCTCTCCACTAACTGAGGAAGAAGTATCTAAACTTCTCCTCACCAGTCATCCTACCACCTGCCCTCTAGACCCCATCCCATCACACCTTCTACAAACCATCTCTCCCACACTTCTACCAGCACTCACACACATCATCAACTCACCCCTCCACACTGGCATTTTCCCTACAGCATTCAAGCAGGCTAGGGTAACTCCACTGCTTAAAAAAACAACATTAGACACATCACTTTTAGAGAATTACAGACCTGTATCTCTCCTACCATTCATTGCGAAAACACTTGAACGAGTTGCTTTCAACCAAGTGTCATCTTTCCTGTCTCTGACCAACCAGCTAGATGTCAACCAATCTGGCTTCAAGAAAGGCCATTCAACCGAGACTGCAGTACTGTCGGTCACAGAAGCCCTGCGGATCGCAAAAGCTGCTTCCAAATCTTTAGTTCTCATTCTGCTGGATCTTTCTGCTGCCTTCGACACTGTGAATCATCAGATCCTTCTGTCCACCCTCTCATCACTGGGCATCAAAGGATCCTCCCTCCACTGATTTGAGTCCTATCTCACAGGTAGGTCCTTCAGGGTTGCATGGAGAGGCGAGGTCTCCGAAGCACATCATCTGAACACAGGGGTTCCTCAGGGTTCAGTTCTTGGACCGCTCCTCTTCTCCATCTACACCACATCATTGGGACCCATCATTCAGGGACATGGTTTCTCGTACCATTGCTATGCTGATGACACACAGCTCCACCTCTCATTTCATCCAGATGATCCCACAGTAGCCGCACGTATCTCAAGCTGTCTGTCGGACATCTCGGCATGGATGAAGGAACATCACCTGCAGCTCAACCTGGCAAAGACTGAGCTTCTCGTCCTCCCTGCCAATCCGTCTCTACAGCACGACTTCACTATCCAGCTAGAGTCATCCTCAATCACCCCATCAAGGTCGGTCAGAAATCTTGGAGTAATATTTGATGACAAACTGACCTTCACAGACCACATTACAAAGACAGCTCGATCATGCAGGTTTGCAATGTATAACATCAGGAAGATCAGGCCTTTCCTAACTGAGCATGCAACACAACTTCTCGTCCAGGCCCTGGTTATTTCCAGACTTGATTACTGCAATGCTCTTCTGGCTGGACTTCCATTATGTGTTACTAAACCTCTACAAATGATCCAGAATGCTGCAGCCCGCCTTGTCTTCAACGAGCCCAAAAGGGCTCACGTCACTCCTCTGTTCATCTCACTGCATTGGCTACCACTCGCTGCTCGCATCAAATTCAAAGCTTTGACGCTTGCTTACAGATCTACCACAGACTCAGCTCCGTCCTACTTTAACTCGCTCCTACGGGTCTACATCCCTTCCAGAAGCCTACGATCGGCCAAGGAACGACGGCTCGTGGTGCCATCACAGCGAGGCACTAAATCACTCTCCAGATCATTCTCATTCACGGTTCCATGCTGGTGGAATGATCTCCCCATCCTCGTCCGTAATGCAGAATCCCTGGCATCATTCAAAAGACAACTGAAAACTCATCTCTTCCGTGAGTACTTAACATAAAAAAAAAAATGTAAAAAAAAAATTCCTTCTCTTTTAAATCTTTCCTTCCCTTTTAAATCTTCCCTTGTTTGGCTTTTGCTACTCTGAGCAATGCCTGAACTTTGTATTTTGAGCACTTCTTGTGTTGTTCTTCCCTCTTCACGATGACTCGCTTGCTTTAGTCCTCAGTTGTAAGTCGCTTTGGATAAAAGCGTCTGCTAAATGACTAAATGTAAATGTAAATGTAACTGGTTCTGAAGAGGAACATTTTTCTGCAGTGGTTTGAAACCAGTTATTAACAATTTGTGGGGTGGGACCTATACTCATATCTGCTGTGTGCCAGCAACTGTTCCTTAGTTTACTTACCAGTTTATCCTTGTGAGGGTCATTAAATCATTCTAGTATTGACTTTTTACCTGTGGGTAATTGTGTGTGTCTGTGTGTGTGTGTGTGTGTGTGTGTGGGTTGGTTTATGTGGTTTATGAGGACACAAATTTGTATAATGACATGTGTATTACACTGGTATTACTACTTATAGGTGGTTTATGAGGACATTTCAAAAGTCCTCATAATTCAAATGGCTTTAAAAACATACTAAGCAGTGTTTTATTAAAAATGTAAAAATGAAGAATGTCTCCTGTGACGGGTAGGTTTAGGGATAGGGGCAGTGTAGGGGGATAGAATATACAGTTTGTCCAGTATAAAATCCATTACGCCTATGGAGAGTGTGTGTGTATGTGTGTTTTGAAGACTCTCATGAATGGGGAAAAACAGGCTTAATTTGTTCTCCTGAAATGGTCCTGGTTTAACTGGTTCTGAAGAGGAACATTTTTCTGCAGTGGTTTGAAACCAGTTATTAACAATTTGTGGGGTGGGACCTATACTCATATCTGCTGTGTGCCAGCAACTGTTCCTTAGTTTACTTACCAGTTTATCCTTGTGAGGGTCATTAAATCATTCTAGTATTGACTTTTTACCTGTGGGTAATTGTGAAATCAGGGATTAACTAATTAAAAGGTATTGTATCACTTCATATTCATTCTGCTTGCTAGTTTGTACTTATCTGGGAAATGTAGAGGGAGAGTGCCTTTTTATTTAGTGTATATATTTTTTCCTGTTTTTGGTTCGAGTGGTAGCTCAGGGAAGTTTATGTTGTCGATTTTCATTTTTGTTTTTGTGAAGTCAAGACAAGTTTTATTTATAGAGCAGTTTAACACAACCGTGGTTGATCCAAAGTGCTTTACAGTAAAAAAAATAAATCGATAAAAAAATTAAATAAAGAGAAAAGTACTAGAAAAAAGGAGATTAAAATAAAGTATCAGAATCATTCAGTATATATATATATATATACATAAATAACATAGAACACAGACTAATTTAAAATACATACACAACATTACTCGAATGCAAGAGAGTAAAAATAGGTCTTTAAGCTGGATTTAAAAGCAACCAGAGATGGAGAGGTCCTGATGTCTAAAGGTAAATTGTTCCAGAGCTTTGGGGCGACTACAGAGAAAGCTCGAAAGCAACTTTTGATTTACACAGGGACAGATAAAAGTGACTGATCACAAGATCTTAGTGACCTACAGGCTGTGTATGGCCTAATAAAATCGCAAATGTAATCTGGGGCCGAACTATGTAGAGCCTTGTAAGCAAAAAGAAGTATCCTAAAGTCGACTCTAAATTTTATTGGTAGCCAATGCAATGAGGCAAGAACAGGGGAGATATGTCCCTTTTCTTAGTTCTGGCTGCTGAATTTTGAACCATCTGTAACCGAGATAGTGTAGTTTGAGGTAGGTCAACATACAGAGAGTTACAGTAATCCAATCGAGAGGAAATTAGTGCATGAATCACAATTTCAAGGTCTTTAGTAGATTGAAAGTTTTTCACTTTTACTATACACCTGAGTTGAAAAAACTACTCTTTACAACTGCATTTACAGGCTTGTCAAATTGCAGAAGAGGATCAAAATATACTCCAAGATTTTCTGCATGATTGTGCAAGTTGTTACTTAAGGGACCTAGCTGTGTTTTAATGGAGTTGTTGGTGGTAGCACGACCCAGTTGAAGCACTTCGGTTTTATTTTCATTCAGTTGCAGTGAGTTATTTGTCATCCAGGTCTTGACTTCGTTGAGGCATGTGAAGAGGTTGTCTAATGAAAAGTTATTTCCTGGTTTGATTGGGAGATATAGTCGGAGGTCGTCAGCGTAACAGTGATAATTTATGCTATATTTCTTGAATATTGAGCCTAAAGGTAACATTTTTTTATTTATTTATTTGTTTATTTGAAAAGGGACAATGTACACTGATCAACATTCAGAACAAATGTAAGCATACCTGAGTTAGCCACAAGCTAGTTCTCTTACGAGAGGTTCTCTCGTACTGCGTAATATCTTACGCTATGGGGAAAACCTATTTTCCACGAGATATTGAAGCCAAAAATTATCCTTAATTTTGAATCAATGTAAAACGCGTTGCAGCAGCATGCAGACATAGGCAAGACGGCTCGCGTGCCTATTGGCTGACCTGCGGCAACAGCAGCAGCCTATCGAGAGAGGCCCTGCGTGACGCCATATCCAATGGGGGTGCTTCGCGCCCACTACGTCACGTCCCACCGAAATAGACGTGGCCTTGACCTATAAACATAGCTCGACAGGTTGATACAAACTGATTTTCATCTCTTCAGCGAAGCTCATGCATCGCTGGATCCAGAGTGAGAAGCCGCGCCGTTGAGAATAAGCTGGCCTTCACCTCGCCGCCTTCAGTCGCCTTACCTGCTACGCTTGGCCGTCCTCTCGGCCACGAGCCCTGACTGCCTATAGATGCCCCCCAACTTTAACACCAGGCGGAGCAGCGGAGCCGTGGTTAAAGAGGATCTCCTCTGGCCCATGGGCCGGGTTCTCGGGTTCCTCCTAGCTCGAGCTATTGCCATGGCAACTCTGAGGACTCGCCTGCCATTTTTTCTCCAAGTCTGCACTTCCACCCGCTGTAGTGCCGCGCCATATAAAGCACCGTACTCAACGGGTCCCCGAGCCTTCTCTAGCCTGCGAAAGCTCGCCGGTTCGCCCGCTAGCTTCGCCAGCTTCACTCGAGTCACTCACCGACGGACAGCGGCCGCCGTCCGCCACCGCCGCTTCCGCCATTGGTGGTGACGAGATAGCTGCATCTGTGGAGGAGGACAGCTGCTCTATCCTGGCGTCGGACAGAGAGGATTGGGCGAGGTCTGTGGACCTCCCCCTCTGCCCGCAAGTCGTCAGGGAAACGGGTCAGCATCGAATCCGGGCTGATACATCTGCTCTCACAGGCCGCGGCGAGCCTCGGCCTTGAGTGGAAGGCGCCCGCGCAGCCCGCTCTCACTCTGCCAGACTCGCTCTCCTCGGTAAGCAAACAGTGTTTAAGTCTCGCTGCGGCCAGACTCGCCCCGTAAATGTTCGCTCGTTCAGTTCCAGAAAATGCGACTGTTCCAGTGTATTCTGCAGTAAACAAGCCCGTACCACGGCCCGCTTGTCTGCACACAAAAGCCGTTTTACGGCGACCCAGATAAATCACATGAAGAATGTAATTTCTGGTATCCCAGCTATAGCCGATGGTGTTATGAGTGTAATAAAAAAATGCACCGAAAAATTTTTGCTCGTTCAGTTCCAGAAAATGCGACTGTTCCAGTGTATTCTGAAGTAAACAACCCGGTACCACGGCCCGCTTGCCTGCACATAAAAGCCGTTTTCACGGCGACCCAGATAAATCACATGAAGTGTATTTTCTGTATTCCGGCCACGGCCAATGGTGTCAATTGTGCATTACATGTAGTGAATGTGCCCACAACTCAGTGCCCACAAACGCTACACAATGCATGTCCCACGATTTCTGTAAAAACGAAACCAACACACATTCAGTCAGCTCAGGCTGACGGTGTTTTCTGTGCAGTAAATGTGCCCGCTGTCCTGCGCCCACGTTCTCTCACAGACACGTTGAACCCCACAGGGTTTTGTCCCGCTCGCTCTCTCTACGCAGACTGCCATAGAGACATCGAGCGCGGCCAACGACTCATGTCAATTGTGCATTACATGTAGTGAATGTGCCCACAACCCAGTGGCCACAAACACTACACTATGCATGTCCCGCGGTTTCTGTAAAAACGAAACCAACACGCATTCAGTCAGCTCAGGCAGATGGTGTTTTGAGTGTAGTAAATGTGCCCGCTGTCACGCGCCCACATTCACTCACAGACATGTTAAAAACCCACGGTTTTCACCCCGCTCATTTCCTCTTCGCAAACTGCCATAGAGAAATCGAGCGCAGCCAGGCCGCCCGCTGTGATCAGCGCGCTCCCCGCCTCGGATGCTGCAAGCACAGTGTTCACTGTACAGCACACCAGAGCTCTCCGGTCGCCACTACGTTGCAGCCAGAGCCCAGATTTCATTCTACCTCTAGCTATTCATGCAAATGCGTGGGCAAAGCTTCCTGGGGTGTCAGAATGGGTGCTGAACACTATAAAAAGAGGCTATTCGCTGCAGTTCGCTCGACGTCGAGTCGAAACTACGGTAAAGAACGAGGTACCTCATCTACTTCGAGCCGAAATAGCGAAACTACTGAGCAAAGGGGCCATAGAACCTTTATCTCAGGCTCAGAGCGAAGGGGGTCTATACAGCAGATATCTTCTGGTACCGAAAAAGACAGGGGTCTCAGACCCATTCTAGATCTGCGACAGCTGAACAGAGTGCTTGTGAAACGCCAGCTCAGAATACTTACAACCAGGAAAATCCTTGCGCAAGTTTGCCAAGAGGACTGGTTTATGTCAATAGATCTGAAAGACGCTTATATCCAAATACAAATAGCGTCACGTCACAGGCTATTCTTGAGGTTCGCCTTCGAGGGCCAGGCATATCAATACACAGTCCTGCTGTTCGGCCTGTCCCTGGCACCCCGTACATTTACGATGTGCATGGACGCGGCTCTCGCACCCCTGAGACTTCGGGGCATGCAAGTTTTTAACTACTTGGACGATTGGCTGATTCTAGCTCGATCACACTCAGAGCTCATAGAACACAGGACCATATTACTCGAGCATCTCGAGAATCTGGGTCTCACAGTCAATTGGGCGAAAAGTTTGCTGTCTCCCAGTCAGAAAATGTCTTTTCTGGGCACAGTACTGGACTCGCTATCTATGACAGCACGTCTGTCGCCGGAGCGCGGACTGGACATTCAGCGCGCCGCGAAATCCTTCCGCCGTGGCACTATAGTCCTGCTCAAAAGGTTTCAGAAAATGCTGGGCCTCATGGCCTCAGCATCTTCGGTACTCCAACTGGGTCTGCTTCGCATGCGCCCACTGCAGTTATGGCTGAAAGCGCGAGTTCCACCCCGGGCATGGACCTCCGGTCTGTTTCGCCTCAAGGTCGATCTGAAATGCGTCTCAGCTCTGGAACCTTGGAAAAGCAACCGACTGGTATCAGTCAGGTGTGAGCCTGGGGACTTTCTCGAGTGTGAAGGGAGTGTGAAGGTATCACCTCGGGATGGGGAGCGCTGCTCGAGGGCAGACCGTTCTTTGGCCATTGGTCAGAACAGGAAAAGCTTCTGCACATAAACTGTCTGGAAATGATGGTTGTCGACAACGCGCTGAGGCGTTTTTGTTCCCGAATAAAAGGTCACTATGTCCTGGTCCGATCGGACAACATGTCAGTGGTGGCCTATATAAATCACCAGGGTGGCGTCAGGTCCCGAAACCTTCACAGGCTGATGGACCGCCTCCTGGTCTGGGCTCAGCACAACCTGCTTTCATTGAAAGCAGCACATGTGCCTGGTCACCTGAATCTGGGACCAGACAGACTGTCCAGAAACAATGTTCCAGCAGGAGAATGGTCGCTGCACCCGCTGACGATCAGACTGCTGTGGGAGACATTCGGCAGAGCGCAGATGGACGCTCACTGTCCGAAGTTTTTCTCCAAAAGCAGGGATGCGCTGGCCCACGTCTGGCCCCGCTGCCCTCTCTATGCCTTTCCCCCTGTCTCACTCCTGCCTCAGGTGTTGGAACGAATCAGGGAAAACGGATGCTCAGTGCTGGTTGTGGCTCCGCTCTGGACAAACCAGGCTTGGTTCCCAGTCCTGATGCAGCTGACCAGCACTGCCCCGTGGCCAATACCGATGAGGAAAGACCTCCTCTCTCAGGCCAAGGGCTCGATCTGGCATCCTCGCTCGGAGCTATGGTCCCTGCATGCATGGGCCATCAACGGGTACCCGCTAGCCTCCCGGAGGGAGTGTTAAACACGATCACACAGGCTAGAGCCCCGTCTACTAGACGGCTCTATTCCTCAAAATGGTCTGTGTTCTCTGGCTGGTGTCAAGCTCAGGGCTTTTCACCCCTAGACTGCAGGGTTATGAAAGTTCTCTCCTTCCTTCAAGAGCAACTGGATAAGGGCAGAACCCCATCCACGCTCAAAGTTTATGTGGCGGCCATAGCGGCGTTTACTAAACCGGCATCTGGCCAGTCACTGGGGAAGAACGACCTGGTCGTGCGATTCCTCAAGGGAGCTAGGAGGCTGAATCCTCCCAGACCCTCTTCAGTCCCTGCGTGGGACCTTTCTACGGTTTTGGAAGCCATGAAAGGTGCCCCATTCGAGCCAATCCATTTGTCAGACATGAAACCTTTGTCTTTCAAAACAGTGTTTCTTATGGCTCTCGCTTCAGTGAAGCGCATTGGGGATTTACAAGCGCTTTCGGTAAGCGCAACGTGTATGGAATTCGGGCCTAATGACTCGAAAGTCATACTCAAACCAAGGCACGGGTACGTGCCTAAATCCCTCAACACACCGTTCAGGGCCCAGGTTATTTCCCTGTCCGCCCTTCAGGTTCACAACGAGGAGAAGGACGCGAGTCTCCTTTGCCCTGTCAGGGCACTGAGAACTTATGTGTCCCACTCGTCTGTTTTCAGACAGACCGGGCAGCTCTTTGTTTTGTTTAGCGGGCGTTCTAAGGGACTAGCCGCATCAAAACAGAGCCTATCCAGGTGGATAGTCGATGCCATAGCGCTGGCTTACACTTCTAAGGGCCTGCAGTGTCCTTTGGGTGTCAGAGCGCACTCCACAAGAGGCGTGGCCTCGTCGTGGGCGTGGTGTAGCGGGATTACCATGCAGGATATCTGTACGGCGGCAGGCTGGGCTTTTATGGGCAGGCTAACCTATAAAAGGTTTTATAACCTAGAGGTTCCCGCCTTACAGGCCAAGCTTCTGTCGGTCTAGAAATCAGCACTATCTGCCCCGCTGCGCCGGCTCAGAATGCTGAGTTTTGCTTGGGCATCGCTCACTGATCGATAGAACAACTCCAAGGGTATTGAAAGACCCGTACTGCTACGCAGTTCAGGCTGAACGCTTTTCACCCTGACTTTCACACTGTCAATATGGTTAGCTCCCGTGGGATGCTATTTATAGGGAATGACGCTTCTAGCCTCTCTTCCCTGACTCTCTGTGAGTCCATGGTGATTATGCAGGTTTATTAGGTTACTAACGTAACCTCGGTTCTCTCTAGAAGAGGGAACGCGTACTGCATATCTTGCCGTGCTTACAACATGCTCTGGTTCGCTTCGGCGATGAAAACCAGTTTGTATCAGCCTGTCGAGCTATGTTTATAGGTAAAGGCCACGCCTATTTCGGCGGGACGTGACGTTGTGGATTGGATATGGAGTCACGCAGGGCCTCTCTCGATAGGCTGCTGCTGTTGCCGCAGGTCAGCCAATAGGCACGCGAGCCGTCTTGCCTATGTCTGCATGCTGCTGCAACGCGTTTCACATTGATTCAAAATTAAGGATAATTTTTGGCTTCAGTATCTCGTGGAAAAGAGGTTTTCCTCATAGCGTAAGATATTACGCAGTACTCGTTCCCTCTTCTAGAGAGAACCGAGGTTACATTAGTAACCGAGTACGTTTTCATGTTATTAGGCATCCTAAAATAGTAAACTATTATAATACAATAAAATTCTTTATACAATAAACAAAAGGTAAAAAATTAGACTGTGTTAAAATCACAATCGCGTAAACAAAATGAGCAGATAAAATCTAAAAATAGATGATAGATGATACAGTTATTGTTGGTGGATGGGACAAGCGTCAGTGTTGACAGTGTTGATTTTCAATAAGCCATTTCTTAACATTAATCTTAAATGAGTAATAGGATGGGGACTCTCTAATTGATGGTGGTACTGAGTTCCATTGATGTGATGCTGTGAATGAAAAGACGGCCTAGCTGAATGCAGTTTTTTTGAGTGGAATTGTGCAGTCCCTCCTAGCTGCACCTCTTGTAACTCTGTTTGCATTCGATGTAAAGTTGATAAAGCCAGACAAAGGCAGAGGAGCTAAACTGTGCATGATCTTATAAACTAAGCAGACATTTCTGTATTTTATGAGGTTTTCCCAACTAAGCAGTTTATACTACTTTAGAATATGGCAATGATGGTAACGAAATGGCATTTTGTCAAGGGTTTTAAGTGCTTGTTTGTATAATGATTTCAGTGGTTTTAACCCTTTAGGCGCCAGAGGTTTTTTCCTAAAACGTTCGATTTTGACATCTTAATTTCAAAAGGCTATATCTTAAAAGTGATAAAAGATAGAGACTTTCTGTAAATTAGAGAAATATTAAGGATGACCCAAAGTTTATGTAGGGATTACATTTTCCCATCTAATTTGCATATTATGACGTCATACGGTGGCGGCCATCTTGGATTATAGAATTTTCATGAAAAAGTCACATGTTTAAATGATAAAATGCAGCACTTCTTTTCCCCCAAAAAGTTCCCTCACCTTCTGTATGCTATATTGCACAATACTGAATGCCCAGGTAAATAGTAATTAGTAAACAAACTGTAAATCATTACTAATAAATGGTAGAAACAAACCGAATGCATGTAGCAGTTGGCCTTTTGCTGTAGAGATTTTCCATTTACTACATACAGTAGGAACTCTGATTCCATGTATGGGGCACATTTATATTATTCATTATAATATTCATTCCCATCAGCTTGCGATAGACTATGCATAATAGCTTCTGCTACGAGCAGCGCGGCCAGATCTGCTTTGCGCGCGCGCCGAGTGTGCACAGCTCGGACTACTGTCATTGTCATTGCGACTCCTCACCCTGCCTCCACGTTGCCCCCTAACTGTCCTATGAATACTTCAACCTTGTCTAACATACCCAGTGGCATTAGACAAAGTCTCCACCACAATACTGTCGCCGCGAATGCGGAGAGGCACAGAGTCAGAAAACAAAGTTACATGGCTAGCGCGGTAAAAACCTCCCACCTCGTTCCCCACAACACTAACACGCCTGCTAACTTCGCGATGAACAATCCGACCCCAGAAAACATTGTTCCCACCACTGACATTGGGCAAAGGACCATCTACATTGGGCAAAGGATTCACCGTTTGTGCTTGGTGTTGTGCTATACTTTCACTTTCAGAATCACCGTCATCTTCTGAAGGCAGATATTCCCCTTCAGAATCAGGGTCCGCAAATAGAAGACCCAACACTTCAGTGCGCGTAAGCTTTATTGATGCCAGATGATAATAATATTAATAATAATCTAATGCAAATACTCGCTGACGTTGATAATATTGCTCTGATAAAATGGCTCATTCGTACACTAGCTCCGCTTTTGTTCGCACTGATTCAATGCGCTCTAGCTTGAAGATTTTGTATAGAAGCATGACTTTTTTTTGAGTCGGGGATGAAGTATGACATGTTTGCCATCTAGTGGAGGGGAGGTTGAACGAAATTTGACACCCTATTTGACAAAATCGGCCGTTTTATTCAGTGCCGCATCTTGTCGAGTAAACTTGACTGTGGCGCCTAGAGGGGCTGTAGAGTGTGCGTTGGACCAACTTATCAAACAGTAGGTGATGTGGGAGAGAACCAATGAGTGGAAATATACCTTAGCTGCCTCAGTTGATAGGAGGTTTCTGATATACCTGAAATTAGCCAAACTGAACTTTATTTTATTACAGACCCTCTTTATATGGGTTTTGAAGGCAAGATTTGAGTCTAAGTGTAGTCCTAAATACTTGTATTCTGAGACAACTTTTAGTCTGTGTCCTGAAATGGAAATGTCTTGTTCCCTTTCGTAGTCACTCCGAGTTACGTCGGATGACGACGAATGGGGGTTTCGCCTAGAAAGCCAATCATCTTCGTGTATTATAAAACGAGCCAATGGCGATGAAATGCCATGGGTCTGCGGAATTTGCATAGCGTATCTCCACCCCACCGCGTGGGTATAAAAGGAGAGACGCCGGCAAAGGCAGATCATGTTTTCGCTTCTGAGCCAAGAAACTTCTCTTCACTCCACAAGCCAAATCAAGAGTGTCAGTGACATCATCTTCTTCGAGACGAGCAAACTCTTCGGTGTTGGTGTGACGGCGGTACCCAGCGAGTTTCACATTGCCTGCGATCTGAGCAGTGATCTGCCAGCTGGTGTGTTTCTCCCTGGTCGCCTCAGCATCGCTGAGTTTTTCTCTCTAAAAGAGCTGCACGTGGCACGTCTTTTTAAAGATGTCTCGCCCGTGTTCTTCTGGGTGCGGTCGATTCCTGTCTTCCTTTGATGGGCACAATCGCTGCTTTGCGTGCTTGGGCTTAGAGCATGCTAAAGCAGCGCTTGTGGATGACTCATGTTCCTTCTGTGGGAACATGACCATCGCAACACTTAGGTCGAGACTCAATGATCTCATTCGAGAGAGAGTCCCCTCATCCACACCCCGATCTACACCCTCCACGAGAGGTGGTACTTCGGCTGGTGGACAGGGTGACGTGAGGGTTACGGTGTGGAACAATCCGACGATGCGTCCTCGGACCACGCCCCCCTCTTCAGTGTTGCAACCCGCGAGTGCTGCGGTGAATTTACCGGGTTCATCTGCTGATGCCCTGCGTATTTCATTCGGCGCTCCAGAGGAGGACTCGATGTCGATCGCGGCATCACAAGGCGGGCAAGAGTCATCGGGAAGTGACGATGCGGCTGCGTTGGCTCCCTCTGGAGTACCAGCGTTGCCCGTATCAGATCCCGAGATGACGGCCATGCTCTCCCGGGCCGCCGCGAGCATCGGGCTTGAGTGGAACCCTGCCCTGAGCGCTCGCGGTTGGATGATTGGTTTTTGGGTGCGGCTACCGCCTCACGGCCACAGCCAACCCCAATGCCATTCTTCCCGGAAGTGCATGAGGAGCTGGCGAAGTCATGGAAGGCTCCCTTGACCTCCCGTGTACGTTCGTCGGCTTTCTCCGCCTTTCCCCCCCTCGATGGGGCGGCCGCCCATGGGTACACTGGGATTCCCCCGGTTGAACGCTCTGTTGCCATGCAACTATGTCCTCAGAGTGCTTCATCTCGTGGTACTCCTAAGCACCCGTCCAAGGCCTGTAGATTCTCGTCCACCCTCGTGGCGTGATCTCACAGAGCTGCAGGACAGGCGGCCGGCGCTCTGCATGCGATGAGCACCTTGCAGGTCTACCAGGCCCAGCTGCTCAGAGATATGCACGAGGCGGGGACTGACCCGGGGCTCTTTGATGAGCTGCGTGCCGCCACTGACCTCGCTCTCCGAGCGACGAAAGTGGCCTCACGCTCCCTGGGTCAGGTGATGGCCACCTCTGTGGTCCAGGAGCGTCACTTGTGACTGAACCTGGCTGATATGCGGGACGCTGAGCGCACTCGTCTGCTCGACGCCCCCATATCCCAGGCCGGCCTCTTCGGCGGAGCGGTTGAGGACTTTGCCCAGCAGTTCTCAACCGCACAGAAGGCTGCACAACTGCAAGTCTGAGGCTATTAAGCATATTCTGCCCCGACGGCCTGCTGCTGCCTCCACCCTGCTGTCGGTACAGAAGTCTCAGCCTGCTCGCCGCCGTGGGCGCCCTCCTGTAGCTCCCTCCCCTCCCGCACGGCCCCAGCAGCAGCCTTCACCCAGGCCGCGTCGTGGAGGAGGCCGCAGGAAGGCGCCACAGCCCTCTCCAACCCCGCGCCCCGCTAAACGCCAGGCTAAGCGGCGCTCCTGAGACGGGCTGCTCAGTGATGGTATCGGTTTTTCCCCAGGAGGTGGTTGCAGGCCCCCTCCTTCCCCCGGCGGAGGGCCGGGGGAGAATCTTTTGTTCTCCCGCTGCTCACCCACGGGTGGGCAGCACCCTTTCATGGTTAAAGAAAGATCCGATACACCCATCACTGAGCACACAGAGCCAGATGACAGTGCGCAACGCCCCCGGGCCTCGCCGCTCTCATCCCTCTCTGTCACAGAGTTCTCGGACCGCAGTGTGCGCCGCCCCCGGGCCTCGCCACTCCCGTCCCCCTCTGTTCCAGAGGGCGCGGATATCAGTGTGTGCCGTCTCCGGACCTCACCACTCTCGTCCCCCTCTGTCGCCAGACCCCTGGCAGAGCAGACCCCCGTGGAACACTGGTCCTTCCCTGGTCTCCTCTGTCAGGGCACGGAGCACGACCGCGCCCCCGCACTGGGCCGCTATGCCACCCACGCCTGGGCCGGTCACTCCGCTTCGCTGCCCCTCCGGGGGGACGCCTGTGGTTCGCATGACCCCGCTGGTTCAGTTTCTGGCAGCTTGGTTAGAGCTTCCCAGCCTGTCCCGCTGGGTCGCCCGAACTATCAGGCTCGGCTATGCGATTCAGTTCGCACGGTCCCCTCCCCGCTTCAGGGGAGTTCGCTTCACTGTGGTTGGCGGCAATGCCCCCATCATGAAAGCGGAGGTTGCTACCCTGCTGGCGAAGGGTGCAATCGAGACTGTCCCTCCAGCCGAGATGAAGTCAGGGTTTTACAGCCCGTACTTCATTGTCCCCAAGAAGACCGGTGGGTTACGGCTAATCCTGGATCTGCGCGTCTTGAACCGCTCCCTTCACAGGCTGCCGTTCAAGATGCTCACAGCCAAACGCATTTTCGAATGCGTACGGCCACAGGATTGGTTTGCAGCGATAGACCTGAAGGACGCGTACTTTCATGTCTCCATCTTGCCTCGACACAGACCGTTTCTTCGGTTTGCTTTCGAGGGGCAGGCATACCAGTATGCGGTTCTCCCATTCGGGCTGACTCTGTCTCCTCGCGTCTTTACGAAGGTCGTCGAGGCTGCCCTTGTTCCCCTACGTGAACACGGGGTTCGCATCCTGAATTATCTCGACGACTGGCTGATATTAGCTCACTCTCGGGATCAGGTTTGCGAACACAGAGACCTAGTGCTCCGGCACCTAGCCCGTCTGGGCCTTCGGGTCAACTGGGAGAAGAGCAAACTCTGCCCCGTGCAGAGGATCTCTTTTCTCGGTATGGAGATCGACTCGGTCGCCATGTCCGCGCAGCTTACGAGCGAGCGCGCACACTCACTGCTGACTTGTCTTCGACAGTTCGATGGCAAGAGTGCGGTCCCACTGAAATTTTTTCAGAGGCTCCTGGGGCATATGGCATCTGCAGCCGCGACTACGCCGCTCGGATTGCTTCATATGAGACCGCTTCAGCTGTGGCTCCGCGATCGAGTCCCGAGGTGGGCATGGCATCATGGCACGCTCCGAGTCCCAGTGACTCCGACCTGCCGTCAGACCTTCACCCCGTGGAGGAACCTCAGTTTTCTACGGGCCGGAGTTCCCCTAGAACGGGTTTCCAGGCATGTTGTTGTCTCCACAGATGCCTCTTCCACGGGCTGGGGCGCCATGTGCAACGGGCATTCTGCCGCGGGCTCCTGGACAGGACCCCAGCGCCTTCTGCATGTCAATTGCCTCGAGTTGCTGGCAGTACGCCTTGCCCTGCACCGGTTTCGCACGTTGCTCGAGGGTCAGCACGTACTAGTCCGTTCAGACAATACCGCGACTGTAGCGTACATCAACCATCAGGGTGGTCTACGCTCCCGCCGTATGTCGCAACTCGCACGCCACCTCCTCTTATGGAGTCAGAAGCACCTGAGGTCCCTTCGTGCTATCTACATTCCGGGAGATCGGAACTTTGCAGCCGACGAGCTGTCACGGTTTCGGCCCATCTCCGGCGAATGGCGACTCCATCCCCAGTCGGTCCAGCTGATTTGGGACCAGTTCGGGGACGCACAGGTAGACCGGTTTGCCTCCCACGACTCATCCCATTGCACCCTGTTTTACTCACTGTCCGAGGGCACGCTCGGCACGGATGCACTAGCGCACAGCTGGCCACGGGGCCTACGCAAATATGCGTTTCCCCCAGTGAGCCTTCTCGCACGGACCTTGTGCAAGATCAAGGAGGACGAGGAGCAGGTCATTCTGGTTGCGCCATACTGGCCCACCCGGACCTGGTTCTCCGAACTGATGCTCCTCGCGACAGCACCTCCTTGGCCAATTCCTCTGAGGAAGGATCTCCTTTCTCAGAGACGGGGCACCCTCTGGCACCCTCGACCCGATCTTCGGAGACTCCACGTGTGGCTCCTGGACGGGACGAGGCAGGTTTGAGTACCCTGCCACCAGCAGTGGCGGCTACCATCACTTCCTCTAGAGCATCGTCCACGAGACATGCCTATGCGTTGAAGTGGAACCTCTTCGTCAACTGGTGCTCTTCTCGCCGAGAAGACCCCAGGAGATGCTCGATCAGTGTCGTGCTTTCCTTCCTGCAAGATGGGCTGGAGCGAAGGCTGTCTCCCTCCACCCTGAAGGTGTACGTGGCCGCTATCGCCGCATATCACGAAGCAGTTGAAGGTAAGTCTCTGGGGAAGCACGACCTGATCGTCAGGTTCCTGAGAGGAGCGAGGAGACTGAATCCTCCTCGCCCTCCTCTCGTTCCCTCTTGGGACCTCTCAGTGGTGTTAAATGCCCTGCAGAGGGCTCCCTTTGAGCCTCTGCAATCAGTGGAGCTTAAGTTCCTGTCTATGAAGACAGCGCTCCTGGTTGCACTGGCCTCCATCAAGAGGGTAGGGGACCTGCACGCATTCTCCGTTGACGAAGCGTGCCTGGAATTCGGGCCGGCTTACTCTCACGTGATCCTGAGACCCCGGCCTGGATATGTGCCCAAGGTTCCCACCACTCCCTTCCGGGACCAGGTGGTGAACCTGCAAGCACTGCCCCTGGAGGAGGCAGACCCAGCCTTGGCACTGCTCTGTCCAGTACGCGCCCTCCGTGCTTACGTAGACAGGACGCAGTGTTTCAGGACCTCAGACCAGCTCTTTGTCTGTTATGGTGGGAAGCTGAAGGGAAAGGCTCTCTCAAAGCAAAGGCTGTCTCACTGGATAGTGGACACCATTGCTTTGGCATACCAGCAGCAAGGTCGACCTGCCCCCTTGGTGTGACTGCCCACTCCACCCGGAGTGTGGCATCCTCTTGGGCTCTAGCGCATGGCGCCTCACTAACAGACATCTGCAGAGCTGCAGGCTGGGCGACACCCAACACATTCGCCAGATTCTATAATCTCCGAGTGGAGCCAGTGTCCTCTCGTGTACTTGCTTCAACCAGCTAGTACCGGACCCGCTCGGGTGTCTCCGCTTGCTCGCCATTCCACTCCACGGACTGGATACGTGCGATATTCTCCTCAGGTGAGCTCCCCGAAGCCCTGAGTTCCTCCAGCACTGCTGACGTCGGCGCCAGTGTCTCTTGCCAGCGCGTCGGCTAGGTGCCTCCCGTGTGCATGGTCCCTCCCTTGAGCTACCCCCACATGTGTATTTCCACTGTAAGCCTCTCCGAGCGTGTGTCTTTCCCTTGGCAAGCCACCTTGCCACCCCTGGGGTTGAAATATTCCACCTGCGGCTGGACACCCCAGTGTTTCTCCATGTGCTCCTTCGGGTCATATGTGTATTCTCTAAGTTTCCCCCCTCTGGGTTGGCATTAATTACATACTTCCCCCAGCTTTGGATATGCTTCCCAGTGTACCTTGGTATTCCTGTGTTAAGTAGGAGTCCCTTGTCCAGTCTCACGACAAGGATCTCAGACTTACGCAGGGCACTGGAAGACAGCTGAGAAGGTGGCGTGATTAGACTGGTACCCCATTCGTCGTCATCCGACGGAACTCGGAGTGACAACGAAAGGGAACGTCTCCGTTCCCTACTCAGGGAACGAGGGTTACATCCGTAACCGAGACGTTCCGTCTGCCTGCCACTTTCCGCTGTACCGCGGGGATCGCCTGAGCTCAGTCTTGGCTCCTCAGCGAAGAAACATATCTGCATGTTGCCGGCGTCCTCCTTTTATACCCTCGAGGTGGGGCCAGGGGCGTCGGACTGGGGGTAAAACCAGTACTGATTACCAGGGCCCCAAGGGGATGAAGGGCCCTTGAAAAGTCTGGAATACAGACATCCCAATTCTCCCGGAAGTTCCGGGAGTCTCCCGCATATTGATAGCGTCTCCCTGATGCCCGCAAATTAGTTAAAATCTCCCGGAATCTAGAAGGCGAATGCGAGACAGAACATCTGTGCGCATAACATACATAGTGCGCGCGCAATCCCCCCGTCAACAATCCAAAAAGTATTTTATTTGGAACATAGGGGCCCATCAGGACTGACTATACATAGGGCCCGGGATCTTGTGCTACGCCCCTGGGTGGGGCGGAGTTACGTCATGCAAATTCCGCAGACCCATGGCATTTCCTTGCCATTGGCTCGTTTTGTAATACTCGAAGTTGATAGGCTTTCTAAGCGAAACCCCATTTGTCGTCATCCGACGGAACGTCTCCGTTCCCTACTCAGGGAACGAGGGTTACATCCGTAACCGAGACGTTTTTTGCATTGATAAATTGTGGAGTGGTGCAGTTCATCATATAGCGTGACACTATATAATTTGGTGTGACATTGAGAATTGTGCCAGTAAAAATACTTTCTTATTTATAAATCATAAAAAAGTCAACGGAACACAAGAGAAATAGTATCAGCAAGAGTCACAAGCATTTTCATTGATTTAAAACCGGGTTTAACATAATTAATCTAAAATATTTGGAAAGGCTGAGGAGAGATGACTTACTTTGCATGATGATTTAGAAAAACAGTACAAAATCTAATGAATCTGCACAAAAGAAATGTTAAATCTTAAGATAGTAATAATAACGATTTATGTTGAAGTTAGTTACTTAGGGAGAGTATCCCATTTTCATTTTATATAAAATAACTTTTATGTCACACCATATGACAATTTTAGGCACAAATGCAACAAATTGGTGAATAAATCCAATTTCAAATACAAAATCTATAAGACCACATATATTTTGGGAAATGCAAGAGTCAGTACAACACAACTCAATATTTTGTATGCCTAATATTTAAAGTAAAAAATAAAAACTTTTTTCAGCCTTATATGTCTCCCACCCATTTACAGAGAAAGTCCCCCCCTTTGAGTATGAGGCGAACCACTGTAGAGCAAGGCCCTCGACTCCAATAACATACTCCAGTCGTTTCAGAAGAATATTATGATCAATGGTATCAAATGCAGCACTCAAATCTAAAAGTACCAAAATCTTTTAAATGAATGGGAGTTTAGAGATAGGCCGGTAGTTGTTATGCACGGTGTGGTCAAGGTGATGTCCTTTCAATAGGGGCTGTATGATAGCATGTTTAAAGCTTTCTGAAAAAAAAAAAAAAAACATTTATTAAAGAGCTATTTAATATAGCTAAGAGGATGGGGCAGATTGTGCCTAAAACCTCTCTAAACAGACGTCCAGGCTAGGGATGCACAATGATATCGGGACAACATCGGTATCGGCCGATAAAAGCTTAAAATGACCATCATCGGCAGATATGAATATTACTGCCGATGAGCCTTGCCGATAGGGTGGCGTGTTTCCTATGCGCACGTGACAACCGTGAACAAAGCATGAGCGCCAGCAACTTAAACTTCCAACTAGGGGTGTGCGATAATCACGTTTTTTGATCGTGGACGATTAAAATGTCTCCACGATCTGCTTTTGAAGAAAAATCCTAGTATGCATTCTATCAGTTCAATTCTGGCGCCTTCATCTCAACATACTGCACAACCCGACGTACATTCATATCACATCACATGTAAACGCAGAGGTAGAGTTACACTCACGGGACACTGCAATTCACAAAAGTTCATTATAGGACGCAGTGTTGTAATGTAACGGAGTACAAATACTTCGTTACTGTACTTAAGTAGAAATTTCACGTATCTGTACTTTACTTCGCTATTTAAATTTATGTCAACTTTCACTTTTACTCCACTACATTTCCTAGATAAAATGTATACTTTTACTCTGATATATTTCCACTAAGCATCTTCGTTACTCGTTACTACAAAATACAATGCGGCTGCAATAAGGGAGGTTTGGCGGATCACTGCTCCTAGATTGCATTACGCACGCTCTATTTCAGCGTAATGCTTGTTTGTTGCCAAAGGAGGAGGAAGCACAACTGAAACCGCCATGGAAGCACCTACTGGAGGACCGGGGGGAAACTCCTTTTCCTCGATTTACTGAAGCCTGTGTGTAAAACACATTTGCCGCTGCACAGCTAGCACATTGAGCGTCTGGCTCGCTCCTCGGCTGTGCTGCGGCGACTGCACATCCAATGGCGCGGGCGCCTCTGACGTGCGACCAATGAGCTAGCCCTACGTCATTACACGTCAGAGCCCGCCAAAGCCTTAGCCTATAATAGTCCACTGAATTCGCCATTATAGCAGGTTTAACCTATGGGTTTAACGATTGAAGCGACAACGCGGCCGGCTACGCAATACTCGTTCCCTCTCTCGGGGAACTGAGGTTACCATAGTAACCGAGTAGTTCCCTTTCCAACGGCCACAATAAAGTTCACAATCAAAGTTCTAACCGCTTGCTTTGAAGTAAAAGTAAAAAAATTTTTTTTTTTTTTTAATACTTAAGTACATTAAATATCAGAAAATTACTTTTGATACTTAAGTACAGTATATATCAGATACTTTAAGACTTTTACTTAAGTAATATTCTAAAAGGTAAATACCAAAGTCTTTTTCTAGGACGATACTTGTACTTTTAATCAAGTATTGCTTTCTAGTACTTTATACAACACTGATAGGACGTTATAAAATATACTGCGCCGGAATAGACTTTAGCCTATAGGAAAACCAACCCGGAAAACACTTTTCAGACTGGATGGAGATATCCAGCTTTATGAATGAATGAATGAATGAATGAATGAGGCATTTATATAGTGCTTTCATATGTCTACTAGGCCTACACTCAAAGCGCTTTACAATCATATCAGAGAATCTCTCCTCAACCACCATTAGTGGTTATTAAATCTGAGGAAATCACAGGATCCGGCCAAATGATTAGATATAGAATGATGCACTTAAAATGTATCCAGAACGTATTTACGGTGAATAGGGAGACAGAACGGTTACTGTTGTGTTCTCGACCCAGATAGTGTTGCCTAGACGAGCACGAAAACACCTCAAAAACACTGCCACATAAAGTTTGGACCAGATTGTGATACCTACTCCGGCTGAGTCTGTGTGCTCGTCTATAGGCAACGCCATGGTAATTCTTGTTGGTAGAGTAGCACCTGTGTAGAATTTTGTTGAAAGCCCAGATAAAAGTAAAAAGCTACTATTTTGTGTTGATCCATGGCAGTTCGACTTCACAAATCTCGAAACGTTTCGACTTTAATCTCGAAATGCTAGATTTTTTTTTTTTTTACGTTGCGGTTCAGGGCTTCCGTATTAAAGAGATACTGCACCCAGAAATAAAAATTCTGTCATTATTTACTCACTCTAATGTTATTCCAAACCTGTATTAATTTCTTTCTTGTGCTTAAATATACTGTGGAAGTCACTGGAGTACAGCAACTGTTTGGTTAGCCACATTCTTCCAAATAACTTTTATTTTCAACAGAAGAAAGACATTTATTTGGGTTTAAAACAACTTGAGTGAGTAAATGATGACAATTTACATTTTTGGGAGAACTATCCCTTTAATGTTAATAAAACAACAAAACACAAAGAGAAAATCACTCACTGCTCTCGACAGAGAACTTTAATAGAAGCTTTAATAAGCTTTTTTTGCAACAAATACATCAGTATCGGCATCGGGCAAAATTAGTTTGAAAATATCGGCATATCGAATATCGGCCCAAATCCAATATCGTGCATCCCTAGTCCAGGCAATACATCTGATTGACAGATTGTGAATTTTACAGATTGTGAAATTATTTTACATAATTGAGATGAAGACATCACAATTTAGAGTGATCTATGTAAAGAGGAGAGAGGTGTGATCTAATATCCAGAATTTTCTGAACAAAAAATTCAGAAAACTGTGTGCACATGTCAAGATACACATCAGGAACTGAACAAACCACAGGATTAAGAACCGGATGTATGGTTTTGAACAGAACTTTTGGCCTATTCTCGAGGTGCTGTAAGACAGACTTCAGACTGTCCCGCGTAAACCGGGACAGTCCTTCGTGAGATAGAAACGCAGTCAGGTTTCCACAGCTAGAGGCAACTGATGATACGCACTCTGTAGGTCAATCTGAGAAAATACTGTAGCATCGTGAACAGTTCTCCGCGAACAGTTCTTCCATATGTGGTAGTGGGTGTGAATCCACAATAATACTTGTCTTTGGCTAGCGTAAATCCCCACTCATACAAATTCCTCCTTGTTTCTTTTTCATCACCACAAATGGGGAAACCCAGGGGCTCGCATCTATGGGCTCTATGATTCCAGCTCTTAGCAGCCGTAGGATCTCATTTGACTTGTCCTGGCAAACAAACAGTGGAAGCCGGCAAACTTTCTGCTGCACAGGTTTAATGTTGTGGTCCACTTTATACCTTATGTATAAATCCTTTTACACACTCGCAATGCACATTTAAGTGTTCGTAACACGAAACCGAGTCTGTTCCTGAGCACGCTGTGGAGGTCGCTCTCGAATCTGACCCTAAGCATGCCAGTGCTACTAGGGGTGGCACAGTTCACAAAACCCACGGTTCGGTTTGTATCACGGTTTTAGGGTCACGGTTTTCGGTTCTGTACGGTTCTTGTTGTTATTTTTTCTTTTAATCTTTAACACTCCAGAAATGTACTTCAGCATATGATATATAGCTTAATTATCCACAATTTAGGATACAGTATTAAAAAAATTTTTATATCATGCATTCATGCACAAACTGAATTTGACTTGACTTTAAGCACATTATTGGGACCATCTCCGAGGAAAGCTAGGTGAGATTTTGATACAGCAAGAGAGAAGACATTGATGAAATGCTTTTCGTTTATTTGGCAAAAAAAAAGAGAATGTGTATCACTATCTCTACAGGAACTTATGTGCATTTTTAGCACACAAAGATTGAAATTAACTTGCATTTATCAAACTGCCAACTTAAGTGTAGCACTTACAAAAATTGTATCTTTTAAAAGAAAAAGAGAGGAACTCTTAAAACTCTGTCTTTTAAATAAGTCAAAATACATATGTAACATAATTGCCTATAATTAGGCTATAGCGATAGCAAAGGCCATAATCATATAGTGAAACATAAGTTCAACCTAAACACAAAAACAGTATCAACAATGCTTCTATTCCCTGAGAGTGAGGATACATTTTTTTCACTTGAAATTAAAGTGCAGTATTTGGAAACATATGACTGGAGTTCTTATCTAAACTTAAAGTGCCACTGTAGCTATATATTTAAATATCATAACATGAAATCCAAAATGTTCCACTTCCCACACACCGGACTTATACGACGCTGGCGCATCCTCCAACTCCGGTTAGCCTTCCTTATCTCTCCCACTTGCCATTTCTTCGCGTGACGTGACCTGCAGCACTCCATACTCCACTTTTACTGGCTTGTTCGATTTGAACCGGCGCTGCACAGAGCGATCGGTTTATGACATCAAAGTACCGCGAGAGTGATTGAAAAGCAATAGGCTTGTTTGAGATGAGCAAAATCTGCGCAGAACCGATCACCGGTGATCAGCGCGTAATGCATGCCGGTTAGAAATGTGTCCGAGAGCGGTCCGCCTTGCTCTGATGTCATGCTGACGTGTGTCAAAAAGCTCTCGCGAGCGCAAGGCGCACGTGTCGGATTCTGCAGTCGCGCGCAGTTGCTCTCCACCGACTGCGCTGATCAGAAGCATGATGGGAAATGACCTGCTGACGACACAGCTTAATGTTGATTGGTTTAAACAACCGTGATGTATTGTTCTCTTTTAAAATGTTTGATTTTAAAACTCGGATATCATGTTTTATGTGTATGTGTTATGTGTGAATATTCCCAAACTCTCGGACAGTGTGATCTCTATGGGCCAGTTGTTCAAAACATTTAATCTGGATCAAAATGATCCGGATTTGGAAATCCCATTTTTTTCTATTCAGGATCAGGTAATCCGTCTTACTTTTATGCCGGTTTTTCGAAGCAACATTGGAGTGGATCACCCTGATCCAGATACACAGTTTTCAAGATTACCAAATCCGGATTACCAGTGCTCTAAATGGGACAACATATCACAATGTGGGCTACCAGCTATGTAAAGAACAGGTAGAAAAGCCAACATAGAGTCACTGTAAGTGTTTCTTATTTTGAAATAACACAAAAATAACTTAAACATCCACTTCCATTCATCATTTCTTTTATGACCCCTCATCTGAGCCACAACAAATAAAAAACAAATATACATTGTGGATATTTTGAAAATGTCTTAAATTTTTTTTTTGAATGAGGGACTGACTGGACGTATAGTATGCAATTGTTAGAAATTATTTTTGACAGGCTCATCTCTGATGATTGTTTCTTTGAAATTAATATACGGTGATGAATGACAGAAAAATGGAATATATTATTTTTGTTTGTTATTGAAATCTGTTTGGGGGATTATTTCATGGGGAAAAGATCATTTTTATTTTTACTTTACTTTACTGAATAGCTTTATTGGTAGCCTATGTCTACTTTATCACTGTTACAACAGTTACACAAGTCAAGTGCAAAATATAAATAAAAGTATATAAACACTAAATGATACAAAAGTATTATTTGACCAATTTTAAAGTTTTACTACATTTTCTTCATGGAATCCACCTTGAAATCCTACCCCCTGTTGGGATCAAGATAATCCTGTTTTTTTGGATCAAAGTTATCCAAATCATACTGACACGTTTTGAACAACACAAACTGACGGTTTGATCCAGATTAAAACTAGGATTGGATTCCATGATCTAATCTGTTTTCAGATTCCTTCTTTCCCTTTTGAACAACCCATTTTCAAGATTTGATCCAATCCGATAACCAAAATACGATCAGTTTACCTTTGAACAACTGGCCCTATGGGTTATGCAATGTCATTTTATTATAGCTATATATAAAAAAACACATAGCCTATGTCTGTAGGCTATTAAAGAAAAAATGATTGATAAACACTTATTTGGAATGGAATTAAATAACAAGTACTTTGGGTGTCTTGTTCATTATATTTGTTTTCATATAAAAGCAACAGAACTTAAATTACATCCATTTTATTAGCAACACTGTGCACGAGCGTGAATCCCGTGAATCCCGCGATATCCATCATTGATCTCGCAGGTGTCAGATCCACTGCGAGAAGCGAGAACTGTCCGGCTTGCCTGCGCTTTTTTCACTCCTCCCCTCACTGCAGCCGCCTACTCTCGACTACATTTCAGGCGAGGCAAGGCGCATCTCAAACAAGCCTAATGTTTGACATAATCTGTAGCCAATCAGCGAGCTCCAATCAGGTCAGCTATGGGCGATTCTTTTAGCGCCCCAAACTGCGTGCGCATCTCTATCAGACAGCAGCAACCATAGACATCATCTGGGGCCAGTTGTTCAAAGGTAAACTGATCGTATTTTGGTTATCGGATTGGATCAAATCTTGAAAATGGGTTGTTCAAAAGGGAAAGAAGGAATCTGAAATCAGATTAGATCATGGAATCCAATCCTAGTTTTAATCTGGATCAAACCTTCAGTTTGTGTTGTTCAAAACTTGTCTGTATGATTTGGATAACTTTGATCCAAAAAAACAGGATTATCTTGATCCCAACAGGGGGTAGGATTTCAAGGTGGATTCCATGAAGAAAATGTAGTAAAACTTTAAAATTGGTCAAATAATACATTTGTATCATTTAGTGTTTATATACTTTTATTTATATTTTGCACTTGACTTGTGTAACCGTTGTAACAGTGATAAAGTAGACATAGGCTACCAATAAAGCTATTCAGTATGGTAAAGTAAAAATAAAAATGATCTTGTCCCCATGAAATAATCCCCCAAACAGATTTCAATAACAAACAAATATAATATATTCCATTTTTCTGTCATTCATCACCGTATATTAATTTCAAAGAAACAATCATCAGAGATGAGCCTGTCAAAAATAATTTCGAACAATTGCATACTATACGTCCAGTCAGTCCCTCATTCAAAAAAATTTTTTAAGACGTTTTCAAAATATCCACAATGTATATTTATTTTTTATTTGTTGTGGCTCAGATGAGGGGTCATAAAAGAAGTTTATGAATGTGGATGTTTGGATGAAGTGCATGTTTTTGTTATTTTTGTGTTTTGTCTCAAAATAAGAAACACTTACAGTACAGTGACTCTATGTTGGCTTTTCTACCTGTTCTTTACATAGCTGGTAGCCCACATTGTGATCTGTTGTCCCATTTAGAGCACTGGTAATCCGGATTTGGTAATCTTGAAAACTGTGTATCTGGATCAGGGTGATCCAGTCCAATGTTGCTTCGAAAAACCGGCATAAAACTAAGACGGATTACCTGATCCTGAATAGGAAAAAATGGGATTTCCCAATCCGGATCATTTTGATCCAGATTAAGGCCTCATCCACACTACTGCGTTTTAGTTTAGAAACGGAGAATTAAAACGAATACGATCTCCGTCCACACCAGCGTTTTAGCTGCGTATTAGAACTGATCTCCGTCCACATTAAAACGACTGAAAACGCGGATCACGTCACCATTCACCTACACTGGGCATGCGTGTGCCGGTGTAAACAGGAATCAGATCGACTATTCCTCAGATTTCGCTGAGGTTGATAAGTGCCGATTTGGACATTCAGAAGTTTTCGCACCATTCCTCAGAAACCACAACTTCATTGATAAAATTATCCCACCATGCGCTGGTTCTTCCCGGCTTAACCCAAAACCGACGCTCCATGTGCGGTCGATACCGCCGCTGCACACGTGAATTGTCACAGATCGCTTGAATAATAGCTTGTCTCTGGCGCATGTAGGCAGTTATAGCATTGTAAAATGCAGGATTTACTTGCACTAGCGTAACTGGTAGTCCAGGCTGTTGTATGTTTTCTTCCGTTGTATGACATCCAATCAGAGAGCCGAGCGTGAGCATCTGCGTCATCGTTTCTAAAGTCCTCCGTTTTGACCCGTCTACACTAAAACGCCCTCCGGAGATTCAAAACGCAAAACGGGGTCGGCAGTGTTTCTAAACTTCTCCGTTTTAGGTCCTCGTTTTTGTCGTTTTAGTGTGGACGGGAGGTGCAAACGTAGCAAAAGGTCTGCGTTTCTAAACTAAAACGTAGTAGTGTGGACGGGGCCTAAATGTTTTGAACAACTGGCCCATAGAGCTATCTATATGATGTCTATGGCAGCAACACTATCGGAGCTGTACACTAGAAAGGCCTGGCTAGCTGGATGCGGTCATGCTAATGCCTTGTTTTGGTGATTACTTTTTAAAACAACAGTGACAGATCCAGCATGGACAGTTACCGGAGTGAGGGAAGCAGCACCTGTCTGAGAAAGTGAACAGTTTGAGTTAAATTACAAATGCAAATGGAAAGTTTGTCCAATTTGTTTGTTTTTGTGTAAGAATGCCTCAGCCTTGTTATATGGCATTAAATAATTACTGACTTTATCACAAAGCACTGGTATCATGCAGTTTGTGTTAAAATGTGTTTGGGTGGTTATTAATAATAATAATTATTATTATTTTTATTTATATAGTGTCTTTCCAACACCCAAGGTCGCTTTACAAAGATATGTAAAGGCAGTGGTTCTCAAACTGTTGTACGTAACGTTACATACGTGAGGTGACAGAAGGGGGTACGGGAACAAAATGCTGAATTTTGCCGTTCATTTAAGTCGACCTCACCTTAAAATAAGATTTAAACTGAGCATATTTTTCTATCTGGTAAAATTCTGTAAATACATGACATCATCATGCAGATTGCTGCCTTGGCAAATCGCACTATACTACCGTTCTAGACAGTGTAGCTTTGTAAAATAAGAGATTTAGCACTTACTAGCATGCAGAACAAATATAGACACAGGCTGTGCATGGAGATCGATATAAGATTCAAACTCTCTTCGATACAGACACATTCCCTGTGTGAGTTCCTGTGTTTAATGTTGATCACATTACAGTATATGAAGGTCCACACCATTGCAAATGTGACATTGATTTTATACAATGTCACATTTGCAATTGTGTGGACCTTCATATAATGTGATGTTCATTTAGGCTACAACACAGTTGTCAGTATTTTTTACAACAAAATAATAGCTCCAACGAAAGCCACAGCAGTGTTTGTGAACAAATCTGCGGCTTTGAACGAATCATTAGAGTCAATTATTAATTCATAAATACATCCACTTGCTTCGTTACTGAATGAATGACTCGATGACTCACCACCTATTGGCAGTTTTAATTTAACATTTAAAAGCATCACTTTGTTTTTACCATCATTGCGCATTTCTCTATTGATTTTTTTTTAATTTAAATCGATTTAAGGGGGCAAATATTGTCCCTTACTGAAAAGGATGTGACTGAAGAGAGGGGGTACGAAGTAAGATGTTAAAAGTCTCATGGGGTACAACTCTAAAAAGATTGAGAACCACTGGGACTGGGTTAAGGAATAGAACAATCAACATCAAAGCACAATACACACACCAAGGGCAGAAAGTAGGCCTAATATACAGAGGTCACTTACAAAGTTAGGTTAAAGATACAAACAAAGAGGGATTCAAACAAATAGCATATCAATAACAATGTTTAATTTACAGACTGTGAGCTGAAGAGTAATATACAGAATCAGATGAAATATGTGTTTTTGAAGGAGAGAAGGGTGGATGTTGGACGGATGTCTTGAGGAAGAGCATTCCACAACCTCGAAGCCACTACACTAAAAGACTCCCATGTTACCAGACTATTGAATATGACCGACAGAATATGACACAGCCCCACCTCAGATATTTTTCACCAGCCGCCACTGTAAGTCTAGTCTGGGTTCTGTCTTTCTTCATGTTTAAAAGCTTGAAGTTTATTAGTCTTTCCAGGTGCTTCCTATTTGCCACACCCTCTTGTTATCCTGTTTAGCTTGTTTGCCCTTGTATCATAGGCGGAAATCGCGGGGGGGTCAGGACCATCCTATCTGAGGTTCTCCCACCTAAAATATCATTAAAATATGTGTGTTGTAAATAAAATAATGATATATTCTTAAAATAATTGTTTAAGAAATAAAATAATACAAATGCAAACGGGGCAACAACATAAAACCGTTTTAAACATTTTGAGTCCCCCCTCCCTTGCCTCACAGTGCTTTGGTCCACTGCCTCCGCCCCTTTTACCTCACCACCGACACATACACACACACACACATTCCGGTCGCGGGAGAGATGAACTAAGTTTTTGAGTAGTTGTGGAACTCCAGTAAGTCAATGTTTTATTCACTTTAAACATCGGATGAAGTGATTATTTTTTCTTTAATATAGACGATGCTGAGTAATTAATAAATCATGTCAAAAAACAAATATATGATTGTGTACAGTGTACCAATGTACTTTTGTCACTGGTGTAGTCTGCTATGTTAGCGATTATAACGTTTAACGTTAACTTACCCTTGTTTAATACAGTCTGCGTTTACCTAGCTTGTTTAATACAGTATATCCCCACACACACACCCACACCCATAGAGTTTACGCATACACTAACTTTACGTGATGTAACGTCAGTCTTGTAGATTAGACTAGTCCGGGTGCGCATTTAGATTTTAACGCTTTCACTGTGATTAAAGGCCTCATTAGGCTTCTGCGTCAACTCCACGGCGTAGCTACGCGGTCACTCCTACGGCGTCGTGGCCGTTTTATGGTTCTGCGTCAGGTTGAGTTGCATCGCGGTGCATCTGACCAATCACAGCCCTTGTGGTCTGCGTCGCCTCGACGCCGATTCGACGCAGAAGCATAAAACAGGCTTTAGTCGGTTTATATCATTTAATATAGTTAATCTAATATAATATCACACGAAGAGTGCAGTTTTTCTCCAGATATCAGCATGATAACAAATGTGATTTTGATTTTATACAAGTTTAATAAACAAGAAGTTCATATTAAAGGCACACTATGCAGAAATTCTGTTTTTGACAAACAGCGACCCCTAGAGTCGCTGTGGAATACTTGCACTGTCGTAAATGCCCCCCACCTCACCCCCCACACTGGTACCTGTTCGGTAGAAGCGTCGGGCATGCAACAGGCACAGATAGACTCAGAAGATATTGACCAGGTAATGTTTCACGATTTCATACAAATATTAGGCTACTGCATAGTCTACTGAACTACTGATGATGGTAAAAGGATAATAATAACTATATGTCAAGTGTTGGACTACTTTATAATAATAAGTAGCCTACCGCGTTTGCTGGCTTATAACGTTTTTACATGATTGCTGCTAAATCACAAGTAAATAGCCTATAGTCTAGGACTACTGTATAATTTCATTTGTGTTTTTTGATTGTAATGTAAACATTACAAAATGCCAGATGACATCAATAAAGTTAAATGTACGTCGCATTATTTCATAACATTCGCCGTTGTGATGTCATTAGACATGATTATTGCAATTTATCATAATAGTTTGCAAATTGTGCTCGTTTACACTTTTTACAACCTCTAGGCTTAACTTTATTTGTGTCCTGATAACTTTGTGAGATATTGACAACTGTTCTCATGATAATCTCATGATAAATTATTGGACTGGTCTAATTATCAACAATGGATGAATGAACGGCATCGTAAAAAATGACATACTACAAGCAAGCGCAACAACATACAATATAGAACGCAAACACGTTTACAAATAAGATATTTACTTACTAGTCCACAGGGGCGTCACTAGGATTTTCATTTTAGGGGGGCTAAGCCCCCAATGAGGGTATGATTTTTTTTTTTTATAATAAAAAAAAGTTAACACTTTAGTTTAGGATCTAATGCTCACTATCAATTTCATTACCATGCAAAGGCAGGGTTTTATAATCACTGTGGTCCCAAATGTGAGGTAGGGGAGATAGGGGGGTTCGGGGTTTCCCCGAGAAAATTTTGATTTCTCTGATCTACATATGTGCATTTTAAGATGTTTTGAAGGCCAAAAAAATTGGATAACAGCTTTAAAACCATGTCAGTGGGCAGCTGATTATTTTTCTCTCCTCATCAGCATCACACTCTTTTTCTCTTTGTTTTTATCTTGCCCTGTCTCTTCCCCTCCTAAAGCTGAGCTTTGACTGATATAGGCTTTTCATTTTTGTCTGTCAGTGAAGAAAGTAAACATGGGTCAACTGATAGGTTGCATTCACAATATGTAGGCTACACATTCATTATTGATCTTATGCCTAATACAGGGCCGTAGACAGGGCTTTATAATCAGAGGTCCTAAATTTGAGGTTGGTAGGGGGTTCAATTTTTTTTATTTCTCTGATATGCGCATTTCAAGACGTTTTTAAGACCAAAAAAAAAAAAAAGGATAAGAAATAGCTTTAAAACCATGTCAGTGGGCAGTAAATTATTTGTCAATACCTGCTCTCTCCTCTTATCCATCACTCTTTCTTTTTTTCTCAGTCTCTTCATCCCTTTCTCTTCCCCTCCTAAAGCTGAGCTTTTTTAATTTACTAAAGGCTACAATTTGTATTATATTCTCAATATGTACACATTCATTATTAATCTTGTGCCTAACATGATGAAAACGGCTTTGTTAATGTTTCTTGTCCCCTCACAATGACTGTAAACTAATTATTACATTACACGTTAGGCCTATTTTCAGTTCAAAATGGCGAAAATAGACAAAACTATATTAGTTTGCCTGATTATTTTTTGTCATCCGTTTAACATTTATGACCTAAAAAAAATTCAAATATGAAATGTTGAGTTTAGCTACTTACATCTTATCTCGCACTTGACCGTACGCGTGGAGTCGCACTGTTAAAATTCCCGCTCAGCAGCGTCTGTGAACATAAAGCCCTCCTACTTTGATTTGATTGGTCATCTCAAATATTCTGACATTGACGAGCAGTGACAGGCCAATGAGGCTGAGATGAACACACACACACACACACACACACTGTCCTCTGTTTCTGACGTGCTCTCTGCTCGGCGCCGCTGCGGATTGAAGATGAAGAACGCGCTGAATCTGATTATAACAAGACTGAAGCGAACACAAATTTGTGTAGCCTACATTAATCACAAATTTTTAGGGGGGCTAGGCAGAAGTTTAGGGGGGGCTGAAGCCCCCCTAAAAAGGGCCTAGCGACGCCCCTGCTAGTCCATCAACAAGATCGCCAGGTCAGCATTGCTGTTGCATCCAGTGCTGCTTTTTAGCTCGCGCCAACGAGTAAATGCCAGACCAAGTGGGGACTCTTGTCCGGTTCCTCACGCGGTCAGATTCTCTTTTCCTTTTCCTAGTCTCTTCCGATCGCGTTTTCTTTACTTTTTCCATCTTCGACTCGAGTATCACGTCTGAAATGCGCGCAAGTGTCTTCATGCTTCATATGTTTTTGTTGATCTATAGATGTGTGTGACGTCGTTGCCGTAAAGCATTTCGTGATTCTCGCGAGATTTGTCGGGGGCGCTCCTCTCAAACTTGCATTGCTGGTTTTTCCAGCGGCGTCCCCCCCAAGCTTTACTACCAGGATGATTCGCCCTAATATGAGTTTGTTTACCACCGAAATGACTTTGAAGCTGTTATATTAAGGTAAAATTCCTGCATAGTGTGCCTTTAAGTGATGTACATTTTAGACCCATATTACCAAGGAAAATAGTTGAAAACTAAGCCACAGCACTGAGAAGAAACACACCGAGGTGTTTCCTTACTGAATGAATCAGCTTTTTGAACAATCAGTTGAATGAATCTCAATGACTCACTCATTAACAGTGACTTACTGCCTCCTACTGGCGGTTTTAATTTCACATTTAAAGTATCTTTTCATGTTTTAAATCATTTCAAATATAAATATTTAACATTTTATTTTTAAAACGTCATAATATTATTTATGTCTGTGTAAAAACATCTAAATGCTACTTTAATCCTCATTTATCTTTGGGGTCTATGACCCCAATCGACTTTTCCGTAGTAAATAAAACATGGTTCCCGTCATCTCAGTTGCATAAAATTGTGTCACTTTGTCTACATTATCTATCTATACACACAATATACACTATACACTGGGCTTGATTCGGTTGTTCTTAAAGGTATGTAAAAAACAATTCCTTTGTATTTTGGTGGCTTGATGAATGAAAAAGCTAACTAAATTGACCAAAAAATTCTTCAAAACCATACATTTTTTTGTAAATAAGTTCAACTTATTTACAAAAAAAATGTATGGTTTGAAGAATTTTTTGGTCAATTTAGTCAGCTTTTTCATTAAACCAGAAAGAAACTCTGAGAAGAAGGATAATGGAACGGTCTCCATGCTACACTAATAATAGTAGTTATGAGAGAATTAAGAAGGCTTTCCTCAGTGTACACGTATCCTTGCAAGTACAATTTTGCCTGTATTATTGGTGTCCCCTTCAAAAATTGCTCTTGAGAATTGTTATGTTTATTGTCCCCCCCAACATTTTGATGAAATTTTTGCCCCTGCCTTGTATTTAAACCTGTGTGTCTAGTTCAGTCTTTGTCAATCCTTAATGTTTGTTTGCTGGTTGTTCTGTTCCCGAGCCTTGTTTCCTGAGTCTGAGTTTACGTTTGTGTAGTTTTAGTTTGTGTAATAAAAAAATACTGCAAATGTATCCTACTTCCTCCTCGGCTTCAACCCCCCCGGACAATAATTTCACAGTTACCCTCCAAATAAATTTTAAGACAGTATATTTTAAATATTTGTTTAATGGCATCTTTTTATAAATGAAGGCCAGTATCACTGATATTAATACAGCTACTGATGTCTCTATGATAAATTATTTTTTAAACATTAATCATAGACATTTAACTGAAAGCTATCGATTTCAACATTTGTTAGGCTTTAAATAAAATATCAACTTTTAATGTAAGTGAACTTAAAACAATCTTCCCATAAACGCATTATAAAAAAATTCACATTTACCTGTGGCCTTCCTACCTGTCTAACAGGAAGGAAATATACAGAAATTGAATAAAGTTATCAAACACTTTACAGTCTTCACTGCATAAATCATAAATTAAATAGAAAATAATACAGGGTATCTTTAATAAGGAGTAATTTATCTGCTACAGCAATCTCTGTTACCTTTTGCTCTTTGATTAACATTAATGACATTGCAGCAACTGGTTTATTAGGCTGCTGTCTCTTTAAGAGCTGCTGACACATATGGATGCGGATCTGACACGCATCTCATTTTCTCATACCTCTTAAAGTTCATTTGAGACGTTATTTAACGCATTTAAGACTGCTCTTATGAAAATACTTGACAAAATGGGGATTTTGGCATAATTCTGTGTTATTGTTTGTTCAAGCGTGAAAAAGAACTTATGGTAGTGCTGGGCGGTATACCGGTTCATACCGAAAACCGGTGTATATTTTTGTTATGATATTAATTTTTAATATACCGATGTATTTAATTACACAAAGTTCGGAACGAACGTTACGCAGCGCGACACTGTTTCAGACGGACCCTTTACAATGTTGCACTTCTAAGCAGCGACTGCGAGGCGAGGGTAAACACAAGGGGGTAATCCATCAGCCGGAAGTTGAAGCCTCGCGGGAGCCGCCATTGTAGCAGAACTTCACCTGCTGTTAGCAGTCCATTGACTCCCATTCATTTTGGCGTCACTTTGACAGCGAATAACTTTACATCTGAGGCGTCCAAAGACTTCATTTGTCCATTATTTATTTCTAAATAAACACGACAATGTATAAAAGGCTCCATTACTTTGTATCTTACGTTATGGCCCCGTAGAAGCCGTTTTTGTTAAAAACAGGCTAACGATTGCGTCATAACCACGCGACTTTATGTCGCACAATAGAGACATTACCGTATAGACAGGAGGAGAAGCTCGCAGGCAATCAAGGGGACGTCCCGTCAAGGGAGAAGCCCATAGATAATGAGTCCATAAAAGCAACGGGACAAAATATTTCAACAACGTTTTTGGGGAATTGGAAATAATTCGGTATGTGGCAAGTGAATACATATGAAGTGATTAACGTTGGCAATTTTCACGTACAGCTACTAGAAGATTTACGTCTGTCAGACAGGTTGCTCACGTCATCAAGCTTAGTTTGAGTCGGTTTGAGTCTGCGCGTCAGAAAAGGGGAAAAAAATACAAAATATTTTTTTGGCCTTGAAAAAAGAAACAGTGATTTTGCCTCAGTCTCAAAACTAATGATTAACAACAAAATAGTAGATAATTCTTTATATATTTCAAAATATGTTTCTCAGTTTTTTAGTAATTTGTATTCTTCCACAATGGCTACTTCAAATATTGATATTTTTTTAAATAACTTTATGAGTGATACCAAAAAAATAGATCAGAACTTCCAAAATGTGTGTGATAAAGAACTAGATATTGAGGAGTTGAGAGAGTGCATTAACTTGCTAAAAAATAACAAATCTCCAGGCAATGACGGGCTAACAGGAGAGTTTTATAAGACATTTTCTAAAGAACTTTCACCCTTTTTATTATTAGTATTTATAGAAGCTATAGAAAAAGGTGAATTGCCTGCTTCATTAAAACAAGGGGTTATAACACTGATTCCCAAACCTAGCAAGGACAAGTTACTTATTGAAAATTGGAGGCCTATTAGTTTGCTTAATAATGACAGTAAGTTGTTTGCAATGATTTTTGCTAGAAGAATGAAACAAGGTTTAGATCAAATAATTGATATGGAACAGTCTGGTTTTATGCAAGGCCGTCATATTAGGAATAATATTAGACTAATCTTAGATATGGTAGACTATAATAATTTTATTGAAGATGATAGTTTTATTTTATTTATTGATTTTTATAAAGCATTTGATACTGTAAATCATGATTTTATTTTCAAAGTTATTAAATTGTTAGGTTTTGGAGATGTGTTTTTGAAAGCAGTCAAAACATTGTACAATGGATGTAATAGTTCTGTCAAACTTGCTTATGGTACTTCACAAAGGTTTGATATTCACCGTGGCATTAGGCAAGGATGCCCCCTCTCTCCTTCTTTATTTTTGTTGGTCACCCAGGTTTTGGCAATGCATGTAAAAAGAAATAAGTATAATGGTATCACAGCTTTAGGATTAGAATTTAAACTTAGCCAGTTTGCTGATGACACTGCAATTTTTTTGAAAAACAAATTCGAGGTACCAAAAATAATTAGATTTATTGAGGCATTCACTGCTGTATCTGGCCTTAAAATGAATTGTGATAAATCTGTATTGTTTCCCCTTAAAGATTGCTCCTCTACAGAAATAGAGAACATCCCAGTTAAACACCAATTAACATATCTAGGTATAGTAATTTGTAAAAATGAAAAACAAAGGAGTCAGTTAAATTTTTAACCAATTATTGAGAGAACAAAAAATAAATTTAATTGGTGGTTAATGAGAGATATATCAATAATTGGGAGGGTATTATTGTCAAAGGCGGAAGGTATATCTAGATCAGTATATACATCTTTATCATTAGATGTGCCTCCTAAGGTGATTAAGGAATTAGATAAGATACTTTATGACTTCATATGGAGAAAAAAAACACATTATTTAAAAAAGGAGGTAATATGTAACACCAAAGAACAAGGGGGACTTGAGGTTTTAGATTATAATACACTTAATGACACTTTTAAAATTAAATGGTTGATAGAGTTTTTGAAGAATAGAGAAAGTCTTTGGAACGTATTTCCAAATTATATATTTAATACTCTTGGAGGCATAGATTTTTTGTTGAAATGTAATTTTTCTGCTGACAAAATTCCTGTAAAATTGGCCAGTTTTCACAGACAAGCCCTGCTAGCATGGAAATTGGTATATAAACACAATTTTTCACCACACAACTATTTCATATGGAATAACAAAGACATACTTTTTAAAAACAAATCACTATTCTATCACACTTGGTTCAATGAAGGGATTATATTAGTAAGACAACTGGTTAATTCCAATGGATATTTGATATCATACACTGAATTTCTACAAAAATTTAAATTACCAGTTAAACCAAGAGAGTTTGCTATAGTTCTTGACGCGATTCCAAAGAGTGTGATTTTACTCTTAAAAAACGCTGATTCAGTGGAAATCAACATGGACAATATTTGTGGTAAAATTTTCATTGATAATGTTGATGTTTTACAACAAAAATGCAGCAATATGATTATAAGGAAAGCTCTTGGCTCGGTGTCTTTTCCTGCAGCAAGATTCTTTTGGTCTTCTTTATTTGGTGATATCTCTTGGGTTAAAGCATGGAAATTACCAAATAAGTTTTGTGTCAATAACAAAATTAAGGAAGTGTCTTACAAAATACTTCACAGAATTTATCCTGCTAAGCATGTTTTGGAAAGATTTAATCTTAATATTTCGTATACTTGTGAATTTTGTGCACTAGAGAAAGAAACAATTTTGCATCTGTTTTTTCACTGTATTTACTCAAGATTATTTTGGAAAGATTTAGAAACCTTTATTAATAGAAAACTGAAGTGTATGATGGAAATTTGTGTTTTTGATGTGCTTTTTTACACTCAGAAAGACAATTTGGAATGTAAAGAACAGCATATTATACAGTTATTTATTTTATTAGGAAAATACCATATACATAAAAAGAAGTGGGCTCAAGGTAAACCAAGTTTTCCACATTTTACAAATGACTTTAAATTATATATACATCTTTTGGAACAAACTAAAAACAAAAAAGCAATGAAAACATGTAATGCTTTGAAAACACTGGATTTTATATAAAAAAAATTTTCTTTTTTTTTTCTGGCAGCTAATGTAATATTGTGAATATGTGATACCTCTGTTCTTGTGGCATTGAATAAAAAAAAAAAAAAAAGAGTCTGCGCGTCAGGAACGGAAGTGCTCAAAAATCGCTAAAAATGGGCTTCAACTGTCTCAACTGAGTTCCAATGAGATGGCTCTGTCCACTTCTTATACTGTCTATGGGTAAACAGCAGTGCTCTGGTGTTACGTTACAGGGAAGATGGATGCTGCAGAACTATGGCGTTATTTTCCTGTCAAATGTCGAGAGTGCATTATTGTAGCACGAAAGTACATTAATATAATGCGCGAGTGCGAATCTGAATATAATGTGAATATAACCGCTGAATATAATGTGCCGCACTCTCAGATACACGCTGCTCTTGTTAGAATAGGTCTATTTTCTCTGTGTTCGCTCAGAGAATCCTGCACTTAAAACGTGTTCAGTGCAATCGCGAATCTCTCCTCTTCCCCAGCTAACAAATTTAGGTTATAAGAACGTTTTCATAACGTTCCCATTAAGTTATAAAAACGTTATTTCTGAATGTTCTAGGAACATTCAAAACGTCCAGTGTTTTAGACGTTGTATTAACGTTATTTCTTGGTTATAAGAACTTTATTCAAAACGTTATAAGAACGTTCAAGTCTCCCGTTATATAAACGTTGTATTAACGTTCTTGCTTGGTTATAAGAACATCATTCAAACGTCATAACGTTCAATTCTCCCGTTATATAAACGTTGTATTAACGTTATTTCCTGGTTATTAGAACGTTAAGAAATAACAATTTTAGGTTATACTGGGCGCTATTCTATTCTACAATATTCACTAATGACAGTAAAATAGACATCCTAAGTCAATTAACTGCAGTAATTCCGCTCTCAACCAGTAGAAAATGCTTTGAACACCTGATTATGCATGAAAAAAAAAAAAAACCCGTCATAAACCGAAAATCCGGCATAATTTTGAAAAAAACCGTGATATAAATTTTTGGTCAATCCGCCCAGCACTAACTTATGGCAAGCCTAAGTATTCATATACGCCTGGTCGGGCGTCTGATTGCACACTGACCCATCAAAAGCGTGCGATTTGACAGCAAAATGCGTGCCCTCGACGTGATTTGCTACAAAAAATGCACTTTCTGGACGTGGGTTTTGAAGTCCCTGAAAATGCACGTTTTTGACATTTATTTATCATAAGAAAAAACGATGTTGAATGAACGCTATGAATGTGTAAACAGGTAAACCAAACACGCAGTGCAAATGTGTGTTTAAAGTGTGCAAACAGGCGAAAAGAATCTGCTCTTTCCTTAGGCTTGAGTCTGTCATGTTTTTGTCCTCTATCTGGGGTTTAGGACTCTTGTATTATCATTAAACCCAACCAAAACAACATGGAAATATCTAGGACAAATTTGACAGAGGATTATAATTGCGGAGTTATAATCCAGTCAAATTTGTTCACAGATGATGTAGCAAGAGATGTGTAAAATCAGGGCTCAGCGCTAAGTATTTTTTCTACTGGCCCATCGGGTTTAAATGTTTACTTGCCCTGCCGAAATGTACACTGGCCCCACCAAGTAATAAATATAAAAATAAAATAGGTCTAGTTATTAAGTTGTTTTTGATGCATGTAACCTTAATAGATAAGGTTATGAGGCCAAAAACTACTAGCCTACTAACTCATATAAATTCTGAATATTGTTAAAGACAGTCAGTAATAAAATAAGAAGAAATAATACAATTATGAGCAATAGCACAAATAAATACAACAGAGCAAACATATACAAATGAAATAAACAGTTCTTTTCAGGTTTTTCATGTAGGTCTAAAAAAGATTTTCAAGCACAGACAGTAATCAAATATAAAATATCACTGCATAGTCTGTGAAGAAAATCTCTGGGGTTGAATTTAGAGCAAGTGAATGCAACAATAACGCATTTACAGTTAAACAGATTAACGGGCTCGTCTTGGTTGTCTACTGAGTCTCATTATTAAAAATTCACTTTCCACTTCCTTCTCTAATTTTACAACTGTCAGCATAGATAATACTTTGAAATTAATCATATCTATGAGCTCTTTCACATGCTCTCTTGACCCTTTGCCCACTGAGGATCTAAACTGTACTTCACACGCTTATGTCCTGCTATTACCGTAAATATTAACAATTGCTTAGCTACTGGACAGGTCCCTTTGGCCCTTAAGACAGCCGCTGTAACACCAGTTCTTAAAAAGCCTGGCTCTGATCCTGAAGATTATCTACCTATAGGCCTATTGCCAATCTACCTTTTCTGGCTAAGGTCCTCGAACGGGTCGTTGTTGGCCAGCTACAGCAATATCTGTGCAAATATTTATTTATTTGTGCTGTTTCTACATTATTTTGTTGATTTATTGTGAAAGTATTACAATATCAAAATATATAAAAAATTTTTACTGTTTATCGCAATTACCAAAAATTGACCAAAAATCTAAAAAGATTTTTTGTTTATTTTTAAATCGGTTGACAGCTCTTTTTTTGTATTTTTGGAAAGTGTCTGATAACATACGATTCCTTATAGACATTTGTGTTCTTGTCCAACAGCTGTGAGTCAGTAAAGGACAATGGCTTCTGTTGAACAGCATGATAACACACTAGATGAGCCGGAAAACAAAAAAGGAGGTAATAGTGATAAAAGAAAAAAAATCTGAAATGTTAGAGTTGTGATTAAAGCAATGTAATTAATCTCTCTATCTTTATTCCAGTCCAGATGAGCAGCAGTGTTGATGTGAATGCTGAAACAGGAGCAACTGTAAACGCTCCTGTACTCACTGGAAACACCATCACAGGCCCAGTGACCTTCAACTACGGCTCAAACACTGCAGGAGATGGTAATGTAGTATATATATATATATAATAATGACTGTAATACAATTCATAAAATAAAAATATAATACAACAAATTGTAATGTTTAAAAAGACACAACAACTGTGCTTTCTGAGACACACTGCTTATTAACAATCATATATGAAATAATGCTTGTTGTGAATCCTATTCTTAAGGAAGTTTAGTGTGTAGCCATATTGTTCAGAAATGCTTTAATACATGTCACTTTATTCTTCTGTGTAATTGTATCTATTGTCTCTCTCCTTTGTATAAATGTACTCATTTTCTCTTTCCCCATTTTCTTTTTCCTGCCACAAAAAACCTTAGCGACGGAGAAAACAGAGAAACAATTAAAAGGTGCAACCATCATTTCTTCACTATAGAGGTCTTAAAGGATTTAGACATGTTGGATGTATTTTGAATTCAGAGAAATGTCAAAAACTATTTTTGATAAAGTTGTGGGGCACTGCTGTGTGTGTGTGTGTGTGTGTGTGTGTGTGTGTGTGTGTGTGTGTGTGTGTGTGTGTGTGTGTGTGTGTGTGTGTGTGTGTGTGTGTGTGTGTGTGTGTGTGTGTGTGTGTGTGTGTGTGTGTGTGTGTGTGTGTGTGTGTGTGTCTAGACCTGCCTGGAATTAATTTAGCTGTGGATTTCCTGGAAAATAATTGCAAAACAATCAGAATCAAGCATTCAACAGCCTCCGTAGTAAAATTACATTTAAAGTTCATGCATTTAATTAACATTTGTAGTTACAGTTATGTTAGCCCTAACTGTAACCCAACACTTGAACCAAATGCTAACTCTAACCCCTATAATCCTAACCCTTCAGCAAACCCATATCTCAGCTCATTAGCAGTAAATGTGGGAATCATCCAGAACAAAGTTACAGTAAATCCATAGTCTTGTATTAAATGTTAGTACATAGTAAAGCCACATAATAAAAAGTGTGGCCTAAAAATAAAACTCTTTTTGCCTGTTATTTAATTTGCTTACATTATTTTTAAAACAGAGGTTTTGCAAAAGTTTTTGCAAAAACACAAAACCAACATGGAGAAGAAAGCTAAATGTATTTTTGAGGGCAAAAATACAGCAGATCTCAAAGCGGTTTACACAGAACTGTACATCACAGAGGGAGATATGGCAGATGTAAATCAGGAACATGAGGTTCTGAAGATTGATGATGCTTTCAAGAACAAACAAACACAGGACAAACCAATCAAATGCAGTGACATTTTTACTGAATTGAAGGAAAACAATGAGGAAAAGATTGTGCTGACAAAGGGCGTCGCTGGCATTGGAAAAACTGTCTCTGTGCAGAAGTTCATCCTGGATTGGGCTGAAGGAAAAGCTAATCAGAATATAGACTGTGTGTTCCTGCTTCCGTTCAGAGAGATTAACTTGATGAAAGATGAAGTTTTTAGTCTCCATAAACTTCTGCTGGAATTTTATTCTGAACTGGAGGGCCTGGAGAAATCAAAGTTATATAAGAAATGCAAGCTAGCATTTATATTTGATGGACTTGACGAGAGTCGGTTGCCTTTGGATTTTGAAAAGAATAGATTATTAAACACTGTTGAGAGAGAATCATCTGTAGACACGCTGTTTACAAATCTGGTCAAAGGGACTCTGCTTCCATCAGCTCTCGTCTGGGTGACCTCACGACCAGCAGCAGCCAATCAGATCCCTCCTAAGCATGTGGGTTTGTTCACAGAGGTGAGAGGATTCACTGACCAGCAGAAGGATGAATACTTCAGAAAGAGATTCACAGATGAGACTGTGGCCTCCAGAATCATCTCACACATTAAGACGTCTCGTAGTCTCTACATCATGTGCCACATTCCCGTGTTCTGCTGGATCACGGCCACAGTACTTCAGAATATCAAGGACAATACAGAGAACATCAGCACAACACTCACTGAAATGTACATTCACTTCCTGAAGATACAGATGAGCACGAAGAGCCAGAAGTATGATAAAAAAACAGAAAGACAACATACAAAGCTCTTACAGTCAAATAGTGAAATGATATTAAAGTTGGCCAAGCTAGCGTTTGAACAGCTGAAGAAGGAAAACGTTGTGTTCTATGAGGAAGATCTGAAATCATGTGGTATTGATGTGAGTAAAGACTCTGAGTTCACAGGAATGATCGCTGAGATCTTTAAGAAGGAAGACGGACTTCATGAGTCAAAGATCTTCTGCTTTATGCATCTGAGTGTTCAAGAGTTTCTTGCTGCAGTGCATATGTTCCTCTGTTACCTGAACAAGAACATGCAGGAGCTTCAGTTCTTCTTTGGTAAGCCCAAAGAAGATATCACATTACATGAGCTACTGCAAGAGGCTGTTGGTAAAGCCATGAAGAGTAAGAGAGGACATCTGGACCTCTTCCTGCGGTTTCTGATGGGCATTTCACTGGAATCCAGTCAGAAACTGCTCAAAGGCCTGCTCACAGACACTGAAGACACCACAGAGAGCATCAGACGAACAACTACATACATTAAACAACAACTAGACGGATACATCTCAGATGAAGCTTCAGTCAACCTATTTTACTGCTTACTTGAGCTCAAAGATAATTCATTATATGAGGAAATCCAGAGATACCTCGATCCAGATGAACATCCAGGAAGAGAACTCTCCTCTTCAATGTGCACAGTGCTGGCCTACACACTGCTGATGTCAGAGAAGGTGCTGGACGAGTTCAACCCAAAGAGGTTCACTTCATCACAAGCAGGCTACAAGAGACTCATTCCAGCTGTGAGATGCTGCAGAAAAGCCCTGTGAGTAATTTCACTGGCTGATGTCCAATCAAAAGTATTTATTATACATCGCAACAATTAAAAATTAAAATACAGTTTGAAGGATCTTGTTGTTCTTATTATGAATGGTACACTTTGTCATTGCAGAAACACTGAACATCAGAAAATAATATTCTGTAAATATTCTGTTTTGGCAGATTTGACAGCTGTGCTCTTTCTGATGGTGACTGCCAAAGTTTGTCTCAAACTATACAATCATCAACCTGTTATCTGAGAGAGCTGGACCTAAGTAGAAATCACCAGAGGGATTCAGGAGTGAAGATGCTCTCTGCTGGACTGCTGGACTCTGGAAACTGTCAACTCAACATACTCAGGTTTTACTTTCACATTCGCTGATTCACTGTTCAAAAATGTGCATGAAAAGGTGTCTCATGACTATGGCTTGCAGATACTTTCCCCTGTGTGTACTGTAGTATGAATGTACCAGTGATGTTTTCTCTAAACTAGTGGCTCTCAACCGGGCATTCAGAGAACAACAGGGCGTTGGAAGTAAGATTTTTGAAAGGGGGGCATTCAGGTGTTAATGGGGGGCGTTCACGAGTTTATACCAAAGATCCAGCCAAGACAAGATTAAACATGTAATTACTTGCAAAAAAAATTGCCCACAACATTCTATAATTTGCCAGTTTAATGCAACATGTAAGCTATGTATCGTTTCTTTTGCAACGACTTTATTATTTTTTCAGTCATAGACCAGCGCTCAAGCACTGACTAGAATCCAGCGCTGACAAGAATCAGCATTCACGTGCTCAAACGTGTGTTTAGCGCTGACAAGAATCAGGATTCACGTGCTCAAACGTGTCTTCGGCACAGACAAGAATCAGCATTCACGTGCTCAAACGTGTGTTTAGCACTGACAAGAATCAGCATTCACGTGCTCAAACGTGTCTTTAGCACTGACAAGAATCAGCATTCACGTGCTCAAACATGTGTTTAGCACTGACAAGAATCAGCATTCACGTGCTCAAACGTGTGTTTAGCGCTGACAAGAATCAGGATTCACGTGCTCAAACGTGTCTTCGGCACTGACAAGAATCAGCATTCACGTGCTCAAACGTGTGTTTAGCACTGACAAGAATCAGCATTCACGTGCTCAAACGTGTGTTTAGCACTGACAAGAATCAGCATTCACGTGCTCAAACGTGTGTTTAGCACTGACAAGAATCAGCATTCACGTGCTCAAACGTGTGTTTAGCACTGACAAGAATCAGCATTCCGTGCTCAAACATGTGTTTAGCACTGACAAGAATCAGCATTCACGTGCTCAAACGTGTGTTTAGCACTGACAAGAATCAGCATTCACGTGCTCAAACATGTGTTTAGCACTGACAAGAATCAGCATTCACGTGCTCAAACGTGTGTTTAGCACTGACAAGAATCAGCATTCACGTGCTCAAACGTGTCTTTAGCACTGACAAGAATCAGCATTCACGTGCTCAAACGTGTGTTTAGCACTGACAAGAATCAGCATTCACGTGCTCAAACGTGTGTTTAGCGCTGACAAGAATCAGGATTCACGTGCTCAAACGTGTCTTCGGCACTGACAAGAATCAGCATTCACGTGCTCAAACGTGTGTTTAGCACTGACAAGAATCAGCATTCACGTGCTCAAACGTGTGTTTAGCACTGACAAGAATCAGCATTCACGTGCTCAAACGTGTGTTTAGCACTGACAAGAATCAGCATTCACGTGCTCAAACGTGTGTTTAGCACTGACAAGAATCAGCATTCACGTGCTCAAACGTGTGTTTAGCACTGACAAGAATCAGCATTCACGTGCTCAAACGTGTGTTTAGCACTGACAAGAATCAGCATTCACGTGCTCAAACGTGTCTTTAGCACTGACAAGAATCAGCATTCACGTGCTCAAACGTGTCTTTAGCACTGACAAGAATCAGCATTCACGTGCTCAAACATGTGTTTAGCGCTGACAAGAATCAGCATTCACGTGCTCAAACGTGTCTTTAGCACTGACAAGAATCAGCATTCACGTGCTCAAACGTGTCTTTAGCACTGACAAGAATCAGCATTCACGTGCTCAAACGTGTGTTTAGCACTGACAAGAATCAGCATTCACGTGCTCAAACGTGTGTTTAGCACTGACAAGAATCAGCATTCACGTGCTCAAACGTGTGTTTAGCACTGACAAGAATCAGCATTCCGTGCTCAAACATGTGTTTAGCACTGACAAGAATAAGCATTCACGTGCTCAAACGTGTGTTTAGCACTGACAAGAATCAGCATTCACGTGCTCAAACATGTGTTTAGCACTGACAAGAATCAGCATTCACGTGCTCAAACGTGTTTAGCACTGACAAGAATCAGCATTCACGTGCTCAAACGTGTCTTTAGCACTGACAAGAATCAGCATTCACGTGCTCAAACGTGTGTTTAGCACTGACAAGAATCAGCATTCACGTGCTCAAACGTGTTTAGCACTGACAAGAATCAGCATTCACGTGCTCAAACGTGTGTTTAGCGCTGACAAGAATCAGGATTCACGTGCTCAAACGTGTCTTCGGCACTGACAAGAATCAGCATTCACGTGCTCAAACGTGTCTTTAGCACTGACAAGAATCAGCATTCACGTGCTCAAACGTGTGTTTAGCACTGACAAGAATCAGCATTCACGTGCTCAAACGTGTTTAGCACTGACAAGAATCAGCATTCACGTGCTCAAACGTGTGTTTAGCGCTGACAAGAATCAGGATTCACGTGCTCAAACGTGTCTTCGGCACTGACAAGAATCAGCATTCACGTGCTCAAACGTGTGTTTAGCACTGACAAGAATCAGCATTCACGTGCTCAAACGTGTGTTTAGCACTGACAAGAATCAGCATTCACGTGCTTTTTCACGTGCTTATTCACCAAAATTCAGTGCATCTCCTTAAAGAATAAATAAAAATAAAGAAAACAATAAAGAAAATGTAGCAAAACTTCAACAGGGCACTATTTTACATTTTACATTGTGTAAATATATTTTAGGAAGCAAAATATACATTTGCATTGTACCTGCATAATGGATGTGAATAAAACTCAAAATATACAATCAATAAAAAACAAATATTCCATAACAGAATGTAACCAAATGAGAACATTTGACGCTTAAAGGGTAACTAAACACTAAAACAACTTTTTTTAGTTAATGATCTGTAAGAATGGAGCTTCATAAATGCTGTTCATTGATTCCAGTAATTTTTTTGACATTTGGGTTTAAAGCGTTTTAATTCTAATATATATGGTTTAAAAACGTCTGAGTGCTGCCCTCTTCAGGTTGAACGGTGGCTACTGCAGTTGAATTTTCCTATTGGATGTTTTGGTGGTTCGTTACGTAGCGGTTGCAGGTGACGTAGGCAGGTTCCATACAGAGAGATGCGTCTCAGGTGCATGCCCCCCTCCGCTGGGCTCTGCCCACTTTTCCAGCATTTTTCAAATATTGCCAGTGGATGGAGTCAGGCTCTGACCAGGGGTTTAGTTACCCTTTAAGAAAGTTAAAACCTGGTTGTGGTACAGTGTCAGTGATTAGTTGTGAAATCTTACTGCATAAATTGAATCTTATTTAATCCTCCATATGAAAGTTTATGTGCTCGAATTATTTCTATTTACTAAACAATAGTTCAAAACAAGATGTTTGTAGTAGGCTACTGATTATTGGAGTCCATTAATCAAGCTTCCATGCCTCTTATATACAGGGTTTCTGCGGGGCATTAAAAAGCATTAAAAGTCCTTAAATGGATTTTGCGAAAATTAAGGCCTTAAAAGGCATTAAAAAGCATTAAATTTGATTCTTGCAGGCATTAAATTTTTCTATAGTTTTGAAGAGAATTTTAAATAAATTTATTTGAATATAGCCTTCATAATTAATAATTTGTATTTGCTGTCGCAAAATATGTACGTTCGTGTGATAAATATGCGGAACCAGTTTGGTAATTGCTTCCGGCCGGAGCAAAAGTGCCGTGATGCAGAGGTGACGCGGGTCTGTTGTACAGCGGTGGACAGGTCTGAACCTTGGAAAAATGGGAAAGTGCAAATTCCAGCCAAAGTGGCTGGAAAACAAAACTTTTAAGACATGGTTGCAGCCCGTTAGTGGTAAAAAAGATGAAGGATTTTGCGGTGTTTGTAAAAAAGCATTTAAAGTCGGGGACAATGGGAATCAGCGCCGTATAATCCCATGCAGTGTGACGACCACAAATCGGCGTTAGATTTAAATAGTACGTACATTGTGTTTAATTTGTTGTTTAATGAGATCTAATATATGTTGCTAGTAACGAGAATACCCGACTGTTACACGCATACACTTTAATGGTCCAGTAGCAGAACTTTTGACAAGCATAGAACGTATATTGTTCTTCTATACTCTTTGACGCAGGGCTCTCAAGTGTCACGCATTGAGCGTGACAGTCACTCATTTCAGTCTTTGTCACGCACTCCCGCCACACATTGTATTTCTCACGCTGAAAACCTATTTATAATATATTGAATATGCCGCAGCGCCCCAAATGTCTCTGGCCGCGCCGCTCTCACTATGGAACCGACAGGAATCAAGCGCGTCTCCCCTGCAGTTCTTACTAGTCGAGCCTGACACTTATCAGCCAATCAAAAAAAAAGAAAGGGTCTACACATTAGCCAATTAGAAAATAGCACTATTGTATCTGGGTAAGATTCAAGATAAGTCATGATCTCCTGCTTTAATGTTACAAAAAATTCAGAACTTGTTTGACACAAACAATGGCAACTTGATTGCTGTTAAAGAAACGTTTCCCAGATAATTAGCATCAGTTTTTATTAGACAGAGTGTCTGTAACTTAGACAACAGTTTTACAGCCTGTTCACTGACAACACCTGCTCAGAACAAGTAGTCCAGGCCTAATCATATTTTCGTTATCACACGATGACTGACATATTGTCACATTATAAACATCTCTCTCTCAAAATAGGCTTAATAATTTTATAAGCACTAAATAAATTAAAGTGTATTGCATAGTCGATGTTATAGGTCACTTTTAAAATCATATCATATTTTATAATTATATCCGGGCCATGGATGCATTAATCATTGCATCTGTCTTTCAAAGATGTCAGGTAAAAAACAATTAAGCCTCCTCTCGTTCGCCCTGAGAGGAAAGCCCCCTAAAAAGGCCAGTTTAGAGGATGCCGGCCCAGGGAAGGTGGCGAAAAGGGCCCATTAGAGGAGGAGACGGTGCCGGTAGAAGAGGAAGAGAATAAATACTTTGTATTTGGCTGAATTGTCAGTGCCATGTGCCATCTTCTCTTTTGCAAGTTTGAGCAATTATAACAACAACAAAAACACTAATAATAATATTACTAATGAAACACCACCATTCCTGTGACCCGTCCTATACGCTGCGAGATGTTTAAAAAATGGTGGGGACAATCGACATGTCCCACCCGCAAATTACACCTATGTGTTCCAGAAAAAAAAACATTTTATATATATATAAAAGGTTCTTATATATATATATATATATATACGTGGTTAGTCATGGGTCGTATATGGCATTAAAACATTTTAAAATGGCATTAAAAAGGCATTAAATTTAATTTGAAGATACCTGTAGAAACCCTGTATATAGTAATTATATATTACTATGTATGTACCAATTTACACACTTGGTCTCTCTCGTGCGCTGTCGCTCGCACGCAGACACACTCGCGCACTGTCTCTCTCGTGCGCTGTCGCTCGCAGACACACTCGCACACTGTCTCTCGTGCACTGTCGCTCGCACGCAGACACACTCGCACACTGTCTCTCTCGTGCGCTGTCGCTCGCACGCAGACACACTACTGTCTCTCTCGTGCGCTGTCGCTCGCACGCAGACACACTCGCGCACTGTCTCTCTCGTGCGCTGTCGCTCGCACGCAGACACACTCGCGCACTGTCTCTCTCGTGCGCTGTCGCTCGCAGACACACTCGCGCACTGTCTCTCTCGTGCGCTGTCGCTCGCGCCGCGCAGACACACTCGCGTATGGCGTTCCGATCGGCTCTTTAATATGACTTTGCAACATGCACTCGTTTCAGTGAACGTCTCACTCAACGTCTCATTTTTTTTTTTTATTATTCTATTTATTTCTATTCTATTTAAGACGCTGACGTGACGCTGACGTCACGCAAATCACGCGTGGCAGTGAAGTGTGGAGTCAGACGTCACGCGTCATTCACGTGTGGCAGTGAAGTTATTTAATTTTTTTTCCGCTAACACGTATTTAACACGCTATTCACAGTACAACACGGCTCAGTGCAGTGTGTCAGCGGCATTCTGATCGGTTCTTTAATATGACTTTGTAACTTGCACTCGTCTCAATGAACGTGATACTTGCGTCTGTGATTTTTATATAGGATATGTGTGTGTTCTTGTTTAACCCATGTTTTGAGGGCCAAATGCCCCCACAAAGATAGAATTATGAAGAAACCAAATTGATATAGGCTTTTGCATTTTTATAGCTTGTTGGGGTTGTTATTGTGATTTTATTTTTTTATAATTGTAAAAGGTCTAGGCTACAGCACTTTGGTAAACTAGAAAGACTATATTGTGAAAACTATGTCTGTTAAAAACAGACAAAATAATTTGTGTAAATTCATATTTACTATTTGGAATAAAAAGAAGAATAGAATTGGAAAATAATATTTTTATACATAGGCCTATATATAAAACTATGATTACTAAAATTATTATTAAAACATCATGTCTGATAACCGAAAAATAATACAACTACAATCTGCCATCGTAAAAACATCATGCCAAATGATGCAGATCTGAATTAATTGGGGAAACTAAATAAAATTCGCAGGTATGAGAAAAAAGTAGGCTAGGTTAGTCTGAGACAGTTTGACTAGCCTGTTCAACGGCTTAGTGAAGGTGTAGACTCAGCGAGATAGTAGAGTGTTATTTAGTGCAGGAAAATATAGTGTAAAGACAGAATTAAAAGATTTGAGAACAGTTCAATTCACAAATGGGAAATAATAAAATATCTATATTGAGGAAGTATCAACATCAAAAAGGCAAATAATTTCTGCAACATTTACAATTGTACACTGAGAATACACCTCAATTTATTCAATAATAAACTGTGCTCGCCTTTTCTCTTTTGAGGTGTAACTGTTTTATATAATTCTGTCAACTGTCAGATCGACTGTCAATCAAACTTTGGTGAAACTCTAAAACTAAAAATTACAAATATTACAAATTACAAATATTATGTATGTGTTAAATAAGCCCAAATGTTTACAACTACGTTATTTTGTGTTGGTCCAGAGACTCCTAGTGCTGAATATACATACATGCTAGAACAACTTTTTATGATTTCTTCATAAGTATCTGTGGATATGTTGACAAGAAACAATGGCAAACAAAAATTTTAACATGATCATTTGTGTAAATTCATATTTACTATTTGGAATAAAAAGCTATACATAAGCAAGGTAAAAATCACTTATTGCTAATAAAATACAACTGAAGATCAGTGGGGAAAATAATAAAGAATGAATAAGTGTGTGAAATGTGCTGGAAACCCCCTTGCTGCAGACGTTCTGCAGACGCAGACGTCACGTTCGGCAGACGCAGACGTCACGTTCGGCACACGAACGAGTGATGTGGCAGACGCAGACGAGACGTTCGGCAGACGCAGACGTCACGTTCGGCAGACGCAGACTGCGTTCATTGAGACGAGTGCATGTTGCAAAGTCATATTAAAGAACCGATCGGAACGCCATACTCGCGCACTGTCTCTCTCGTGCTCTGTCAATCGCGCCGCGCAGACACACTCGCGCACTGTCTCTCTCGTGCTCTGTCGCTCGCGCCGCGCAGACACACTCGGTCTCTCTCGCGCACTGTGGCTCGTGATCAGACAGTTGTTTAGGGAGCGCTAGATTGGCTTTGAAAAAAAAAAAAAAACTTTGATACGGAGCGTTCTGTGAAGGACGCATTTTAAATATCGCTCGATCACGCGAATTTGATCGTGGGAAGCCAAAATCGTGATCGTGATTGAAATTCGATTAATCTTGCAGCCCTACGTTGCACTCTTTCTATAAGTTATAAATAGCTAGTAAGATAACGTTAATATAACGGTAACTAACGTTACAGTATGCAAGTAATTATTCTAGCGATATGTAATGCTAGATAAGGTTTGCTAGTACATTATTTCAGCAACATGACAAGACAGTGAATTAGCAGGTTTCAATTGTTGCTTAGCACAGTGCGTGACATTTTTTCTACATGTTATGCTGCTAGAGTTTTGACACCGAGTCAATGGGCTCTATCTAATTCTTTCTTGTTCGCTTGTTTATCGCCATCGGTCTTTTTCCTTTTACCTCTTTGTTTTATGAGCAGGTGCCACTCGAGAAATTGGCAGTTTAGGTTGTTTCTCCGCCATTAGCACAGCTGCAGCACACCGGCAATCTTGAGTTTGAACGACGTACGCGCTCGCGCTGTGCAAGAGAGGGGTGTGATCAGCGCGTACACAAGCGTGATTGACACTGCTAAGACATTCCTCCTGGCTCTGATTGATTGTTTCTGACCGGGAGCGGTGTATTTCTGCAAATGGCAATAGGACCACTGGGAGGAGCTAGAGGAGCTTGATTTTTTCACAGATTATCTGTCTCATATTCTACAGTCAGGACATAATGACAGTTTTAACAAATATGTAAAAAAATATTTTTTTACAGAAGTTACATACAGCAGCTTTAAATGGGACGGTGACAGTTAAGGGATAACCCCTTTGTCCTTGGTGCTCTGATCTTGCACTCTGGCCTCTGACAGTCTGGCCGGCTGTCAGTGAGACGGTCGTAGAGAAGTTACAGCGGCAAGGTGTCAGTCAGGAAATATATCCCTCCCTGGGTGTCTGTGAGGGTTGAAGGAGTAGTATTTTGCTAGAGAGTGAGGACTACGGTGTTTGTAATTCAGTATAATGAGGTACATGTAAAAGTAACTGTAATAGCTTGCTTAAGTCCTCTGATCATTTTCTTACCAAGGGTCACTTTGTAGCTCTAATTGACTGTTTTTGGAAAAGGGTATAGTCAGAGGAAAATCCTTGGAGGAATCTCAGAATTTGTTGGATCATCCTCGAACATGAAATATAACTTCTTTAGACTGGCTTTGGGAAAATTGTATTTCTAGGTGGCGCTGGTGGATTTATCATTGTTTTATTCTAATAGAAAAAGTTTTTTTATCCATTTTATTATACTTCAGCTATTGTAACCTCTTTTTTTTTTACTTATATTTTTTCTGAAAATAGTGTCTTTTTTAAAAAACAAACCACAACTGTGCACATTCTCCAAATTAGGGCTGCACGAAAATTGCGATATTTAGTTTTTCTGCAATATATATATTGTGATGTGAAGCCAATTTCACCAAATGACTTGATTAGCTCTATTTAGGAAGAATTGATAATTGTAGAATGATTGGGGTGATTTTGTAGGGGAGTGAAATAAATTACAAGCATAGATGAATACAAAAGAACAAAGATACAAGTTAAATAAACAGTGATTTATGTATTTTAGGCAAGTTTAACAGTATTCAGGTACAGAAATTGAATAATTAAATGGAAAATAACTATATAGTCTTCACTGTATACAATAAATATAATTCATCTTTGTTAAAGATATCTCTTTGTATTTCGTGGTTTGATTAACATTAATGTCACAGATAGCAATGGGTATATAAGGCTGCTGTCACTTAAGACCAAATGCACGGATCCAATATACTGATACGCATCTGATTTCTTTCTCAATTGTTTACATTCACGTGAGCCATAAAGATGTGGCCATTAATAATGCGCATCACAGGGAAAAGGATTCCCGCAGCCCGTAGTGAATTCTCTGGCACATGACATACATTACCAGTAGGGGCAGTCATGTTTCTTTCTCAGTTATAGCGTGTACTGAAGCCAATAATATGCAACAGATGTGTTAACCTCTTCCATGCGCGTATTGACAGCAAGCGACTGAGCTCATAAACGTGTGAGAAACACATTTTTAAGTATATTGTTTATGTACAGCTCAAAAAGAAATAAAATATTAATGATCAAGTTATTAAGGCTTTTTACATGCTTGTCATGGGCGTTTGAACATTACTGTAGCGTAAAACAGTGTTACAATAACTTTTTTTTTTATGAACTTAAAAGTGAAAATATCCCATCCCATTTTAGCAACCTTTATTATCACATTGTGGAATTATTCACACTGTGAATTTAATGCATTTCTTTGACATTTAAATAGCCTCTAAAAGGTCTTTTGCAAGGACACAATGACAGACCTGCCAACCTTGGAAATATTTTTTGAGTACTCATTGGGTTGGGTCATATTTTTTGAGAATGCAAGACACACACATATGTGTATACAGTGAAAGTCCAAAGTTTCAATACTGCTCAAAACCATTTTTTATTCATGATTAATATTGCATTGCATATAATGTGTGCTGGTTAATAGTCTAAAATTAAGAAACCCCTAGAAAACAGTAAATAAAAAATAAAAAAACACTAACATCGGAACATTGTACATTTAAGATAGGCTACTTAATTTATTATTCCAATATCCAAATATGATACTAAATCTCACAGAAAAAAATGGCTTTTATTTGAGACGTGCTGTCTTTGCATTTGAACATTGCGCATTTTAAACAGGACACGCATTAGCTGAATAAACGTTAGCTAATACAAACATATTTATAAAAACAGTTGACAATGGATAGACAGGAGTCCAATAATAGCAAAACGAACCACTTATTCTAAAAAGAATATCAAGTATAAGTTAGAGGAATCCGACATATAATGAGGGCTGTGTTAACAGTAAAACGTTCATCTCTAACGAATTTTAAAAACACGAATGGATAATACAAAATACTTTCTGACATTTTGACAGAAAAAAAACACAACCAAGAATAAAGTTTAAACTTAGCCCGTCACGCGCAGCACTGATACAACGGTACTTTTTAATCCATAAGTAACAAACGCGCTAGTTTTCAACAAAATAAATATGTAACATAATTAGGTAAGCTACTTTAGTTATTATTAACACAATAACGTAACACATGCAGGCTACGTTTCTCAGCACTGAGAATGAATAAATAAATGCCTGTTTCTCCAGAATCGCGCTTATCAGTAACTTAATCCACAAATCACAGAACTTTCATAATCACTAACATAGCGATTTGAATTTTATTTAGATTTATTGTTAAGCATTACTTAAGCATTTTATAATTTGCATGACTGAATGATGTTTTCCTCTTATCTGAGTGACCATGAATGACGGAGTATTTTAAGATAATACATGCATGCGATCACTCCCGTATGATAATCGAATCCAGATTAAGTTATCTCAATACAATATTTCAACTTTCCACATCCACCCCAGCCCATTTACCTTCAGGAGTCAGAAGTACCGTGACTAGGCAACTGTAGCTAACGTTACTGTCCTCGTTCATGAACTCAGTCAGACGGCGGGCCGCACGAGTGGAAGCGGGATCGAGCGGGATTCTTTATTGCTGCTGATTTTCAGTCTCTTTTTAATGATAGGCCTTACGCATCTGTCAATCACCCTCGCTTGCAATTTGGGGAATGAACCCAGCGCTATGATAGGTCGAACTCTTCTTCTTTTGCTGTTGCTTGATTTGAGGACTGCGCGTGAACAGAGAGGCGCGTCACCAGTTTTTTGCGTAGTTTAGAGTGACAAATCGTACTAGCGTACTCTGAGGTTAAAATGCGTATCCGCTACGCAAAATGCGTACAGGTTGGCATGTCTGCAATGACGAAAATGTGACTTATGTAAGTCTAACATAAAATCATATTGCATTTTAATGTCTGTCTTTGCCACAGACGTGACCTGGGGCCTCATTTATAACTGTTGCGTACGCACAAAACAGGCCCTGAAAGAGGCATATGCCACTTCCAATGCATACGTTGTGATTAATAAAAACAAACTTGACGGGAAAATTTGCGCACCTGCACACAAACTCTGACCCATGCGTACAAACGTTTTGGAGATGGAGCAGTTTGGTTACACCAGTGGAGAACTGCAGTTAAACTGTTTAAACTTTTAAACAGAAAATCTAAAGAAAATTATACATATACAGAAAGATAATTCAAATATAATTTCACTCACCAAGCTATCAGCTTGAAGCAAATTATGGAAGCATATCTGAAGCAATATTCAATTTGAAATGCAATATGTAAAATGGCAATGCATTTCTGTATTTAAATTTACATTTGTGCAACGTTTGGTGCAAAATGAAAATGATCATTCAATTATATAATTTACATTTGCCATTTCATACACTAGATTTGATATGCAAATTGAATAGTATGTATCCATCCCTTCTTAAATGTCCGTGCCAGCGAGCGCGTTGGGCCGTTTAGTGAAACTGACGCATAATAGCCTATCTAACGGCAGATGAAGTAAAACTGTAAATCTTCATTATGAGTCTTAATCATAAATACAGTGCATGTTCACAATAACAGTTTAAATAAATAAAATAATGATTTAAACTGTTTTACTTCTGGTATAAACATTTAGATTAAATATATTAATCTATATTAGGGTGAATCACAGACGAAGCACTGCTACTTGGGTGCAGTCATATCACGCCTGAAATCCCCCAACTTCTGTCAACATACCGGCATGACCTGACCTGCACTGAGTATCTTCGCTTTTGGATTGTGTTTAGTTTGTGAAGTTACAGCAAAACATGGTAATTACCTGCAAAAGGTTGTGAGAACAAGCAAAGGACATACACGAATGTAATGTTTCACAGAATTCCACCGAATTTGGAACTGAGAAATCGATGGCTAGCTCTGGATATCTGAACTTCAACACCTCACTATAAAATTAGCCAGTATCGTGTTTGCAAAGAGCATTTTGCACCGGAGGATTATGTTGAAAAAATGCTATATAGGACCAGAAAGACGGTACTACGTCTGAAGGATACGGCCATCCCATCCATTTTCAAAGTACAGGCAGAAAAAAGTGCACATATAAGTTGTCTTTTATTACTCTTCCTTACGTGAATCTGTGTCTTTATTCAGTTGTAAGATAGATGCTGAGAAGCGGTATATAGAGTATGGTTCAAATTGCCTCATCTATTATAACCTCATGTTGAGTTCAACCTGTTTAGCATGAACAACATGATTGAAAAACAAAATCGCTGTTATCGTTACCTGTGAAAAAATTGGCTCTCATCCTCACGTCCTCAGGCTGTTGAGCGATCGCAACCTCCTCCTCCTGTCGGTCTATTCTCAAAGCATGCAGCTCCTCTTCTGAAAACTCTGGTTTTTAGAGGTATGGTTCTGGATCTTGACTGTCTGAGAAGTCAGCCTCTTCGTCTCGCACAAAATCCCCCATGTCCATCGCTTTTACTATGTCTACTTTCGGAAAAATAGCCAGCTAATATTCACGCCGGTATATGTTGACAGAAGTTAGAGGATTTCAGCTGTTGCGTGATATCACTTCGCCCAAGTTGCAGTGCTTCGCCTGTGATTCACCCTAATAGTCCCAAGTCAATATCTGCCTAGGAAATCTCCTAGTCTTAATCTGAATTGCTATTTGTACTTGTTGTGAATATGCAGACCACAAGAAGTAATTCGTTTTTTTTTTTTTTTTTTTTTTTTTTTTGATCACTTTTACTCACGACATGCTACCTGACAACATAGGACTCCATTCATTATGCTAAGCTAAGCTAGCGTTGGCACTGCCAAACTAAGACATTGCATGCACTGAAACAAAAATGAAAGAGATAATTTCTTATCATGATAATAGCAGATTGTCTGAGAAAATAGTTTTGTGCAAATAATGCACAATAAGGTCTATCTGTCTCCATTAAAAATGTAAATCAATTAAAAATACTTTTTGGCCAGTGGAAAAGATTGAGAAAAACTTTCACTGAAATGTATTTTACACTATTTGATTTATGTATTCAAAAACAATGCAAGGATAGGCTACTAAATGATTTTTTTTAATGTGATGTGACGACATATTCACATTTTCCTAATGTCTTGTACCGTTAAACGTTATCACGTGGATGAATAATCATATGCAAATGATATGCAAATGAGGATATGCATAGTAAAACTAGGCGTTGTAAGCTCCATAAATGGTTATTTCGGGGAGGAGACGCATGTGCGCACAATCTTCCTCTGACTGGGATTTATAAAGTGAATTCTGCGCAGGTTCTGGCGTAGCACGGTTTTATAAGTCTGAATATTTTTTTGCATACGCTATTTTTGGCTTCCGGGCACACGTTCACTTTTAGTAAGGATCCTACGCACAGCTTTATAAATGAGACCCCTAATCAGACATGTAATGCTTTTTATCCTAAATCTCTCACTTTTTTTATACAGTATTGGTAGCAGAAGCCTCCGCCAAACAACTCTGAATCATGAATCTCTTACATCGAATCTGCACTTTGTTTATGATAGGAGAATTTGCGAGTTTCAGTCAGAATTCAGACAGAGACCGCGCACAATGAACAAAACTCTTTGTTTCAGCGATGACTAATATGAATGCCTCTGATGGCCAATCACATTCAACAGGAAGGCGTGTGATTGGTTATAATGCTCAACGCTGCGAAACGAAATCTGACTGAATGCTGCAGTCGGTTGGATCGCACTGGTAATCATATTTTTGCTAATTTTACATACAGCACAGTGAAAATTATATGAATATGACACAGTGGGCAACTGGATATAGCACAGCATATTTTAAAATGAAGGATTTAAAAGTTTTTCGATCACGTCTCTTGTGAGGCTGATCTTCTGTTCGCATTCACTCGCACTCGCAGTTCACTCACAGTGACACGTTTATGCCGGCTACTACAAATGCACACGTCACAAGATATCACAGCTGGATTCGATTAAATCGGCAAGGTTTGTGAAATTAAATGTTTATTAGCTATACAGAGATTTGTTTAAATGATGTAGATGCGCATTTGCTGAATGTTGACGGTAAATGAGAAAGTATTTTGCCCTCGCAGTAGCCTACGACGCCTGCTTTGTACGGCTAGACAGATAGTTAACAGCAATGAAGAAGAGAAACTCCAGAAGTCTTGTTGAGGATTGATGTTTTATCTTTTGTTCTCTTTTCTTTCTCAGTTTTATTTCTTAAGTTTTTCTCCAGTCAAGTCTGTAGACTGAAAGAATAAACAGCAAATAAACATTACAAAAGTGTAACGTCTGATGTGTCTTTACACAATAAAATAAGTTACCCAGTAACTCAGTAAGATTATCTTGTTCGTTTGTGATTTGGTTTGGGTAACTTAAGCCCCTTTCACACCTACCTTGTTTGGTCCGGACTTTCGGACTTTTCAGTTTGGTCCGAATCAAAATTACAGGTGTGAAACCTCCCCCGGACCACGGTCTGGACCAAACAGATGAAATTTGGTCCGACGAAAAGAGGTAGTCTCGGTCCGGATCAAACTGAACAAAGGTTTGGTTCGTTTCTAGTGTGAAAACATTTCTGTATGGTTCGGACTTTCAGACCTTTTACAGGAAGTTCCGGTGGTTCCAGCATAGCCCGAAAAAACAGAAGGTGGCAGGGAAAATGAGCCATGGTAGCACATGGGGAGAGGAGGAGACGAGGTTTTTAATTGAAGTATGGTCTGATGACATAATAAGAAGTCAACTGGAAAAAACGCACAAAAATGCAGACACTTTCCAAATATAGTTGCAACGATATGCGTCTGTTCATTCATGTTGTCAAAGTTACTTGCCGAATTGACAATACGCTGACGTCAGACGCACGTCCATTTACAAACCAATCAATGTCAAGATGCAGCCCACATAGATGATGACGACAGGACGCAAGTATGTCACGTAAAGTTCTTTAGTGCGCTCGCATAATTGCAGTGTGAATCCAAACCAAAACTTTATGAAAGTATAAAATGTATCAAAACGTGAACTTTGGTACGGACCTTGGTGCGGACTTTCAGGTGTGAAAACGCCCTCAGTTACTGGGGGTAGGTCCTGATAAGCCTAGGGCTTCTACCTATCCCATTTCAAACAGGTTGATCATTATGCTATATATAATTGTTTTTTTTGTGGTTATACTTGGTTTTGTTTTTATTTTTTTGGATATTGCATACATATTGCTGTCTTTATGTTTTATTATTTTCTATTTTAATTGTTGTTCGAAATAAAGATTTCATTCATTCATTAGGCTACACGGTATTCTCTATATCAATACTTTTACACAATAAACTACAGATGTTCTTAATGTATAGAAATTAAACAAACATCCGCAGTATCACCAAACTCACTGTTACACGCATTATCCATATGAATCAACAGATGTAAACAAACACACTAATTAACCTGAGGCGAAGCACCGAGGCTCCTTGCTGGGCAGATAAACAGTGCGTCAGCAAAACAAAAGGCTTCAACCGAGAGCGTAACTCGAGAAAACCAATACAGTCACGAATGTAATAAAATACATTACTGAAAGTAAACATGTACATCCACACAATAAACTATTCTGACGTGTAATTACTTACAGACTAAGATCTGACCAAGGTCTGTAATGAAGCAGACTCATTAATGATTTCCGCGCTATTGCACGAACAGGTTCGTCCCTGAAACGGGTCCGACTAGGAACTATAACTCAACGCCGCAGGGCGGAGCACTGCCATTGGCAAACCTTTTCTGTTACAAATAATAAAAAAGCAAACGCTTTACTTTTCGCTTAACAATTACTTTCTTTGTTTACCAGTTCTGTCTAACAAAGTATTTGGTATGACTGACAGAGATCGTATAAACTAATGAAGACAGAGAATGTGAGTGAGCGCTGTGTGATTAGCAAAGATCAAATCCTATTGTAAAATACATGATTGATGTTTGCTTAAGCATTGGATACTGATATACACTGCCGTTCAAAAGTTGTTGATCCAAAAGAAGTCTCTTCTGCTCACCAAGCCTGCATTTATTTGATTAAAAATACAACAACAACAAAAAACTCTGAAGTTTTCTGTTTTCTATAACTTATTCCTGTGAACAAAGCTAAATTTGAACATTGATAATAATAATGAATGTTTTTTGAGCATCAAACCCGCATGTTTGAATGATTTTTGAAGGATCATGTTACAAAGACGGGAGTAATGATGCTAAAATTTCAGCTTTGATCACAGGAATAAATTACATTTTAAAATATATTAAAATAGAAAACAGTTATTTTAAATTGTCATAATATTTCACAATATTACTGGGTTTTTTTTGTTGTTGTTGTATGTTTAATCAAATCAATGCAGCCTTGTAGCCTGGTTAAAACCAGACCCTTCTCAGTTGTAAGGTGAGGTTCATTCACAGCTCACTTCCAAAGGGGCGTCACCAACGGACGTCGCTCAAATGCCTCTGGGCGCAATTGGATAGACCTAAAACCAATCAGATCGATCGTAATCTTGTAAAGCCCGCCTCAACGTTTGTGATTGGTGCCTCGATTTGGAAAGATTGGACATGAGCTTGAATGGGCTCTTCGCCAGACTAACTTGCAGAGCAAATCTAAGGCTACGTTTACACATAGCCGGGTATTTAGAGAAACGAATATCCCCCCCCCCCTCCCCCCTCCCTCCGTTTTCAATAATAACATCGTGCACACAACCCGCATAAATACGCCGCGAGCGCCATCATAACTATGCCAAACCTATGGGCGGCAGTGTAGGGAGAAGGATAAAGCCATGCAAGCCAATCAGAATCATCAGAATCGACAAGAGAGAACCTAAAACCCGTTTATCCCAGTTGACACAGCAACACATAACCGGCGTTTTCAGAAATCTCCACTTTGGCCGGAGTTTTTAGAAATAATCGTTTTCTGTGATAAAAACGGGGTTTTCGTGTAAATGAGAGGCCAAACCGCAGGGAAATATCTGTGTTTTCCCTTCGTGTAAATGGGGCCTCAGATTATAAACCAAGGGTTCACAACTCTGGCCCTCGAGATCCACTTTCCTGCAGAGTTTAACTAAACTCTGAGCTAAACTCTGCCAGAAAGTGAACCTCAGGGGCCTGAGTTGAGAACCCCTGTTATAAACCCTACATGAAAAACACCTTAATATTGCTGTTTGTTTTGTTATCCACAAGGTTACAAAGCTGTAATCTCACTGTTCAAACTTGTGAGAGTTTGTCTTCAGTTCTTCAATCCTCAAACACCTTCCTGAGAGAGTTGGACCTGAGTAACAATGACCTGCAGGATTCTGGACTAAAGCTTCTTTCTGATGGACTGAAGAGTTCACACTGTAAGCTGCAGATACTGAGGTCTGAATTCAAATACTTACATTGGATTTTATTTTGCATTAATTATGTAAAAATCACTCTGCTAAGATTTATTCTGTATGCAATTACATTGTGCTTATCTTGTTCAGGTGTCCCATGTGTAATTTCACTGCTCAGTCTTGTAAGAGTTTGTCTTCAGTTCTTCAATCCTCAAACACCGTCCTGAGAGAGTTGGACCTGAGTAACAATGACCTACAGGATTCTGGAGTGAAGCTTCTTTCTGATGGACTGAGTCAAAACTGTCAGCTACAGATACTGAGGTAAATGGTTTTCCATTAAACAATTAATATAAAAATATATTATCACAACAAATAATGATTAAATTTTGTCAACATCTGCTCTTAATGGAATGCCATAACAAGCGACAAAAACAACATTTGCAGGGTTGTAATTGACCATTTCCATCATTATGGACATGACATTTGCAGTCAAAAAATAATGCATTCAATACCAATATTCATCATCACACCAATTAACATCATCTCTGGGGCTTGACCTTGCAAGCTGCATTCTGTTGCAAAAATCTTACTTTAACATCGATCTTCTCCAGGATGATTCCACGCATCAAAATCCCCAGTAATGTACACTGCTCAGTGTTTATATAATCCCCATTCAGTGTGTTAAAAAGGTAACACTGAAGCAGTGTAGAAATTATTGAGATAATTAAGGTGAGAGAAATTAAAAATGTCACTTCAGGGTTTCACCCCTATACCTAAACTCACAACTTAGGTGCCCTTTAACTTTACTGTTCCCTGCTGGTGGAGCAACCTGCCTAAAGCCAGATTTTTGCCACAATTTGGCTTTCAGAGACTAATTTTGTGAATCCTTAGAAGATTCCTCTGCTCCTAGGTCAAAATCTGAAATGTTTGATCACTAATATTACATGTAATATTACACTACAATGGTCAATCAATGACTATTGCGATAAAATTTTACCTCAGATGAAATTCTGGCACTGTGACTTCTCCTATGACAACCGTCAAAACAAAAACCAATGGAAAGAGACTGATTTGAATGCCAAACTAATGTCATGTGGACTGTTGTTGTATGTCTATAGATTGTCGGGCTGTATGGTGACAGAGGAAGGCTGTGGTTATGTGTCTTCAGCTCTGAGTCCAAATCCCTCACACCTGAGAGAGCTGGATCTCAGCTACAATCACCCAGGAGATTCAGGAGTCAAGCTGCTCACCGATAAACTCAATGATCCAAACTGCACACTGGAAAAACTCAAGTATGTAGAGCAGGGAGAGTTTTGATTAAACAACTCCAAAAACAGCATTACAATGTTCACTTATTACAAACCAGTTACACTTTATTATAGATTACATTACTACATTTAATAAAGTTCTAATTGAGAATTTACAGAGGTTTAGCTCTAGTTATACTACGTGGCTGTTGAATGCTTTATTCTGATTGGCTGATGAAGATTCTAAGGTGTGCAATTTTTTTCAGTAAACACACAAGTAAAGTAGTTCTACCAGAAAGACTCAGGAGGCAAGAGAACGACCTGGTGATGGGGAGGATGGGGGTGAACACCGGCGTCAGTTTCTGCGAACATAGTAATGGGTGTTTACCGGGCTTAAATACTCCATATTAGGGATGTGCATCTTGTTGTATTTCTAACCCGCTGTAACCACTAGATACTTATAAAACAATTCCATAATCCTCTGCAATCAAATATTGCCCTTACTTCTGAATTATAGAAGTGGAATGTCGATCCAGGGTCCTCGGCGGGGCCTCTAGTCAGTTCAGTCTGAGGTTGGTTCCTTGTGGCGTTTGCTAATCTTAATATTTCATTACAAAAATTCTTGAAATATTGATAGAGAAGAATTACTCAGTCTTATTTAAAAAGTTTTATGAATCATCACAACATGATTTTGTTTTATTTAAAAAAGATTCAGAATAATACAAAGATAAAAATTCCAAAAACAAAAATAACAGGAACACGTAAAAGTCTTCACCCGAGGTGCGGCCCCGAAAATAGCTTTCTCCTCCTTTTTATATTAACCCTGTTCTTATGGGCCGCCCTCTAACTATCAGGTGTCATTATAGTGCAGCTAAAATTCCCTTATATGGTAAAACTCGGGACTTATCCTAGTCCCTTATTAACATAAGCTTGCAAAAGCACATATTCAAATTTTCTTTCACACTCATTTCATGCAGCACATACATAAAAGCTTTATATTGTAAGTTCTTCTATCGTAGCCCATTTGACCTTTCTCCGGCCTAACACCTCCTCTATGTCTGGGGCAAACCATGTTCAAAGTTCCCTTTTTCAAAACGCATGTGGTTTCAACCACCCTATACATATCATGTTAGTATACTGCCCTACAAAGGCAAAGTGCAGTAACTACGCAAACAAAGAAACTCAGAAAAAGGCCTTTAATGTTTTTATACCAGCCAGTCAAACATGTTTTGGGTAGATATTTTTGGTAATGCATCTCCGAAACGGGACATAATTTAATCCGGATCTTTTTCACAAGACAGAACACATGTCATAAAGCCCATTAGAAGTCTTAACTCATTTTTGACCAAATGTGTAGTTACTGCGCTTTGCCTTTGTAGGGCAGTATAGCTACCCACATACAGCATATCTCTAATAATGACCCCTAAATTCGCAGGCCAAGCCCAAACTAGGCTTTAAGTAGTTTGAGCTTGCCCTGCAAATTCAACACCTCTTCATCTGAACATTTTATTTAATCTTCAAACATAATACTGTTTGCAATGCCCATTATCTTTTTATCCAATCGTTCAGCTTGTTTAATAATCTTTATTAACTGCTAAGCCCGATGAATCCGTTCGTCTCGAGGAAGTTGAGCCTTAGTGGAGGATCTTCGCCAGCGCCTTTCTCTCCTTCTCCGTCTTGCGAGCTCTCTTCATCATCTCTCTTGAGGTGTTCAACTATAAGTTCGTCCATAGAAATCTTAAAGGTGCTCTAAGCGATGTCACGCGTTTTTTAGGCCAAAACATTTTTTGTCACATACAACAAACATCTCCTCACTATCCGCTAGCTGCTTGTGCCCTGAACACACACTGTAAAAAACGCGGTCTCTGCAGACACCCCAGGCTCCACAAACAGCAACAAAAACAAACTGGGCTTACCCGCATAACAAACTGTTCCAGCCAATAACCGACAAGAAGAATTTGGGGGTGGGGTTTGGGGGATTAGTGCGCGGATGAGGAGGAGGGAGGGTCTAGCTAGCCTTCGTTTTGTTTGACAATACTTTAAACGTCAACAAGAAGTGATGTCACCCGACATCGCTTTGAGCACCTTTAACCTTGTCTGTGACATTAACATTTCTAATTTCTGAGTCATCCTCATCTGTTACACTCAATGCATTCAGCCAGTCTTTAATATATACAATTTCTGGGGAGTTTTCAGAAGAAGGTTTTTCAGAATAAGATTTATCAGAAGACTGCATACTCAATTGCTCTCCAATATTTATTACAATCTCCATAACTGAGGCCGATGCGATACGCATCTCGATGCATAGTCAACGATACGATACATTAAAGATACATATAAGCAGCTACCAATGCAATGCAATACGATTCACTACTATTACGATGCGACCCGATTTCGATTCAACTAGGGCTGCAACTAACGATTTTTTTAATAATCGATTAATCTGTCGATTATTTTTTTCGATGAATCGGATGCAAAAAACAAAAAAGCATTAATTTCCAACCCTTTATTCAAAAACAGAACTGACAGTGCAAAAAATCCAGTGCAAAAAAATGGATTAACACAAAAAACATACACATGTATGCTTTACATCTGCCACATATATAAGGCTTTTTAAAAACAAGTGCACAAAAAGATGTATATTTTTGTTTAAAGAGACCTGAGCTGTCAGAACAATAAATAATTTATAAAAAATAAAGAAAAATACAAATCAGAAAACTTAACAGGATTTGTTTGAATGTCAGAACTTGTTCTCTACACTACACTCGCGCACACTCACAAACTCACACTCACAGATGCACACTCACAAACTTGTGTTTTGTTTTGTTTTTTTGTCAAAGATTTTATAATCTTTAACAAAATGTTTGGCATTATTTGACAAGCAAATGCACACAAAAGACAAGTCTTGCGCATGGAATATAGGTAATAATTATAGCAATAATAATAATTATAACATAAAGATAATATCTCTAGTCTATCCTAATATTAATTATAAATACAATGTATATAAAATATAAATACAATATAAAATAATATAAAAAAACAAATACAATGGATTGACCACCTCCTATGGTGTGTAAGGTATTTTGCAGCTCATCCTTTCTGAGCATATAGTGAAGTTTCTCTGAATCATTTAGAGTAAAGATCGAAAAATTCAGTGCTGCAAATTGTGGAAAAAATATTCCCCTTGTAGTGGTACTTGGACAGACAAGAAAGTGTTTTCATCTTCTGTCTATCTGATTCAAATCACAGTCTGCTAATTCAGTGGTAAGAATTTAAGAATGTTTTTTTATATATTGTTGTCCATTTATCGAACCTCCATGCCTCTTATATAGTAATTATATATTACTATGTAGTATGTACCAATTTACTAACGCACAGACACACTCGGTCTCTTTCGAGCACTGTCGCTCGCGCGCAGACATACCCGGTCTCTCTCACACGATCTCGGGGACACTCGGGTCTCTTTCGCGCACTGTCGCTCGCGCGCGATCTCGAACACACTCGCGCTCGCTCGCGGAGTTCGCTTCGCTTTTGTCTAGTCCGGCGCCTCATAGATCTGCTCCACTCCGCGCTCAACTCAACTTTTTTTTTAATTTACACTCAAACATCTCTGCAAATTATTGACTTGCGTAATAATCGCGCGACACAACAAATCGATATTGAAATTCGTTGCCAACTATTTTAATAATCGATTTTAATCAATTCATTGTTGCAGCCCAAGATTCAATGCAATGCTATTCAATGTAATACATACAATGCAATGGAGAAAAATATGATGCTATGCAATTCAATATGGTATGGGTAGTTAACTTTTTTTTTCTTTTGCTCAGACATACAGCAAATCTATAATTCTATAATTTTATAATTCTATAATTCAGACATACAGCAAATCATAAAGTAGCATAAGTGCCATCTGACTTTTAACGCATGGCTCTTTCACAAACAAAAGATTTGTTTTTCACAAAGCCAAAAGATTAAATAAAAACAGACATTCTTTTCCTGTCCTGTCTCCAGTTACACTTTTAACAGCTCACACATTTAACAGTGAAAAAATGTAAGGATGCTCAGGGATAAACAATAATTAAATAAATGTTCCATAACTTGCCAGCAGGCTAATGTGATTTCAGCAGGTAGGCTAACTCCATGAGCAGAAAGCAGGTGCTGTTTTAACATAAACAATAATAAATAAATAAACTTTTCACAAATGGGTCTTTCATAACTGTATGAAAAAAATACTGTATGAAATGTAAAAAATATATATATAAAAAACATTTAGATTTATTAATTTAGCAGAAGTAGAAGTAGTGAAACTAACAGTAGGACAACAATATGCTCTGCTGCACTCACGCTGTGTCTGCTCTTCTAGTGTGTTGTTCAACTTAGTAGTTCTGCCTTTATATTTTATAGCGGCGCAACATATTTTACAAATTGCAGTTTCCAAACACTGGATTTATAATTATTTGGTGGAAGATAGAGCTCCGCCATGTTGATCTGTTTTAGGAGACTCTCAGGACACGCCTCGGTCTCCGTAGTGTTGTGAAACGTCATATTCACGTACAGTAGGTTACCAACCAGAATAATACTTTTACCGCCGCCGCTCTGCCGCGGCGGTAAAATTCGGGGTGTATTTGCTGCCTTTAACCGCTAAGAGGCGCTACAATCACAGACTTTGAAAAGTGTCCGTTTATTCTCTCTATTGCGTAATCTGCCGCTGCGCCGCGGCTCATTAAGAGCGATTGAAAGCTGGTAGCAGATGAATTCAAGTAAAATGTAGTTAAAATAATTCATCACAATACTGAAATTAAATTGAATAAATAATGAAAACATTTCCATATAAAACATTGCAATAGAAACATATTAGGCTACATGATACATCAATGAGGCTTTGCAAGAGCATAAGACGTTAATGAAACCGCGTTCAGGCGGTAGCTCTGTGGTTAACGCTACGACATGAGGCTCGTAGAGCTCCAAGAGACCCGAGATCTAATCTCATTGTAACATGACGTTGGCCGACAGCATTAATCTTTAACCGTTTTTGATGCTTAAATGGGTAACTGTTTATTTGCGAGTTTATTAACTGTTTATTTATTTAAAGTCAAGCGTTTTGTTTAATTATCAATGGCACATTACAACATTGCTACATTCCTGTACATCGCTGCACAGACGATAAAACTGTTGAAGGAAGATTGTCAGCCGATGGCGTCAGAAAATGAAAATGAAGAAGCTCGTCTTTAGTCTGCTTGCTAAATTATTGTGTAATGTAAAAAACACTACAAATACTTAAATTTGGAACCCCATCGAACAATTCAAGGTTTAAATAAAGTGTCGGGACAGTTTTTTTTTTTTTAAAAACAGGGTTGCATTTAGACTTTATTTCCATGCAAAAAAGAAACACAGAATCTTATTCTTGCGACATTTTAAATTTGTTTTGCCAAAGAAATTGCAGCTAAATTAAACGAAACGGTAGGCTACAAATCGAAAATAGTCCAAAGCAACATAAATTAAAAACATGAGTTTTGCCTCTCTCGCGCTGGATCTCAGCAAGTTTATTTAGTCTCCCTTGCTCAAACATTCTTAAACTCTACAAAACCAGTTGAAACATCTGGATTGAACACTTCAATTTAAATTTGTGTGTGAAAAAACTTTAAATAGGCTACAATAAATAAACTACAATATTTATAATTAAATAAAATATGGGGACACATCGAGAGATTTATCCTTAAAATAATGTTGCCTTTGCCTGCTCATCAGGCTGGCTATCCGACACTCTCCATATGAAAGAGGAACATTAACACCTATTGTCCTGCATCACGCTGAACTGTCCCACCAAACCCCTCCACAGGCTCTCTCTCTCACACACACACACACACACACACACACACACACCCACCCCCCACAGGCTCTCGGAGTCTGAGACTGACTTAAAATAAAGAGAAGTCGCAATTCACACTTAAATCGCTCTTCTATACATTAGCATTAGGCTATTAAAGTGTTGATAATGAAGGAATTAAATGATTTAAGCTACATGTAGTGATATTTCTGTCATAAAAGTTTATTACTAAATATTTCATTATTTAAATAATTTAAGAAATACAACTGGTTTGGGCCAGCTTTTTCCAAGCAAAACTAAATATAATCTTCAAACGCATGTTCATTTTGTTGTCATGAACAAAATGCTCAACTCAATATTAAATTCTACAGGGATCTTTGGATCCAACCAGGCATGCAAATTGTGAATTAGTTCTTTTTTAAATTATTATTATTCAAATAAATCTCGGTGCTTCGTGGTACTGCTGATAAACTAAATAACATTTAGATAATAATTATGAACTTTAAATGAAACAATATAGCAACACTTCGACAAATAAATGATTTGATCTGTTTTTACATTTTAATTCAGGGCGATTTAGTCTCTACATTTAATTAGAGCGAGATTTTCAACGTGTCATTTCTAAACAAATCTGCATTAATAGCCTAAAAATAAAATTTTGTTTCAGTAGTCCATGTTTGTTCGGGATTTGAACCCATGTCTTCTGATTGATCGAACCGTCAGTTCTACCACTCGGCCATGTCGAAGCTCACTGAGAAATTCCCAAACGTTTGTTTCTCCAGTGTGTGTTCGCTCAAATGAGTGAGAAAACGTTTTGTTGTTAGCCTATTGTGAGTGTAGCCTACTTTACATGAATAAAAGTAGACCTTTTACAGTTTTAAAATATGATATATCTGTATGACCAAAAATTACGAAGTAGGCTATAGCCTATTAAGTTATTTTAGCAGAAAAATAAATTCAAGTGAACGCACCGCTGCGTTTGTCGAACTCTAATTCAATGCCAGAATAAAACCCCATTTTAGAATACGCACTCGGCGTGGTGTGTCAAAATACTTAATTATAAACTTCAATATTTCGTTCAAAACCACCTCAAAACGTTTTGTGACATTTTTAATAGCCGTGAATCAATGTATTCAGGCCACTGGAACCAGGATCGTAACTGAAACGCGCTGCATGTTATCTCTCAATACAGGAGCAGAAGCGCTGGTTCAGATTTTATTGTTTGTTGTTTAAACGTGCGTGTTGTATAGGCTATTTAAAAAAAAAAAAATATATATATATATATATTTGATATGGTCTATTTAGACTCTGGGTAGGCCTATAGCATTGATTCGCTATTGTGGAGGGGGCAAATCGCGCCTTGCTTAGCAACCATGTTTTAAAAAATTCTTTCTGCATATATGGAACCCCGTGAAGTTTTTTTTTTTTTTTTTTTTTTTTACAGAACTGTTTTTGAAGACGTAAATTCAGTCAATCTGTTGGATGAGATTTGTTCCTTAGTGTAAAATGGAAATGCATGGTAATTATATAAAAGCCATGTTTATTCGGGTTTCGAACCCGTGTCTTTGTAATGCTTCAACCTTCAGTTCTACCACTCGACCACAAGTTCGGTTGTGCATATAGTGTGCGCGCACACTAGAGAAGCACTCTTCAACCTTCTCATTCCTCAATAGTTTAGCGTCATTGATTGCACCTAATTTATTTTCACTGACTACGAGATAGGCCTCTTTTAAATTTTGATTCATAAAATGTTCTGCTCTAAAAGTTTGCTATATTCTATTTAAAATGTAGGCTACTTTTACATACGTTTTGCTTTCACTAAATGTCCATTTGCGCCACCTGGCGGTCATTTCGCGAATGACTTTGAAATGCGACTGGGTTTTTTTTGCCGCGGTGGATTTGCCGCGGCAGACGCCGCGGCGGTAATAGGCATTCTGGTTGGCAACCTACTGTAGCAGCTGCAGAAGTGGTGATGAGAGAACGCGCTTGAGCAACAGTTCAGAAAGGAGAAATCAAACAGTTACATAATAAAATATTGGTCACTTTGGTAAGGTTCAGTGTGGGTGAGAAGGAAGAAGACAAGGGTCGGTGTGACTGGGACTCGTACGTTTATTAACTCAGAAATAAAAAGAAACAAAAAGGTGTGCCACTTGCGCCTTCACCGTAGATTTCAGTACAGCAACGTTCATAGAACACTCTCCCCGCTGAATCAGCTCTCGGATCACTTTAGACAAACTCTTTCCGCTGTACCAGCTCTCAGTCCACTTTAATAAACTCTTCCCGCTGTGAATCAGCTCTCAGTTCGCTGTCCCAGATAGCAATGAGTCGGCAGACCGCCGGCGGCGCTCCGGAGGCAGTAGAAGCGTCAGAATGGCGTAATCGCAAACACGTTTGACGTATTAAACACAAGTAATGAGGATATTTGGTACCAAAGAAAGTGAAGGATACCAAATAATTTGAGGTATAACATCATATTTACAAGTGATTTCTAACAATAGGATAAGTGGTAATAATTTAGAGTAAAGCTCTGGAGTAGAATATACCATTATAACTGCAATGCTGACCTGTGGCACAAGTATTTACAAGCTATATTTAACAATAGAATAACAGTTAAGCACTGTGACGGAATGAAATAGAATATTTGGTACCAGGTAATGTGCAATATCAAGTATCAGAGGTATGAAATAGTATTCCAAGCTATTTTTAATAGAATAACAGTTAAGCACACTGATGGAATGAAAGTAGAATTTTTGGTACTAGTTAATGTGCAATATAAAATATCAGGCACGAAATAGGATTTACAAACTATAATAGAATCGTTAAGCACTGACGGAATGAAATAAGCCAATACTGAAGTCACAGCAAGTAGAATATTTGATACCAAATAATGTGCAGATATCAAGTATTAGATGTATAATCTAGGATTTACAAGCTATATTTAAAAATAGAGTAGTTAAGCACTGCAACAAGGCTTTTTTAGAGGTCTTGATGTTACTGACTGCAGGATAAAAAAAGGGTTCCAGTTGTCAGTGATGCTGGGGTGTCAGCCTAGGTTTAAGGGGTCGGCTGTGGGTCCCTCTCAGCTGTGCGGCGCCTTTTTCCACCTTCACGGTCAGATGCTCCTTTCAGGTAACGCGTAACGTTAACCTGGATCGCTTCATCAGTGGCATCCTGGGTCGCCGGGTTCTTCCGGATGGCTCCTGTAGAAAATAAAGATCTGTCATTCCATTTGAATGGCATAAGGTCATACACATCTACTTAAATATAAAAAAATATCCAACTTACTTTGAACAATGGTCTTCAGGAACAGGTCTCTAAAACATGCTTTATCCCCTACACCAGCCCAGGTTGTATTGATGGAAAGGTGATTAGAGAAGATACTCTGAAGCATTCGCCACACGGTTGTCTTTAGGTCCCTCCCACATGCGATTTCCAAAAACCGAAGCTGAAAATACAAAAAAACAAAAGTGTAACAAATTACATTTCTCTGAAGCTTCTCATAAATTTAAAATGTAACAGGCTGTGGATTCAGACTGTAGAATATGCAGTGTACAATCTTAATTTTACTTTTTAGAAGAAAAAAAAACTATAATTTTCTTTACTATGGCATTATAAACAAAATCAGCACACTTACAAATCGTTCTTGGAGCTCTTTATCCTGCCTCATACTGTTGTCAAGTAACGCCAAATCTTCCTGGGTGTCTAGGGGGAGTAACAGATCTCCTGGCAGGGATAACTCTCCAACAGACACATTGGCCCTCATTTATCAAAAGTGCGTACACCAAATTTCCAGCGTACACCTGGCGTACACCCAAAACCACGGTGACTTTGAGATTTATCAATATGGACTTTGGCGTACGGCACGCTCAAATCCTACGCCAGCTCAGGAGGTGGTGTACGCACGTTTTGAGTTAGTGCGGAAATGCGCAGAAAAACAATTCCTAACACCACAAAACGCACTGACAAACTAAAATATATGATGTATTATGACCCACTGTAAAAAACAACAACAAAGTAATTATAAACTTCAGTGTTTATTTTTGTGTAACATGGACTTCAATGTTTAATTTGTGTGATTTTACCAAAGCATTTGATTTGTAGGCATACGTATTCCTTCAGTTGCGAGCCTGTGCGCTTTACCTGACGTTTCAGGGTTAGGTGGTGCGCACGGACTGGGTTCAGTAATGAAAGGCTTTCAATGACCAAAAAATAATTCAGAATGAAAAAATTATAAAAATGACATTCTTCTTCTGTTAAATAATAATAAAAATAACGACATTCTTCTTCTAAATAACAATAAGCGTCATTAATAATAAAAAAATCATATAAATAATAAGATCTTCAGTGCCGAGACAAGCCTCTTTGTGGCGATCTTTAGATCTGACCACTTTTTTTTTCACCTACAATAAACAAGAAAACTCATGCTTAACTTGATCACTATTGGTCTATATTAAGCAATAAAACATTCTTAACTCTGCTGGAGTGCGCTTCTCAACCCCCACACTATTAACAGAACACGTAATTTCGGTTGAATTAATCCCACTTTAATCCACTTTAACCTTTAATCCCATTTAAACTCCCAAATAAAACAATTTTGTTTCTTTCCATTTCCCTGGTGATGGTCTCGATCTCCACGTCGGAGAAGTTTCTCTTTTTTGCCGTCTTCAATGTGTCCATGGCGTAAAATGAAGGCGTGGGGGAAGCGGAGACTTGAATATATAGGGGCGTGTTATTCTAATGACGATCGTTTTCAGCCGTGGCATTTATCAAGGGCAGGTATTGCGTACACCTAGATTTCAAAGGTACGCACAGCTTCATAAATCAGGCGGTGAGAGGAGTGTAAGCATAATCTTACGCCAACATATACGCCCGTTTCTACGCAAGAATGATAAATGAGGGCCATTGGCACTGAAAATGTTGCAGCATAGTGTCCATTTTGTTGTCCATGCTACGCACAACATCACCAAACTCTCCAAGACGTCGCAGCATTAAGGTCTGATCTGCACCTACAGGGGCTCCCAGAATAAAAGAATAAAGTAGTCAGTCCTGGTCCCTCAACTACTAAACTATATCAGTTATATCTAGGTCTACTACATCTACAGGTGACCCCAGTGGGAATTAAACCAACAACCAACGCCTGCGTTGTTTGCAAGTTGTACCTGATTGCCCTGTGCGAGCAAACATCTTCAATATTGTCCCAACTTGCTTAACCTGCTCTCGAAGTGAGCCGCTGTCATCTGAAGCTACAAAATGAAAGGCATATGGTAATTTTGGACCTACATCACACACAAAAAAAGTTAAATTTAAGAAAGTGTGCATGTTCTCACCTGCTGGTGCATTGCTTTCCCTCAGGGCTTGTTTTTCCATGCTGGAGTCTCTGGAAATCTACATAAAATAAAAAAAAATACAACTAAAGGCACTATTTTCAATACTGTTAAAACACTGGACACTAAGACATAGGCCTAGAATATACCTTCATAGCAGAAAACTTCATGCTGTACACGAGGTGCCAGGGGAGTCCAAGAGCCAATAACTGAGCGATGACTTTCTCCTATTGTTATATGAGGCACCCAAGGAAGTTTTCAAATGGGAAGCATGAGATGTTATCAAGGACACCAAACCAATCCATGCATGTTGTATGTCACATGTTCTTTTCCATAAAGCTTGCTGCAGTGATCAAAGAGAACCAATATTAACCACGGTTGCTACATTGTGAACTGAACTAGCAGCATACTTGTTCGGACAAACAAAATAATTTACACAACTTATATACATTATTATGTTATGTTTTGTTAGAAAAAAACACAAGTTATGCGTAGTCTTTCTAGATGTAAAGCTTTGCTAACTACTGTAAGTAGCGAATTACATTTCTACATGTAACGTTACTAGCAACATTGCTTAACCTCACTGTGTACTGTAACAAAGGCAAAACAGCATGTGTTAGCTAACACTTGCTAACGTTAGCTACTGGACTAGCAGCATACTGCAAGAACAAAGATTACTAACTTAGATATTTTAAAAAGATAAACTAAAAACAATGTAAACATAATATTGCGTTACACAAAAAGGAAACATATACTTACTTAAACGATGGTAGTCGATGACTTTGCTAGCTAGCAAACTGTAGGCTGTAGTAACTTCGGCAATCTTCTTCTTCTCTTGATTAATGGCGGATTGTAAGTTGTAACCAACTTTTAGGTGCATACCGCCACCTACCATACAGGAGTTTGTAACACCGTGCTATTTAAGTGTTCTAATCTAACTGCGGCAAACTGATGTGCAATGTGCTCTAGTCATATTGTTAGGAGAGGGGCCAGCCTCAGTGGCTCCAGTGCATCATCGAGCCACCGTTTTAGCCCCGCCCAAAAAATCCTGAACACAGCAATGGTGCAAAACTGTACAGTCTAACTCCACAATTCAGTACTTCACAGTTCACAGTCTTTGTAATGTGTTTTAGTAATACATTTTGAACATTTATATGTTATGTGTTTAGATTTTTTTTAATTGCCTTTAAAAAAATAATCTGCTAAAATTTGCTGTTCATACCATTAATTAAATATCTATTTTAAAACCTAATCAGAAAGATATTTATTGCCAAGTAAGTTTTATTGCCAAATTATTTTTGGTTTATTGGTGCATGTCTCAAATGTGCATCAATCAAAGAAATGTAAACAATTTGTACCTGCATAAAATAATTAAATATATTTTACTGTATAATCTTCAGAGTTTCAAAGTAATTTAAATGTCATTTCCTAAACCTTATCATAGAATCAAGAGTCAAGAATCTGTTATAGCCTAAACCCTAATGGCTTTGGAGCAAAAAAAAAAAATAGCCATGGCTGGTCGATTTTGAGAGTAGAAATCCTTCAAAGCGGCTTGCCGCCAGCCGGCCGCGGTCCATTAGACGGAGGCAACCGCCAGAGAAAATGAAGCAGTCGCCCGCCAGCTATTCGCCGGCGGCATCTCGCAAAAAATGGGAGTGACGAATTCGGCGGCAAACGTTTCATCCCCGCCAGCGAGACGCACCTATAGCCGACAGCTTAGGGCCGGCGGCAAAAAGAAGCCGTGCGGATATTTTTTGCTATCTGGGGTGTCTGCTCAGCTGTCAGATCGCGGTTGTCGTACGAGTCCCCAGTCCTTCTCTCTCTCGCTCTCGCACCAGCCGGCTTTTATCCGGTCTCCCCACGCCAATTACTGCAATCAGAAACAGGTGTTCATCATTTCGCACTTGACCTACCTACTTACCGCTCGGCTCCCTCCTCGCTCTCCCACTACAGACTTCGCTAAACCACGCCCCCCTCATCACATACCCCCACCGCCCGACTCAGACCGGAGAGCCATCCGGCCTGCAGCCTCCAAGATGATTCAATGTTAATATTATTATACTTGATCTGTAGATAAAGGTCTATGGTTTCGCATAAAACAACTTTATCTTGCTGGACTTCATTGCTGTAACTTTTTTTTTTTTTTTGTGATCAATATTTTTTATTTTAAGTTAACATACCAGATACAAATCAAAGCTCACTGAACTATATACAAACAGATGCCATGAAAACTCTCCACATATAAGAGTATATATATATGTATATATATATATATATATATATATATATATATATATATATAAATAAAAAATAATAAAAAAATAATAGTAAAGTATATTATAGTATAAAGTAATATATATATATATAAATAAGGAATTACAGAGAGAGGGAGATGTAGGATGTCAAAATCTTAGTTCTTCTAACAGAATGTTTGCAATTTTTGTCCAGCTCTGAATAGTATTGTCATTTGCGCCATTGACCTTGGCAGTGGTGCCTTCCAACAATACAATGTCTCTGAAATACGATAACCAGATGAAAGATGTTGGTATGGATGGCTCTATCCATAGCTTTAAAATAGTCTTTTTAGCAGCCGTGCTAGCTGACAGTAAGGCCCTTTTTTGATGAGCATTCAGCTGAAGGGCGGAGTCATCTAAAAGTAGAAAAATCAAGGGGTCTTGAGGTATGTCCAAAAGAAGGATTTTGGAAGGCTAGATTATAAATCTTAAAATCAGGGAATGAAAGACCTCCATCAAGTTTCTTACGCTGCATCGTTTTATGTCGGATTCTGGTTTTTTTCTTAATCCAGATAAAACTAGAGATAGCCGCGTTGAGTTCTTTGAAAAATAAAACAGGTGGTGCTAGCGGTATCATAGAGGACAAAAAGTTTACCCTTGGAAGCACATTCATTTTAATAGTAGATATTCTTCCATGAAGAGCTAAACATAAGGGGGACCACCTATCTAAATCTTCTTTGATCTTATTCAGGAGAGTTTGATAGTTAGATTTAGAGATAAGATGAATTGAAGGAGATATAATGATGCCCAAATATGTAAACTGTTTGACTACGGGGATCAAGGGAGGTAAGGTACTGGATTCCTGATTCGCTGCGTCATTAAGGGGCATTAATGCTGATTTATTCCAATTAATTTTGTAACCCGAGAGAGTACCAAATAAATTAAAAAGTTTTAAACATTCAGGAACAGACTCAGAAATATTGGAAACATAGAGCAAGATATCGTCAGCATAAAGAGAAATTTTGTGCGAGGTATCTACACAGATAATGGGATGTATGGTTGATGACTGACGTATTGCTTGAGCCAAGGGCTCCACTGATAAAGTGAAAAGTAAAGGCGATAATGGACAGCCTTGACGAGTACCCTGACTAAGAGCAAAGGGTCAAGACATTAAGGATCCCGTAAGAACACGAGCTGAACAGCTATTGTAAAGAGTTTTAACCGTTTTAATAAATCCTTGTCAAACCCCTGCGTATTCAAGGACTGCCCAGAGAAAGCTCCATTCAATTCTATCAAAGGCCTTCTCCGCATCCAGTGAGATAACTGCGGAGGAGGCTGGATAAGAATCGGATCTATGAATGATATGTAAAAGTCGCCTGATATTATCGGACGCCAATCGGCCTTTGAGAAAACCAGACTGATCAAAGTGAACGATACTGTGTATGCATTTATTCAGTCTGAGAGTTAGAACTTTGGCAAAAAGTTTAGCATCGGTGGTGATTAAACTAATAGGACGGTAGCTAGCACATTCTAAAGGATCCTTTCCTTTTTTAAGTAAAAGGGTTATCAGAGCTGTGTTTTGGTCCCTATGTAGGGCTCCGTTTTCAACTGCAAAATTAAATGAGTTTAAAATAAGTGGTGATACTATATCCCAGATTGCAGAGATTAATTCAGGGGGGATTCCATCAATTCCTGGAGATTTTTTCTTGGGCATAGAGTCTAAAGCCAACTTCAATTCTTCAAGAGACAAGGGACAATTTAACATCTCCTGATGATGTTCATCAATTCTAGGAAGATTAAGCTGTTGAAGAAAGGATGTATGTTGCTGATAACTTGAAGAATTCGAAGTGTATAGTTGTTCATAATAAGTTTTAAAAGTCTGATTTATATCTTCAGGTTGGGTGCATAAAGTGTCTTTATTCTTTATAGCGTGTATGACTGCTCTATATTCCATTTGTTTGATTCGTAGTGCTAATAATTTACTTGGTCTCTCACCGTTGAAATAATAAGATTGCCTTGTTCGATGCATAATGAATTCAGCTCTGTGTGAAAGCAATCCTTTTAGCTCATATTTAATTGCACAAAGTTCTTCCTCCTTCCGTTGACAATGCTTGTTTTTAAGGTCCTGTTCCAATGTCTGAATCTGATCCTCCAACTCATTTATGCGGCCAATTCTAGATTTTTTGACGAAAAGAAGAGAAAGAAATGCATTTCCCTCTAATAAAGCATTTTGTTACCTCCCATAAGGATTGCGGGTTGTTTGAAGAACTCCTATTCAAATCAATAAACTCAACTAAGGAGGTGCGCAATTGTGATATAAATTTTTGGTCATGAAGTAAGGATGTGTTAAATCTCCAACGTTTACGTCCAGAGGGAGAGGAAAATGGAAAAAGACATAAAGTTACAGGTGAATGATCTGAAAGAAGAAGGGGTAATATATCTCCGTTGTCAATAAATGGAATATATACAGGAGATACCAGCAGATAATCAATGCGTGAGTATGATTTGTGGCGTGCTGAAAAGAATGTATAGTCCTTAGCGCTATCATTCTTTAGTCGCCATATGTCACACACATTGACTTGTTTTATAAAATCATTAAACAACTTTGAGGGGGTTAGATCAGAGTGAGATATTTGGGACCTATCAAGTAAAGGATTATGCACAGCATTGAAGTCACCACCTATCACAAGATAATAGTCACCAAAACTTAGTATCATTCGAACAAGCTGTTGATAAAACTCACTATCATTTCCATTTGGGGCATAAACTGAAACAAAAGCGCATTTAATATTGGACCATGTACCGAGTATACAAGTAATACGACCTTCTGCATCACTCTTTGAACAGTGTATGGAAAAGGGAAGGCGCCGAGCTACCAATATCAAAACCCCTTTAGTTTTCTTGGTAGACGAAGAAAAAGAAACTAATTTATAGTGCCTATTCTGAAAACGATGCACGTCACAAACTTTCAAATGAGATTCCTGTATTAATACAACCGATGCTTGTTTGGTTCGTAAATAATCCAAGCATTTAGTTCTCTTAATGGCGCCGTTTAAACCATTAACATTCCAAGATACTACTTTAAGAGCCATAAATCATTAGAAATAAGGTACCTCCCTTTTAATATAAAACAAACAATTGTGGACTTACATGAAAAAATCATGGCATCTGAAACTCTAAAGGAACAACAACAGGAACTGGATGAGAAGGCAGAAAGCAGAGAGTTTGAATGAACTCTCCTGCCTGCCAAAACAGAAACCTCGTCTAGATACGTAGCCAACATAACAGTGGATCACTCGAGTCCGAAGGTCGACTCGGCGTCATTGTTCACCAATGAAGTGCTTGTCACAGTCGCGGCGTTAGATTTAGTAGAACCTTTAAATCTGTTCATAGAAGTTACGGGCAGTCGGAGTCCGTAAGCATTTCCGCAGGAGTGTCATCAGATACGGGCAGCAGTGGCATAGCGAATGCCTGTTGCTGTGCTGCATACGATTCCACTTCAGCCGGCGTTTCGAGAAGGGAGGTTGATCCGCGATGCATCACTTTGATCGTAGAGGGATAAATCATGAAGGATGTGATCCCCAGTTGCGTGAGCTTTTTCCTAGATTGGTTCATCTCGTGCCATTTCATGGCGGTTTGTTTACTGTAATCGGGGAAGAAAAGAAGCGAGCTACTCCTATATAGAATTTGGCCCACAGATCGGGCTCCTTTAAGGATCGCGTTTCTGTCCTGAAAGCGTAGCAATTTGAAGATCAATGTTTGCGGGCCTTTTCTGCTGCTATCCCCCGCATAAATGCGATGAGCCCTTTCTATCTCTATCGGTCTGTCTTTAAGAGAGGGAATCCACAGGGGTATTTGAGTCTGCATGAAGCTTACCGCGTCGCTGCCCTCTTCCCCTTCTTTAAGACCAACGAGGCGAATATTGCATTGACGACTCTTGTCTTCCAGCCTCGCCATTTTGTCTTGAAGCGTATCAACGGCCAACTTAACTGCAGCCGAATCTTGCTTAACTTTCCGAACTGCCGTCTGAATATTATCAAAGCTGTTGCTAATCATTCTCATCTCTTTCTCCAGGGAACCAATTCTTTCTGCGATCGGTTGAAATTCCTCCTTAAATATTTCTCGCACGACACCAAGCTGTAGTTTCAATTCGTCGGCCACCATGACCCGCATTGTGTCGTTATCAGGATCCTTCAACCGTTTTTTCTCGGGAGAGGCTGGTAAAAGTTGACGCTTAGCCATCACCACTGCTGGTAACAGACATATATGCTGCGATAGTGCCAAGGTTAGAACTTAAACGGATGATTAATTGACGCCGAGTTGGGAGCTCAAGACTCAAGCAGCCATCTCTGTCAGAGGGTCACGTGATCTCTTCCATTGCTGTGACTGAATCATGTTACTGAGTCAAGTCAATACTGTACTAGAGTCAGAGCACTATAATTGTTCTTCATGCGCACAGTAACTGAAATTTAAAACTGTTAAAAGAAAAGGCTCAAACTATTGCATAGATAGAAACTGTATAATACACTACGCATCAATATGACTTTCCTTTGTGCTTTGAACTTTTCAATGCGGACTAGATGCGCTGCACGCCGTGACTTGCTTCAAGCGTCATTGCATCATTCTGCGCTCGGGATGCACATAAGCGCTTTGAGCCGCACTGTATTGCAGCCTTTCATATCATAATACAGTGACGCAATGAAATATTATTAATAGCCTTTCTTGTTCTTTCCTATCTATCATATGTTGCTGCCTCATTAAACAGCTGTGCTATACATTTAAAACATGTCTCAATTTTATAGTAGCCTATAGCTATATATAAAATAATTATATATATATAATAAATCTTTTTGATTTTTTTATCTTGTTTTTCATTAATGTATTTACTAACAATACAAAGAGCAATGTGTAACGTTTTAGCAGATTTAGTGTTTTGTTCTCCACTAAATGTTTTTTTCACTAAATGTTCAGATTTTATACAATGATTGTGCACTCATGATTTTTCTAGACTAAATTTTACTGCTGAGTTATCCACTAATCTAGTTTATAATAGCATTTTTGTCATAGATTATGATCATATATTTTTTTTATTTGTTGTTTTTCTTTATAATGAAGTTGTCTGTATTAAGTAGATTGTGTTTAACACACAGAGAGTTATATAAATTCTACTTGATTAAAAAAAAACTGCGCTGATTAGTACCGATCGGTATCGGTCGATACTCAGAATTTTTGGTATCGGATCCATTCTGAAAACAATGGTATCGGTGCATCCCTAATTAAGACAGCATGTGATGACCCTTAACTCGTGGAGTCAGAAGGGTTGCTTGGGCCCGGAATGGGGTAGAATTGGGAATTAAAGAGATTTATTTTTTGAAGTGTATGAAAAACATCACCACCAGTAGTTTGAATTAGGAACGTACTTTTGAAGTTGATAAATGATGAAGCTTGCTGAGCATTCCTCACAGTTTGCTAGGGCTGGGTACCGAGTTCGATACTTTTTAGGTACCGACCGAATTGCCTCGATACTATCGAGTATCGAAAAATGACATGTTCGGTTCCAGATTTCGATACCTAAGGAGTTAACTCGTCAACATCAGTGCTCAAACAAATACATATGAAATGCACATACACGCAAACTCTACACACACAAGATGCGCGGAACTCTCCGCGCACATACTCATATGAGACGCGCGTGTGCACGCACAAACTGTCCACGCACATACTTAGTGCTCGCATCTCATATGTTACGACCAGCTCGTTTAAAGCCGCAACATAAAAGAGGGATCAAACTGTTCAATGAATGAAAAATGTTTTATTTTCTTTAACAAATATAACAATAACCACTCATAACAAACATAAGTCTAGGGAAAAGATAAAAAAACGAAGAAATAAACAAAATAACTACAACAAAATATTAAAGCTACATGATATAAGATAAGTATAAGAAAGAAAAGCAATGAGATGTAAAGAGCAGCTCCTGTGAGAAACCATCCCACAGAGAGTGCTAACCAAATGAAAAACTCAGAGCGCTTAAATACTAAATTTCCTAATTAACAATTAACATGGGGGAGTGACTCAAAACTCCCACAGACTGCCACCATCAGGTAAGGAGTACACTCAGGGTCGTCACACATACTCAATGACACGCGAGCACACACACACACACAAACTCTTCGCGCACATATATAAGAGACGCGAGCACACACACATAATACCTTAAAGATGTGGAAAAGTCGATCAAAAGTGTGGGTACATTTCTCCAGGCTCGATGCCAACAGCGCGCGATGCAGTATTTGCGGTAAAATAATTGCTGCAAAGACCGGTATACCACGACAAATATGATGAAGACCTTGACAGTGCACAGAGTAAACATAAAAGTTGCTCCGTCTTCGACTGGTAAATAAAGAGATACCTTGTTGATCACTCTGACAGTGTTTATATTGCAATAAATAATAACCTACTGAATGTACACTGCCGTTAAAAAATGTGTTGGCTAGTCAGAATTTTTTTTCAGTAAGGAATAGGATGCATTAAAGTTATCAAAGGTGACATTAAAATGTGTAATGTTACAAAATATTTTGTTTTTAAATAAATGCTGTTCTTTTGATTTTTTTTTATTCATCAAAGAATCATGAAAAAATGTATCATAGTTTCCAAAATATTAAGCAGCAAACCGTTTTCATATTTCTGAAGGGTCATGTGACACTGAAGTAATGATTTTGAAAATTCAGCTTTGAATTCAATTCATTTCAATAAATTATATTTTGAAATATATTCAAATAAGATTTTAAATTGTAATACTATTTTACAATATTACAAGTTTTACTGTATTTTTTATTTAAAATAATTCAGCTTTGGTGAGCATGAGCTCTTTATAAAACATTTTTTGTTCCTTTCTGCTTTTTTTTGTTCCTTTTTGCACTGGCTAAAAGTAGCATGAGTCAAACTGAAAAAATAAAACCAAAGTTTTTCTGAGGTAATGTGTTATGTAATCTTGTTCAAATGGATTTCATAAAAATGGTATCGAAAAAAGTATCGTTAGGAACCGGTACCAGCCCTACAGTTTGCTAGATGGGAATAGAGAAATATGATATGTAAAACAAAACATAAATAAATGAATACAAAGCAGAATTGTAAGCCTTAAGGGTTGGTGTTGTTACTCCTTCAGTGATATAATGTAAGGCTGGATTTATCAGATGACTAAAAGAAGCATTGACGCATGGTGTTGAATCCGAGTTGCCGCTGGGCAGAGATGTTGCCTGAATTTAGGGTAGAAAATTGAACTGGCCATCCTTTAGCAAACCATAACCCTTGAAAAATCCTCCACAGCCAATAGAGGAAGCGGCATCAGTAAATAGATCCAAAGTTAAGAACTATTCGGGAATGTCATTGTGAAAAAAGATATGCCGTTCCAGCTGTGAAGCAGGATGTTCCAGAAACTGAGATCGAGCAGGCACCCCTCATCTAAGCTATAGTGTCACTTAAACGTGACATATGCCCCTTTCCACAAGATGTAATATAATCCTATGGTGTCCCCAGAATGTGTCTGTGAAATTTCAGCTTAAAATACCCCCGGAACATTAATTATAGCTTGTCAAATTTGCCCCTTTTTGAGTGTGACAAAAACTCGACGTTTTTTGTGTGTGTCCCTTTAAATGCAATTGAGCTGCTGCTCCCCGCCTCCGTTTAGAAGAGGGCTAATCCTTTACACAAGTTTCGGATAAACCTGCCATAACGACACACAGGAATAATTTTACTAATCCAAAATCTCTGAAAAACCAGTAGCGGAGTGAAGCCTTTAATTGATCTAGTCAGATCAGTGTCCTCAGCATCTTCAGCCAAGACTAATGTTGCCAGAAGGTGGAGAACTGGCTTGAGGTAGGAGATGCTCACATACTCCTCTCCAGAAAGTGCATCTGTGAATTCGGAGAGTGGATGCAGTGCCTTATGAATGGACTCCAACACTTCAGTATCCTGCCAGGTTGGGATGAGGGTCACCTGATAATACCTTCGATATGTCTTTTGCCTGTTCCAGCACTCTGGCAATCATTTTCTCTTTGGACCCCCATCTTGTTGGGCACTCAGTAATGAGGGAGTGCTCAGGAAGTTTAAGCTCCTTCTGCGCCTCAGTGAGCGCTGCCTTTTTCTTCCAACTGTGGGAGAAGTGCCCCGACCAACTTATTGCACAGCCCTATCGCTCTTGATACTCTATCATCTTTGATTGCATTTTCTGGAGAAAAATTAAATAAAAAGTGTAACTCATCCAATTGCAGTTGTGTGGTACAATGCCATTACACACACACACACACACACACAAATACACACACACAGTCTCTCACTCACACACCTCTCTCTCACACACACACACACACACACACACACACACACACAGTCTCTCACTCACACACACACATACACACACAGTCTCTCACTCACACACCTCTCTCACACACACACACACACACAGTCTCTCACTCACACACCTCTCTCACACACACACACACACAGTCTCTCACTCACACACCTCTCTCACACACACACACACACACACACACACACACACACACACACAGTCTCTGTGTCTGAAACACTGGAGCCTGGTCCACTCGTTCAGCTGTGCTGCCTTCACCATATTCGACACGTTGTCCGTTGTTATGCAGACAAGGTAGTCTTCATTTAGATTCAAGCCCCTCTCTCAGGCCAGCAGCAATGTTTTCCCCCGTGTGGTCTTCTGGGAAGTAGGCCGTTTGAAGGCTGTGAGCTTTGAGGTGGAGGTCTTCAGTAATATAATGGACCGTAAGACTTTGATAGGGCTGCGCTGTACAGCTCGACCACATGTCTTGTTGTAGCCGTGAAAAACTGAATAGTTTTCAGCTCCGCCACTACTCTCTGCCTACATTGTTTGTGTAGCTCCGGTATGGCAATCTGGCTAAAATATGTGCGGGAGGGCATGCTGTACCTCTTATCCAGTGTATTTACCAAATTTTTGAACCCAGTCTTGGTCACCGTATTGACGGGCATCATGTCTTTCGCGATGCATTGGGCTACTGCTTGGGTGATTTCCGCGTGCCGTTTTGAAGTGCGTTCATATGGCGTAACACTTGCGAACATTTCGGTCACTGATCCTTGCCGAGTACTTGGATTATTTTGCACACTGCTTGTCTTTGTACTAGCTTTACACCTATCATACAATGCTTTGTGGTGTGTTTTTAGGCGCTGGTACAGGTTGGTAGTGTTGCCCCGTGAAGTAGCAACTGTAACAAGGCAGGTTTTGCACACTACCTGACGCTGGGCAACATCTTCTTTTTTAAAACCCAAATAGTCCCACACGACTGATGTACTGTTCCTCTTTGACACTAACATCCCTTCAGTTTCTGGTTCTGTCGATCCTGAGGCCATTGTCAATGTACAGTTGCCAAGTTAACTCTTGTTACGTGACCAGAGTGCAGCTAGCCCGGTGCAGCCTTTGTGGTTGGAAAATCTTGTTTGATCATATCGCGTGATTTACTTGAGCATGTCAAGGGCATGTCTAATCGCAGCCTTTGCGATTAGAAAATCGCGTTTCATCATATTGCGATATTATCGCAAATGCAATTAATCGTTCAGCCCTACCAAGCTCTTCACGCTGCAGACAAGCTTCCTTTTTCGGTAGAGAAATCTGAGGAGCAGATGGCAGGTGCGCCAATATATGAGCGTCGAGGCGGCGCCCGCGCCATCAGCCAATGAATTGGCGTGATTCTTTATGGGCTTCAGACAATCGGCACACCCAAAGGGCGTTCTGACGTGTAATTTTACACGCTGAGGAGCGGCACTGACGTCACGCAAGTTGATGCCGGAACACCAGGAGGGGCGGTAAAAAAAAGTCAGCCACCAAAATCAGGCACTGAAATTTTCGTTCTTATTCGTTCTCGTTACTACCGTTTACGTCAGAACCGGTTCCCTATTGACACCGCGTTTCGGGACCCAACCCTATTTAATAAAAAGGTCTTATTATTTATTAATGCCATCTTAGGATGGAAGAATAGTGACAGGAGATGAAGACGGTCTTCTCAATGAGCGCAGATTTCCGTGATTAACTCTGTGCCGCCGGGAGCAGAGGAGATCAGCCCGAGCGACAGGACTCAGGTGTAGGGGAAGAACAGGACGGAGCCACCAGTAAACCGCATCCAGCGGGTGCCCGACAGCAGAGCTGCACCGAGACGATTCGAGCGAAGAATTTGAGTGAATACCAGCTCGTAAATGAGCCCCTCAGTTTCGCGATGTATCCTCTGCGGATTCCTCGTTTCTTGGGATGACCGTTCGAGGCGACTCGTACGATTTGTAGAAGGGGCCGTCCACGTCCAAGGTGTGAGAGTTTTGAATGAGTCCACAACAGAGATGCGGATGTCAAGGAGAGCTTGACGGGCGTAGACTAGAAGCCTACAGCAAGTTAGAGACACAGCAAACAACCAGAGAAGAAACCACGAGAGCAACAGACAGCAAGCCAAACACACAGGCACCATCTTGGTCATGATAACGTCT
>JAVALU010002071.1:0-27500 GCA_030770095.1 Gila robusta | reverse complement strand
ACATTATCATAGATAATCTAATTTTGGCACAGTATATGTAGGACTACGTTTGATAAACTTGTTTCATTAATGCTGAATGTCTGTTAATGTACCATACATTTGGTATCCCAATGATAGATGTAACTTTTTAATAAAAGTCTATTGTTGTGTAAGTCTATTGTTGTGTAAATCAAAAGTCTATTTTGATTCTAAGATATTCTGAGAGACGAATAAAATGGGCTAGTAAAATTCAGAAAAAGTGGGTCTTATCATTATATATTTGCTTTTCTAAGATGTGTTAATGCTCTGCAGCGGCGGTCTGCATGCCTCAAGTTCACTCATAGATGCTGCATCTAGCATTAATTAACCATTCAGAAACCATTTTTGAGCTTATTGGATATTAAACTAAAATTAGTTCACCTACTTGTGATTGCTTGGACTAGGCTACTGCTATTCTTATTCTGAACAAGTAATTAAATAAATGTACTATTTAATAGAGCTACACTTAAGTTTTTATAAAGCCTAGCACTCTATTAAATGTAGCCTAGTCATACTACACATTTTTTGCTAGTATGTTGAGAGCATACAAAAATCTCGCCCAAGTCAGGCAAAACAATTAACAGCCCAGAAAAATAAAGTAAGAGGTGCGAACGATGCATCGCTTTCACCTGCAGGAGAAACAAACACTTTAAACAAAATGAGATGAGATTAACACTTTAATCAGTAGGTGGCAGCAGAGGAGCATTTATTTTACAATTTCTACTTTCTAAATGAGCTATAAGTAGAAAAAAATTACTGACCCACAGAACAATTTGGATTCACTCTTTCCTTCATGACAAACAAAACTATTTTGTGAATAGATTATAATGAAAGCGAACAAAGAAGGCCTATGCTCTTTTTATTTAGCGACTGATGGAACTCCTGCGAAAACTCTTTTGATAATGAATAAATTGACTAGGCCTACACTCAAAACATGTAAAGGCTACCTGGAGCTTAGGCACTGCATTGGTTATAGCCTGAAATTGATATTTACTGTAAACTAATTCCTCTAATCTAATAGGAATATTGCTCCATGATAAAAAAGGATGTTGATTCAGGAACATTACTTGATGAAATCATGTTCACCCATTTACTAAATCCCTCTGCACATACTGTTTGCCTTCAGTGTCCTTTACAGTTTTTCTCAGTCACTTTGGTACATTTCTTGAATCACCCTTAAGATTTGCAAACCAGTAAAAGCATTTCTCAAAATAATTCATACTAGCAGTCCCACACAATGGATTTCCTGCAAAAGCCTGTAACTTGATCAAAATCCTTAGTTTATCTCTCAAAAGTGGTATTTATGTCAATGAACATATAGTGCCATCAGAATGAAAAGTACTTGTGTCATTGTTCACAAACAAGATAGTCAAAATGCTTAGTCATGTTGTCAATATAAAAGTGTACTCGTTCAGTATTTTCAGATTGAAACTAGGTTACGATTTATATAGTCTTGTCTTTTTCTTTATATCACAATGACATACATATACATCCATATACATGCATATATATATATATATATATATATAGAGAGAGAGAGAGAGAGAGAGAGAGAGAGAGAGATCCATGTGTGTGTGTTTGTTACATTGTCTCTATAAAGTATATTTACTGTATAATGTAAAATGAAAGTGGACTAATACAGTAAGTATACAGTATTACAGTACAGAAAACAATGTCTGATTAGATATTTGTTCTGTCTACAAACGTTTGAATAATTGAAGACACTGTTGTTCTCCTAACATTCGAATGTACCTTTTGATTCACTTCAGTCGTTGTAAGGTCATGATTGAGAACATGGTTCGCAAAAGTGTCCTTTATTTCATTAGAAACATCCACAATCCTGACCTCTTCCACCACACACCCTTACTCCTCCTCTTCTTCGCAGTTGTTGACCCTGTTTGTGTCCTTGTTGTTCTTCCATTATCTGAATGTGTAACACTGAGTTGTGCTCTGTCTATATGTTTGCCAAATGAAGCTTCATGAGATGCACCTCTGAGATATTTCAGAGAACTGGTTGATTTAATGCTTTACATTCCCCTTCATTAGTGAAATGCAAAATGTATAGCCAAGAAACTCTTGCTGTCATTAAAACATTAAAATGTAGCATGTCATGGGAACCAACAACAGCACATACATTTAGGCTATACCCATATTTCTATTTATAACACAGCCACTTTAAATTCACATAGCCTAATGTTTCACTTCTGGGTAACAGAAATAGTATATATACTGTATATTTTTAATATAATGAAAATTAATTGCCAACTGAGACACAAAGTTGAGGAAAAATACCAAGTAAAACACACATTTGTAAATATTTGTTTGAATGTTTCTGTAATGAGCAGTTTTTAGCAAAAAAAAAAAGAAAAGATTAATTAGAAAACCATTGTCTAAAAGGAGTAGGGTTGTGTCCAAGGCTGCATTTTTGAAAACAAAAAACATTAATATTGTGAAGTATTATTACACATTAATAGAACTGTTTTTTATTTGAATATATTTTTAAATGAATAGGTTGAACGTTAACCAGTAATCTCAATAGAACAGGGCCTTGGCGCCATCTACTGGCGATTTTACATATTTAGTAGTTTCATATTTATTTATTCTCCTTTCATTTCGGCATTTACAACTCGGTTTAAATGAGCTTGCTAGAAGTTAATAGAATGATTATTTATAACATAGAAATTCTGAATATAGTTAAGAAATGCATCCACTCTATAGAGCTTTTTATTATTGTAGCCTATAGACTATTTCCTATTCCCATGCATGCTCGTGCATAATTCATATTGTAAAATACATTCAAAGCTACTGTTAAGATTAGTTTTTTTTTATGTATCCAAACCTAAATAGAATTTTCTTAATATTATTCGAGGATGTTAAAGATATAGGCTAGGCCTGTTAAACAGCTATTAATGTGATTTTCTCTGCTGAAAATTCTTGCCCACAATGTTTGAACAGTGTCTCAAATAAGACAAGTCCATCATACAAGTAGCTGCATCAAAATGCGTGCGCTATTTTGAAATTAGCCAAGGCACGTTAAGTATTGCGTTCAGACGTGCAGACGTTCTCCACACGCACGTTAACACGTCTTTAAGCTTGGTTAGGAAAGAAATGACACAAAGCGAGCTCCATAAGTATCTTTTGAGGTGTAACTGTTTTATATAAATCTGTTAACTGTCAGATCGACTGTCAATCAAACTTCGGCGAAACTCTAAAATTAAACATTACAAATATTACAAATTACAAATATTATGTATGTGTTAAATAAGCCCAAATGTTTACAACGTTATTTTGTGTTGGTCCAGAGACTCCTAGTGCTGAATATACATACATGCTAGAACAACTTTGTATGATTTCCTCATAAGTATCTGTGGATATGTTGACAAGAAACAATGGCAAACAAAAAAATTAACATGATCATTTGTGAATTGTAAATTCATATTTACTATTTGGAATAAAAAGCTATACATAAGCAAGGTAAAAATCACTTATTGCTAATTAAATACAACTGAAGATCAGTGGGGAAAAATAATAATAATTAAAGCTGCAAGCAGCGATGAAGAGGGCCCTCGCACCCGTGCCGCCGCCACCCGGCGGTTTTAGGAAGACAGAGCACGGTGGGCAGTATGTAATGATAATAAATATAGGAGGACTATGTCAAAGGATTTGTATTTGCACACTTCCTGCTACCAGCAGGTGGCGCTATTGCTATAACCAAATATGAGCATGGTTATGTGTTCAGGACAGGACTCTTATCAAACATGTGAAGTTCGGGGCAGATCGGACATTGTATGCCTGAGTGACTGCAGGCTGTCTGTGGTTGCCTAGCAACATCGTAACTGCAAGCAATATTGATCTATATGACATATTCATGCACAAATCACCAAAAGGCTGAAGTTGGGTGTACATTTGTCAGGCCGCCAAGGGCACACCCTTCGACGAAAACTCAAGATCTTAACAATTTAACGTCGCAAAGGCCTTAAGATTACACTCACCAAATTTGAAGAGGATCCGATCAAAACTGTAGGAGGAGTTCGTTAAAGTACAACGTCTGGAAATGGCAAAAACTACAGAAAATCTGAGAGGAAATTCAAAATAGCTGACTTCCTGTTGTGTTTAGGGCTATGCTCCAAGAGACTTTTTTTGTAGGTATTGTGTCATTACATGTATGTACCGAATTTCACACCTGTACGTCAAACGTAGAGCCGGGGCAATAATGTAGGGGGCGCTATTGAGCCATTTTGCCCGGCACATTTGTCAGGCCGCCGAGAGCACACCCTTCGACGAAAACTCAAGATCTTCGCAATTTAACGTCGCAAAGGCCTTAAGATTACACTCACCAAATTTGAAGAGGATCAGATCAAAACTGTAGGAGGACAACATCGGGAAATTACGAAAAATGCACAAAATCTAGGAGGAAGTTCAAGATAGCTGACTTCCTGTTGTGTAACTTTTTTGTAGGTATTGGGTCATTACATGTATGTACCAAATTTCATACCTGTACGTGAAACGTAGAGCCAGGGCAAAATGTGGGGGCAATAATTTACAGAATTTGCCCCACCCAATTTTGAAAACCATATCACACGTAAATTTTCACCACTTCTGAAGCGTGTGCAAAGTTTCATGAGTTTTCGAGCATGTTTAGGCCCTCTAAAAAGCGATTCTTTTAAGAGAAGAATAATAATAATAAACAGAGCAAAAACAATAGGGTCCTCTCTCACCATCGGTGCTCGGGCCCTAATGAATAATGGCTCGTTTCCACTGAGCGGTACGGTACGGTACAGTTCGGTACGGTACGCAATTATTTGCGTTTCCACTGTCAAAAGTTGTGAATGGTACCAAAAAGCCGAACCGTACCGTACCACTTTTTGGGTACCCTTCCGTTGGGGTACCTAGCACAGTGGTACGGTACTAAAGGGTGGAGCTAGACTCACTGCAGAACGCTGATTGGTTGACAGAGTATCGTCACTTGCGCGTGCTACAAGGGGAATGACAACATAAGAAGCGCCATTTTTTAATATACAGTTGGAATATAATACTATGGTTATTCTTTCACGAAATGTAGTTTTAAGAGTTTTTGAGGCGAGAATGTAGTTGTTTAAAGCTCAAATCTGCGGTTTATTTATAATGATTTATGATAATTTGATCCATTCCAGGCGATCACCGGGCGCTCGGCGCTCATGTTCCCCGCCTGGAACAGCCTTTCCTCGGCTAGTCGTTCTGACGTTTGCCGCTGACTCCGTAGTGGCAATTCGTCTTGTGTATATCTAACGGGTGATCTTTGGTCTCGTGAATCGATAATTCGTTCCCTGGCCAATCGTTTTGGCTGAGGGCTAAGTGAAGTTTCATATATTTAGGCTATAACTTTTCCGTTGTAACGTTAACGTTAGACTAGCGCAGAATTTGTATATTTGACTGAATTGTTTGCTTTATTTCTTATTGTATAGCTTCTTTTAACGTTACCTTTTACTTATACTTTTATAATGGCTATTATTGATAAAAACTGAAATTTAACAAAAAGAGATGGGGTTGAGTTTTGTAATTTTATATTACAAGATTATCACTGTAATGTTGTTTATTGCAACATTTGTACAAATGCACATATTGCCTGGAATATGTTTAATATTTTTTTAAATTTAAACGAAAAGATGCAGGGTTGTGTTTTATATTTCGTTTTGTTATAAATAGGCTAACGTTAAACATGCAGTGAATAATATAATCAGGTCTATACATTGCCTGAACCACATTTGTGTGCCTATAATGTTTAAAATTTATTTAAATGAAAACGAAAAGAGGCAGAGTGGTGTTTTATAACATATTTCGTTTTATTGTTGCCTAAAATGTACATGCAGAGCGAGCTGAGTGACGCTTTCAAGAACGCGCTGTTCAATTTGGAGAATTACCGGACTCGCGTCCTCAGGAGTCCTTCTGCTGAGAACTTTACATACTTGGTATTGAGAAATGCCTAATGTCGGCGCTTGTCTTCTTGTGACAAACATGCCGAGAAGCAAGGACAAGATCTGCTGTATGCCATCCATTGGTGTTTACTTTGTCGCTTTCTTCTTCGCGCGAAAATGACGTTGATCGCTTCTTTCCGGCAAACACCACGCCTATCAAGTAGGGTACTGTTGGCGGTGGAAACGCTAGCTGGATCATGGTTTACTGACCCGACCCGAACCGAACCGTACTGTACCGTACCGTACTGCTCAGTGGAAACGAGCCATAAGTGTGTGAAATGTGCTGGAAACCCCCTTGCTGCAGACGTTCAGCAGACGCAGACGTCACGTGGCTCGTTCGGCACACGAACGAGTGATGTGGCAGACACAGACGTCACGTTCAGCAGACGCAGACGTCACGTTCGGCAGACGCAGATGTCACGTTCATTGAGACGAGTGTGTATGGCGCTTACTCCGTGCCAAAATCAAACATCCAACCGACCGACCGAACGTCTTGTACTTTTGAGCGTCTGACCGAGCGGGTGACCCACGTGACGACCTGACGTGACGTCAGCGTCTTGAAATTAGCAGTTTTTTAACCATGAAAGTATCCAAGCTGATGTGTAAAGACTATAAATGGACATGAAAGGCAATACATATAAATATTGTACCCCTAAAACAACACTAAAATATTTTTCCTGTGCATGTAAGGCTGTGTTTTACTTTCAAAGAGCAGAAATACTGTAGGCTAGCCTATATACAGACATTCAATCTTAATTTGACCAATATAATCATTTTAACTAGTTTTTATTGTTAATTCTATTGCCCAATGTACAATGTTCTCACAGTCCATAAAAAAACACTCCAAATTAATAAATGTAGCTTATATATTTGTTTACTTTTTGCAATAATCTTTAAAAAAAAAAAAAAAAAAATCCAGAAGGTTTTCATAAATATAAATATTAGATTATATCTTTGTGTGTGTGTGTGTGTGTGTGTGTGTGTGTGTGTGTGTGTGTGAAATGTACACACACACACACACACACACATTTATATTTTAAACTGTTGTGACCTGTGAATGTACAGTTTAAAAATTTTGCAGAACTTAAAAAAAGCTACTACAATTTATTGTAATATGAAATAATGTTACTGACAGTTTTATATAGCATAATTAAAATAAGATTTGCTGTTTATTTTTGTAAATGTTTTATTGATTTTTAATGTTACGTGTAACAAAATGCTTTCTCTGTATTAAGGTTTGACTGTAGTAATAATAATGCAAAAACATGTACACTTCAAATCAATTATTATTTTTTTTTTTTTTATAAATCTTGACAAAAAATATTATTTGAGAATAAAAAAATAAAAACATTCAAATCCACAGTTTAAAAGTAAGTAATTTTGTCCAAAATCTACTAGAGAATTCACAAGCCTCTCCAGAGAGCTATACAGGCATCTAGTGGTAGCACCATGAAATTACATGTTTTATTTTATTTTCTCTCAACAGATGGCGCTAATCTGATTAAAAAAATTGGATTTAAAAGGCCTAGTCTCTATATTAATCTGTAATACTGCATTAAGTGAAAAAAATATTTAAAAAAAAATAGAAATCAATTTTTTTGTATTATTTTTAATGGAATATTGTAAACTACTGCAATTTTTTTTAAAGTTGGCTGCCAAAAATATCAATATTGGGAGTAGTCATTACAGGTATGGTTTAAAGACACTTCAAGAAAATATTTATTTATTAGTTTGTTCAATATTAAAATAGTTCAACATAAACCTATACTTTGATGTTTAACATTACAATTCAGTCTTTACAGTGGACCTTACATTTAAGATAAAGACTTTCAATAGGCCCATGTTCTCAACTCTGAGCTTTATAGTCAGCTCTGGATGAGTTAATTGAGGTTATAAAATATAAACACATGTTCAGTTTTCATAGAAGCCAAGCTGATTTTGGTGTAAGGTCTTGAATGAAATAAAGAACATCAATTTTGTTTGCATTTACAGAGATATCTACTTGATCAAAGATATCCTCCTGAGATTCAGATATATCTGAGTAGGAATAAACATTTTCATATTTATCTGAGACCACAATTATTACATATATAAAATCTATTTGTCTGATATAAATGGTCAGTATATTTTATAGGCTACTATAGGCTTTTAATTCAAATCTATTTGATTTTTATAGGCTATTTAGGCATATACAAAAGCAGATTGTAGTTTTCGCTGCATTTGAAAGTTAAAGCGTATTTCCATGAAATATGAGACATTGTCTGTTCCTGAAACTTTAATGGGAGATGGACAATATGTGGAATATCTCGTGCTTTTCCGAATTAGCCGTCAAAAGCCGCTATATTTAACTTTATTAATACACCGCACATAACTTTCTAAATCAGCCATTGCAATAATCAAATGTGGACTAGTTAGAGGATACAATCGAAGCATACGACGTTAAACTAAGGTAAGAAAAACACAAACGTGCTACAACGTGTCTTCACACCTTAATGAAAAACCTTAATTACAAAGTAAAGTATATTCAATTCAGCTGATTATGTCTAAATGTAATATTAGAATATGTTTTTAATAAACCTTTCCACTTTAACATTTATGATGTTTATTTGTGAAAGATTATGGTAATTTAGTAATTTTATTAAGATTGAGTCAGTGTTGAGATCTCTATAAGTTCTTGAAATGAAAGATCATGCTTGATTAGATTGTTATATGTTTGATATTAATTTTTTATGCATGTTTTTAATCTATACAGTTTTCCTGAATTGCTAAAACACATTTCTTGGAACCATCACCAACTTTCTGAAAACCTTCAAACTACATTCAGAGAACATCTGACTCTTCTGTCAAAATCAAAAAATTTACTCAAAACCACTTTATCTCTGCTCAAAATCAAACAATGCTTTCAGATCATATACACACACACACACAGCTCAATATTATAATCCAAACAGAATCCAAAGTATGCAGTTACAGAAAAAAAGTAGTATTGCAACAAAGTAAAAACATTTAGCAGTTTTAAGTAAAAAACAGTAGTAAGGTGAATAAATTGTACACTGTATGCACTGCAAGTATTGTACTGAATATTGTAGTACGTAATAAATGTCTGTATATTCAGCACTTGCATAGTGTAAAAATACTGTAGTCCAACTCCAAAAACTCTAATTGAAAAGCATGTTACACTCAGAATCAAAATCAAAGCATCAATCATGTTGGGTCGGGCCTGATGACTTTGTCTACATCACAGGCATTGACCTTTATTTACAGTTTTTCACAATTGCTAAGACACATTTCTTAAAACCTTCACCCATTTTCTCACAACATTAAACGCATTCAAATGTTCAAACTAAACTCACAAAACCATTGACTCTTCTCTAAAAGTCAAACAATTGCTGTACTCAAAATCAAACAATGCTTTCAGATCATACACACAAGAGTCAATAAAAAAAATAATAATAATACATTTTGATTTGAAGTGTACACGTTTTTGCATTATTACTACAGTCAAACCTGAATACAGAGAAAGCATTTTGTTACACGTAACATTAAAATTCAATAAAACATTTACAAAAATAAACAGCAAATCTTTTATCACAGCTTAATCCATCTGGATCTGATCTCATATCAACCTCTTATTTCAGTCTCCTGACTCGGTTATGCTGTATGATAATAACAGCCCTACCAGTTCATTTGTGTATTATTGTGAATTTTAAAATTCAAAACAGAAAATTGTTTGGTCAAAAGTGACCGAAGAGCACCATGACATTATGGACTTTTTTGGACTTGTAGCATTTGTTGAAAAAGTAAATTAATTATTTTAATTATGCTATATAAAACTTTCAGTAACAATATTTCATATTACAATAAATTGTAGTAGCCTAGCATTTTTTAAGTTCTGCAAATATTTTAAACTGTAGATTCACAGGTCACAACAGTTTAAAATATAAATGTGTGTGTATATATATATCCACTTATATACTGTATATATATATATATATATATATATATATATATATATAAGTGGATATTCTATATAGGTATATCCATTTATATAGGCTATATGGTGTGTGTGTATCCACACATATATATAGGCCTATATTTTTTTTTTTCAAATATATAAATCTAATATTTATGAAAACCTTCTGGATCTGTTTTTTTTAAAGATTACTTTTTTTATATAAAAAGTAAAAAAAAAAAACATAATAGGCTACATTTATTAATTTGGAGTGTTTTAATGGGCTGTGAGAACATTGTACATTGGGCAATACAATTAACAATACAAATTGTACTGATAAACTTTATCATAATTATGACTTAGTATCTCATTATATTGAGCAGGCACGTGCAGATGGGGGGGCTTTGGGTGCTTGAGCTCCTGCCCTTTTGCCCCTTGGTGCCCAAAGTGCCCTTTTGTCAAAGCAAAATTTCCTCTCCTTTTTTTGTAATTAAAGGCCTTGTTGTGGATGCCTGCCTATGCCCAATTAAATATTAGTAAAATTAATGAATAATAATTTAGCCGTAAATAAAATGATCCACATCATGACCTTTCACCTGATGATGGCCTCATCTGACCGGCACGATTCATCACGCCGCAGCGCACGCGCATTTTTTAATTTCGCGCGCACTAGCAGAGGATATCCAACACCTCAGCGGCTAGTAAGTGGAGTTTCATTCTCAGCGAAGTGATTTTGATGTTTATTTACTTATTATTTTACAAGAACGACGTGAAGAGAGCATGCAGATATGTTGTTTATAACATCGTGTGTGTGTACCCTGTAGAAGTATAGCTTGCTGTTTTGAGGGAGAAAAGTTTCACAGGCGTCGAGGGGTCTGCTGGTCTTTTTATGTTATTTGACTAAACTATAATTATTATTACAGTATTTATTTTTTTTAAAACTTAGAGTGCCTTAAAAATACACTGGGTAAGGCTTATACTGATTATCTCATTCTCCGAATTATCATTTTATACAAAAAAAAAATTCAGAACAGGATTAAAATATAATTATATTTTAAATATGACTAGAGCCCGAAGCCATTTGTTTTGAGAATAATGGCTGGCTGATGAAGTTATTGGCTGGCTAGCCGGCTCAGCCAAAACCTAAATGGCTGCTGCAGACGCCAAACTTTTCATATCTGCAAATGTCTGAAGCTGCCACTTCATGTCTACAGATGTCTATGTTATACTGATTTACTAGATCTCAATATGTCCAAGCAATGCATGGCTTACACTATATTTCTACAAAATGCAATACAATGTAATAAAGAAAACACCAGATTTTACTTTCACAACGTATGTACATATTTATTTTGTAGTCTGTATGCTACTAATTCGCTGTTCAACTTAAGGCGAGACACTACGGGTGAATAGGGTAACATTTTTAACTAGCAGATATCACCATGAAACTTTCCCAGTTGATTACTTACATTAAGATGAGAAAAAAATGTATTACAAGTTTTCTTTAATTTAATGTTTAAATATGCAAATAAGGCAATATCTAATTAAATATGTGCTAATTTGCATATATTTTAAAAAACGAAATCTGAGTATTGGATAAAGCCAGGTTAAAAATATTTTTTTCATTGTGTTCACATACTAGATGGGAAAAAAATTACTGAGGGATTTATGGATATCTACTTTTGTTATCCTGTTAATCAGAATATAATAGTTTTCGCCATGTTTTTTGGAATAAAATGTTATATATATCAGGCTAAGAATAATATATTTACAAATCCCTGTAAATGTCTTCATAATATAACTAGGTACTACTGAAGTGGAGATTTCGGACTTGGAGTATGAGAGCACTGTTGCCAACTATTTTCAAAGGAAAGTAGCTAACGCCTTCCCTAAAAGTCGCTAAATGTCGCTAGATGACGTCATACGCTAATTAGCATATTCATGACGTCATCGCGTCGTACGTTAAGTCGTCATCGCGTGCCTGCCTAATGTGTTTTCTCTCTAAATTCATGCTCACATTCTGTATTTTAATATAATTTAATATAGCCAAATGTCCAATAAAGCTGTTCTCATTACCTATATTATTTTTGTCAGACAATAGAACAAGTAGGTATGATATAGTGAATGACTAAATTTGTTTATATGTGTAAAATTATCTGAATTGAGAGAGTTCGGGAACTGGATGAAAGCTCTGTGATAGTGAGTATTACAAAATAAGCACAAGAAAATAAAGGAAATTAAAATGGTCAAACAAAACTCTTTAAAAATTAAAACAAAAGAGAAGCAGATAAGTGACAAGTCCTTGGAAAAAAAAAAACTGGCGCGCGCTCAACACATGAACGTGCTGCTGCTCGTCTCAGCCATTCACTGAACAAGGTAGACGCAGTTAGAGAGAGTGACGGCAGGGAGAAAGCAAGAGCTCGCGCTCGCAGGACAGTAGGCTACTGGCAACATCTGGAGGTTACTGAGGTTTGTCTAAAAAGTCGCTAGATTTGTCGCTAGTCGCTTTTTAAAAAAAATGTCGCTAAAGGGGTCTGAAAAGTCGCTAAAAATAGCGACAAAGGCGCTAAGTTGGCAACACTGTATGAGAGAAAGGTCATTTTGAGAAAACGGGCTTTAAAGATTTATCATCAGCCAATGAGATCGCGCATTCAGTCTTTTTACTTTCACGATTGGTTGCTGATAAAAAGGAAATGACCATATTTGGATCCGACAGGATTGTACAGAAGAGAGAGAGCTTCCTAACGGTCACTTCAATGTACACTGAAGCATGCGTCGTGAATTAGCAATGTAGAAACGGTGGTTTGTTACTGCAGTAATATCACGTTCAGTGCTATAAATCTCTCCGTTCCAGAATATTTGGTTCATAACATCAATCTTTGATTCAGGTGTTTGTGCAACCGTGCCCTGAAGATTTAACAAAAGTCTGGGTAGGCCTAAGTTAAAAAAAAAGTAAGTAGGAATTAGGAAAGTATGTGAGAAGTGAGATCAAAATTACCTTGCTTGCTTCTTTCCGCCATTTCACCTCAGTGCGAGAAAAAAATGCATCGCTTCTTCTGTACGGAAAACGAGCAATTTTAATTGGTCGTCAATTCACTGTGAGTCTGTGTATCGTAGCAACGAGCACAAGACTGTGCTGTTATGAATCCAGTGGGAAAATAGATCTCGTGTATTGTTTATATATTTCGTGTGTGTATGTCTCTATGTGATAGAATTATTATTTGATGCAAATAATTCTAGCCGGCTCAGCCAAACTTTATCAGATGGCGGCTCAATTTGGCTTACGAAATTATTGGCTGGCGGCGGCTGAAATTCTAAATGGCGGCGCCTGGCGGCGGCTTTGAGATCTAAATATGACAAAAACATTTTTTTTGTACAACAGCAAAAGTAGTGTTTACAACAGCAAGACCACTATAGCCTGTACACTCAATAATATCTCTGGAAATAAATGTAAAAATATCAATGTCAGTATAAAATGAATAATATACCTGACCTGACACCAAAGTGCAGTGTGAAGGAGATGTGACAGAAAAGGCCTGAAATGTACTTTTGTGTGTGTTTGCCATCAAAATGGCCACAAATGCTGACATGGTATTAAATAAATCTACTGTACTGTACGAAACATGGGCCACTTTGATTTTACTATAATGTTTACTAAAGTTTTTACTATAACGGATGTTCTTAATTATTGTGTACAACAGAGAAGAAAAAGCCATCAGGTTGGGATAACTTAAGACACTTCAGTTTCTAATACCAGAGTTATTAATAGGTGGACAGAAAATATTTTTTAACTTTTAAACTTAAAATTAGGGCTGGGCGATATGGCAAATATATTATCACGATATTTTTTTTCCATATTGATTGATATCGATATTTGTTACGATATATTTAATTTAATATTGCTGCCCGTTTGAAAAGTATACTGATAATGATGCCTGAAGAAACCAGAAGGTTCAATAGTTGAACTGTATCAGTTTATTAACATAAATAAATAACAATGCAAACATGGCTTGGTTGAGAATATATTTTGTTATAAAAGAATATTGATAAATAACTTTTAGCAAACATGCTTTATCTGCCTTGACAAAACAATGCAAGTTAGCTTGCCTTGTAACTTATTATAAATAACTAACGTTAGCATGTTGGGCAAAACTTGTGGACGGACTAACATAAACATGGGCCCGCATTTTCATCCTCTCGGTGTGGTCGCTGGGATTATACCTTTTCAGGTGACCGAAAAGGTTTGTTGTGTTTCCCGTATTGGTTATCCCCGACCGACGGCATATTTTGCAGACAGTCTTTATTTGCGCGTCGTCGCTTTTCAGATATCCAAACCACTTCCATATAATTGACGTCTTGTTACCATTTTTGTCAACAATTTCCTCAGCTTTGGAAGATAGTGCGAGTTCACTTTCACCGTCGTTTTCGTGTTCGTCGTTTCCACTCATTTTTTCTTTACATTCACTTTCTTCACTGCCGGTAGCTCAAACAGTGCTCTGCTAGCAAATGCGCGTGTACTTAGCCGCACAAGCCAAAATCTGCGTTCTGACTGGCTGTTGTCCGTTTATTTCTGCTTTGTAATAGGCTGTTAGGTCTATCCATATCGAGTAAAACATGTCAAAAGTTTATCATCGTAGTCTACATAAATATTATCGCGATGCCATATCGAGATCGTTTTATCGCCCAGCCCTACTTAAAATTGTATTTTCTGTTCTGTTTCTTTTTCGAAACTGCATCACAGCATTTGCTGCCGTATCAATACAGAATCATCCATATCAACAATACGCGTATCAGCAAGGAATGCGTCACGACATGTTGCTGTATTGATATTTTGAGCACAGCTCAATTTAAAGCCTTGTTCCATGTGCCCCTTTTATACTTTGAGCACCTGCGCCTCCAAATGTCTCTGCACGGCCCTGATATTGAGAAACTTTCTTGTAATAATGAGAAACTTTCTCGTAATTATGACTTAACATCTCATAATAATGAGAAACTTTCTCGTAATAATGACAAACTTTCTCGTAATAATGACTTAACATCTCATAATAATGACAAACTTTCTCGTAATAATGACTTATTTTCTCACACTTCTACGCATGCGCAAAGCAGTGGAGCAGAAGGGAGCGACATCCGCTGGTCAAAGCCGTGTAAACGCATCACAGCAAACATGGCACGCACTGCAAAACAGTTGTTTTCATTAAAGTCAGTAGCCTATACGAAGTTCAATCTGTAGTATCATTAAATAACATCCATTAAAAATCAGCAGTAGTGTATCTTCCATACTTTTCCATGTGCACAAAAAGGTGCGAAAGTGGAAAGCAGAAGCAGGACGGTTACCATGGTAACAAAGGACGCCTGCTTGTGCACACCAATGGAAATTGTGTTACATGAACTTACAAAACTATAAGATTAAAGTTGGAATATTACATTTATTTGTTAAAGGGGTCATGAACTAGCTTTTTAAAAAATGTTATATTGTTGTCTGAGGTAAACTTATGACGTTCGCTTGGTTTTTACATTCAAAAACATCAAAATGAATAAGTAATAGGCTATTTTCTACCCTAGTTTTGAGCCTAGCTCAAAAACGCTCGGTTTTTATGGGCGTCTCGCATTGAAGACTTGGAAGTAAACGCCCACTGCTGTGAGTGGATAACAGTTTTGCATATTATAAGGAGTTTCAACTCACTCGTCAGTAACGATTAGACTGATACACATGTACACATAATTATTAGATATCAAACGATCTGTAACAATGCAATACTAGCCTATCAGATTATTATTATTTTTTAAATAAAAATTTTACTCACATAAGTGGTTTGCACCATTCCTGTCGGATCCAATATAGAAGGCACAGCACCGTTTTCTAATCTTAATCGGTCTGCAAATCCAGTCTCGACCTGTGTTAGCAGAGTAACTTATGCAGACAACAGGGTAGTTTCACATCAACCAGTCTCTTTCTGACTGGCGCACTTTATTTAAACAGACACATGTGCATTCATTCAGTCACTGATTAGGTCACATGACATACACTCTGCAATATGATTGCCTGGTTCAAAAAGAAAAAGAAAAAAAATCAAATATAAATGAGAGCACAATATTTATAAATCTCAACACCCCCACTTGCTCTCACATTTCTATTTCATCATTTCCAGTTCATCACTTCAATACAAGTACAAAATTCATACACCAAACATAAATGAGTTAAATTTCATTAACTTGAGCTTTGTTGCTGGTTTTGTTAGCACATCCGCAACCATATCATCAGTTGGACAGTATTCCAGATTAATTCTGCCCTCCTTTATCACAGATCTCACAAAATGAAATTTAATGTCCACATGTTTACACCTCTGTCTATACACAGGATTTTTTGCTAAAGCAATGGCACCCTGATTGTCCTCATATACTCTCGATTCATATTTCTGACCATCAATGTTTTCTAACAATTGCTGTAGAAATAAACACTCCTGTACAGTCGCAGCTAAAGCCATATACTCTGCTTCACAAGTCGACAGTGCAACAGTAGGCTGCCTTTTGGTCTTCCATGAGACCAGTGGACCATTTTTGTTTAGGCTAACACAGTAACCTTACTCCGTCTATGAGTTACATCAGCTGCCCAATTCGCGTCGCTGTATGCATGAATCAAGTTATCATTTTCACCTTTTTTGTAACACAGTTCTTTGTCTTGTGTCCCTTTTAAATATCTTAAAACATGCTTGACCGTGTTCCACTGTTCTGTGGTTGGTCTAGTAAAATACTGTGACAGTTTGCTCACTACAAAACTTAGGTCTGGTCTTGTGCATGTTGCCAGGTAGATTAAGCTACCTACTACCTCCCTGTATTTTCTAACATCACTCATTTCCTCTGCATCATCAGTGTAGTTTAGTTTCTGTTCACATGGAGTTACTCTTGACTTACAATTTTGCATGTCAAATCTCTCAAGTATTTTCCTAATATACTTATGTTGTGACATTTTAACACAACCAAAATCTTGCTCATAATCAATACCAAGGAAATGTGTTAATTTTCCCAAGTCCTTCATTTTAAATTTTGCATTGAGTGCCTCTTTTACATGATTAAGCACATACACATTGTTGGCTGCAATAATCAAGTCGTAAACCCATATGATTATAAAAACTTTCTCAGTTTCTGTAACCTTTGTGTAAACACAATGATCAGCTGGGTTTTGAACAAACTTAATTTCACAAAGATACTCATGCAACATTTGGTTCCAGTTCCTGCCCGACTGTTTAAGTCCATACAGTGATTTTTTCAATTTATACACCAGTTTTGTATTACCCTGAGCTTTTACCTCGTAACCCTCTGGCTGTTTCATATAAATGTCACACTCTATTGGCGCATGTAAATATGCAGTGGTCACATCCATTTGATGAAGAATCAAATTTTCCTGTACTGCCTTCTGTATCAACACTCTGATGCTTGTCATACTGGCAGTTGGAGAAAAAGTCTCATCATAGTTCACACCTCTCTCTTGACTGTAACCTTTGGCAACATATCGTGCTTTGTATTTGTCCGTTCCATCACTATTTTTCTTAATAGCGTAGACCCATTTACCCCCCACTAATTCTTTACCTTCAGGTAGACTGGTCAGGGTAAAAGTTGCACTTTCCTTTAATGACTTCATCTCTTCACTCATAGCCTTAACCCATTCATCTGCATTCACTGATGTTACTGCTTCTTTGTATGTCTGGGGTACATTACATACAAGTCTGTAACAATAATCAATGTCAGCTTCATCACCATCAAAACCACAAACATAATCACTTAAATAACCTGGCCTTTTCCTCTCTCTGGCAGGATTTCTCCCTTTTTCAGGTTTATGATCTATTTGTGTTTGGTTTTCGCACATTTCTGGCTCTTTTACTATGACCGGTTCCTGAGAACTCTGCAGATTAATTTCAGGACCTCCTCTTTTCGATTCTTTAAGATTATTCCTAACCCTAAAATCGTCAAAATCATCATCAATCGGTATCTCGTCCGCCTCAGCACTCATTCTGGGTAAAAACTCAACTAGTCTGCGCTTCTGTATTTTCCCGCTATCAGGATAGTAGATCATGTATGCTGGACTATTCTTGTCATATCCCACAAAAATGCCCTTTTCACATCTCGAGTTCAGCTTACTTTTCTCATGTTGATAAGCGTAACACGAAATACCAAACTTCTGGGGCCTCATGTACAAAGACTTGCGTTGAATTCATACTAAAACATTGCGTACGGACAAAGCTGTAAATGTGCGTACGCACAAACAAAAACAGATGTATGAATCTCTGCGTACGAAGGATCCCACGCATATTCTCTTTGTACATCCCAATTAACGTAAAATTGAGCGCACATGCACAAGCACAACGCCCCACCCGGTCTCCTCCCTTAATTATATAAATTTAAATATGTTAATGAGTCCACTTTGGCAAAAGAAAGGAGTAAGAAAATGGCTAAAGCAAGCGGCAAGAAGCGAAACTTTACAGAAAGTGAATTGGAGGTGCTACTATCGGAGGTAGAAACGAGAAAAAAAAATATTTGGAACTTTGTCCTCCGGAATTAATAACAAAAGGAAAAAATATGAGTGGGAGAGTTTGTCTGATGCCGTCAATGCGGTGGGATCTGAAAGTCGCACTGTAAATGACCTTAAAAAGAAATGGTCTGATATAAAGGTGGACGTTAAATGGAGAACTGCTGCGCACCGACAAAGTGTGGGCAGAACAGGCAGTGGTAAAGGGGTCGATGAACTTGCACCCTTTGAGCAGAGAGTTGCCTCAATTATGGGTGACACTTTACTCTCTGGAGTAGTATCCGCTGCTGTGGGAGACTCGGATTTACTACAGGACTGCCACGAAGGTAACCAATATTATCTGCACATTTATTGAATGGAAATGTTTCCGATTCACGTATGCAAATTCTTCATCAGATGGCGCCTTTATAGCAATGTGTGTGCAGTCGATCGCTCCGATTACATTAGGAAAACCGGCTATCGCTGCAAATTGCGTTTTAATGTTTGGCTGGTCAACTGCATCATATGGGAACTTTATATACCTGGTAGACATGCGGATGATCCCGACCCATACCGCTGGCATTGCGCGGCTCAAAGACGACTGGCTTATTCCTGAGCGGTCTGCCAGTTCCCTTTGGAAAGAAGCAGTTGCCAGGAAACCAAGTGTTGTCAGCACCTGCAAGGGAACGGGTATTGCGTGGCTCCTCGCTGTCTCTCTCTCTAGATTCGGACCCAACTCAACACAGAGCTCCAAGAGGATAGCCCTTGGAAATCTGAAACGGCTGATAAGCCAGTCATCATCCTGGGCCAGAAAATTATTGTGGTCCCTAAAAACTTGTTCTCTTCGGATTCTGCCATTAGCAATGTCCTCTAATAAGGCCAAAGCTGCCATTGCCATAGACTAAGGGTTGTATCAATTTGCATATGCTTTTATACGTTCTTACTTAATTGCATAGAATATTCCCATAAGGCTCGTGTGACAATGTAAATTATTTTATAAATTGCAAATTAATAGCAATGCTTCCCACAGGTGGTAGTGCGATAGACTTGTAGAACAATTCGTTGTGTAATGTTTGCAACTTTACTTCATTGCCTGTAAGAGTCGCCAACGGACAAAAACTATGATAAATGTACGTACGCCAGACATGAAATTGGCGTGGAGGAACGCACATTCTCACGTTGATTTAACTGTTAGTACATCCGACCGTGAGCGTGAAAGCTGGCGTACGCAGAGTTTTTGTGCGTACGCAAGATTGATACATGAGGCCCCTGCATTCTAGAAATGTTCGGTTGCCTGCTTGTTAACATGAAGTAAGCTGTCTGTTTAGTTCGGTTATTAAAACATCTGTTTCTCACTACAGCAGCAGTCTGGACTGCATAGGTCCACAATGTTTTTGGTAACCCACTTTCTATTAACATGCACCTAGCCATGTCAAATAAGGTTCTCCAGTTTCGTTCCGCAGTGCCGTTTTGGTGTGGAGAGTATGGTGCAGAGGTCTCATGTCTAATACTATTTCTACTCAATAATGCCTGGTACTCCTTTCCTGTGAACTCTGTCCCATTATCAGATCTGATACATTTAACTCTCCCATATGGAGCCATATCAGCAAGGAATTTCTCTGTGGCGATTGTTGTGTCACTCTTGTTTTTCAAAAAGTATACAAAAATAGCACTAGAATAATCATCTGTGAAAGATAATGCATATTTATGTCCGTCTTTGGACATCGGGTCTATAGGTCCTGCTAGATCAGTATGTACCATTTCTAGAGCTGCTTTGGCTCTCGCATCAGGTTTCTAGTCTCAATAAACTTGCCTTGTATGCAAATCTCACACGGTGGGGTAAGTTTGTCTGCTCTATTCTCAATTTGCATACCGTCCACAACATTCTCGAGCTTAATTACATCCCCATAGTTGCAATGACCTAATATCTCATGCCATGTCTGCAAGTCATAACATTTTCTACATTGGTCATCACACTCGTTGTCTATTGTGTGCAAATAGTACAGTTTATTGTGCACGTGTATGGGGAATTCAGTACCGTCTTTATGCAGCAGAACGTTCTTCCCTTCTCTGAAGATCACGGTCGCTCCGTTCGAGGTGGCTGCCTTCACAGAGAAGATGTCCTGTGGATATGTTGGGATGTACAGCGCGTTTCTTAGCGTTGTCTTGAAATGTCGTCCAGTGCTGTCCACTAAACATACTGCTGCGTCTCCTCTGCTCTTAGCGACTCCGTTGCACCTCGTGCCGTCAGCCAATTCCACACAGTGTGTGTCAGCTTGAAAACTGCTGTCAAACCACCGGAACTTTGTGATGTCTGTGATGATGTGTGAAGTTGCACCTGCATCCACCATTAGGCCTCTTCTCTCGTCCTCATGCCTCCACATCTCAGCGTCGCTTGCCCGAAAAACATATTCCTTGTCACCCGGCTCCTCGGACACTTTTCTTGCGTTATCCCGCGGTTTTCTCCGTCTGCAGGTTGCATCGCGATGAGTGGTATTTTTACATTGACTGCACCACTGTTTACGCCGGCATGTGCTCGCTTTATGGCCTTTTGTGCCACACCGGTAACAGATAATGTCAGCACTTGCAGCCGCACAGTCACCAAAAGTGACTTTCGTTCCAAGCTGTGCTCTTGCTTTCATCACGTTGTCCCCGGAAGTAGTTGTCCGCATATTTTCGATATCCTCATAACTTCGAAGTCTTGTTTTAAATTCGGCAAAAGTCATTTTAACATCACTCTGAGTAACATGGATAGTAAATGGCTTAAATGTCTCTGGAAGTCCTTTCAAAATCATTGCTGTCAAAAGTTCGTCACTCAGATTCTCACCTGCATTTCTCAAAGCAGTGATTGTAGTCTCAGCTCTGATGACATACTCCGTAACACTCTCACTCGGCAATTTCTGCAGTGAAGTTAGCTCTGTATACAAGCTTATTACCCGGGGCTTCCCTTTGCCAGCATAATATCCACGTAGAATCTCCAGCGCCGCACGTCCGTCATCTGCTGCTTCTCTCATGACCAGCGACAGGCTTTTGTCATCCAGGAACTGTATCAGCTCAGCATAGGCTTCGGCGTTTTTCGTCTCGTCTTCCTCATCTTTGACAGAAGGTTCATTTAAAATAGTCTCTTTTAGTCCTTGCAAACAAAGGTGACCCAAAAATTTCGTCTCCCATAGCTCATAATTTTTCTCATCACCGTCGAAGACAAGCCTTGACCAGCGGCTCGTCGATACCGCTGCTTTTGTCTTTCTGCTCATATCTGTAGCCCCATGTCTTTTCTGGGCCCATAACCTGTTAGCAGAGTAACTTATGCAGACAACAGGGTAGTTTCACATCAACCAGTCTCTTTCTGACTGGCGCACTTTATTTAAACAGACACATGTGCATTCATTCAGTCACTGATTAGGTCACATGACATACACTCTGCAATATGATTGCCTGGTTCAAAAAGAAAAAGAAAATAAATCAAATATAAATGAGAGCACAATATTTATAAATCTCAACAACCTGTGTCTTGTTTACAAAACAATCCTCAGTGAAATGAAGCGAACAAACGGACAATGTTTTACCCACATCAGCTGGAACGTCATTAAAAATAAAGTTTAACCAAACATTCCTATTGGAATCCAGAGGAAGCTTATGCAGCGACTGTCTTCTTCCACAACCAGGCACTGCACAATATTTTGTAAATGTCATGTTTATTGCTCGGTAGCTCGATCCGGTTTGTCATCACGAGGTAGGCCCATGTTATTTAGCTATGCGTGTAATGCGCGAATCGGTGGGCGGGGCTAAAGTAGCCGTGTTGAAGTAGGCGTTGATCTTCTTCAGCGGGGGTGGTGTTTTATCCTCTTTGACGTCATAGTTCCCCACTTTGAAAAACGAGTCGTTTGCTGAGCCTGGTGTCAATAAAAGCATTTATTGGACTAACAAGGACGTTTTCAGTTCTGAAACTTACAGGATATTCTTATAATATGATGACCTCTTAGATGTCAAAAGCTCAAGGAAAATTTGATTTCTCAGTTCATCACCCCTTTAAGTCTAAGTGTAACATTTTCCTAAAATATATGGGTATGTGTTAATATAACACGTATTTTGCGGATGCGTCTAGGATATTTGATGTGCAGGTTCATCTGGAAGATATCAATACAGAAATCACCATTAAGATGTTTATGACTTTGGGGACATTTACACATAAGTGGGCAGTGGAATGGGGGGAATCGCAAGGACGTGAAACGTGTTTTTAAAATTTTAGAACGCCGTGTCATGCGCGAGACGCTGCAAAAAACGCGAGCGCAACGTCCACCTAGTGCGCATTTGCCTAGAAAGCAATGAAAAAGTGCGTTCTGTTTGAACGGACCCTTATGCAAAAACATAACAGATTTGGAAATTTTGTTTGTACATAGATTTCCAGAAGAAGCGTTCTGTAACAGATTTGGAGAGGTGTGCTATCTATCATTCCTCCATCTATTTGAAATCCATGAATCACCCTTCTGTGTTGCTTGTTCATACACAAAAATACAAATGAATATCATCAGTTCACACACACACACACACACACACACTCATTGATGTGTTTTCTCTCCATCAGATTATCATCAGTTCACACACACACACACACACACACACACACACACACACACACACTCACTGTTGTGTTTTCTCTCCATCAGATTCCCATCAGTTCACACACACACACACACACACTGTTGTGTTTTCTCTCCATCAGATCATCATCAGTTCACACACACACACACTCACTGCTGTGTTTTCTGTCCATCAGATTATCATCTGTACACACACACACACACACACTCACTCACTGATGTGTTTTCTCTCCATCAGATTATCATCAGTTCACACACACACACACACACACTCACTCACTCACTGTTGTGTTTTCTCTCCATCAGATCATCATCAGTTCACACACACACACACACACACACACACACACACACACACACACTCACTCACTGATGTGTTTTCTCTCCATCAGATTATCATCAGTTCACACACACACACACACACACACACACACACACACACACACACTCACTCACTGATGTGTTTTCTCTCCATCAGATTATCATCAGTTCACACACACACACACACACACACTCATTGATGTGTTTTCTCTCCATCAGATTATCATCAGTTCACACACACACACACACACACACACACACACACACATACACACACTCACTGTTGTGTTTTCTCTCCATCAGATTCCCATCAGTTCACACACACACACACACACACTCACTGTTGTGTTTTCTCTCCATCAGATTATCATCAGTTCACACACACACACATACACTCATTGATGTGTTTTCTCTCTATCAGATTATCATCAGTTCACACACACACACACACACACACACACTCACTGTTGTGTTTTCTCTCCATCAGATTATCATCAGTTCACACACACACACACACACACACTAACTCACTGATGTGTTTTCTCTCCATCAGATTATCATCAGTTCACACACACACACACACACACACACACACTCACTCACTCACTCACTGATGTGTTTTCTCTCCATCAGATTATCATCAGTTCACACACACACACACACACACACACACACACACACACACACACACACACACACTCACTCACTGATGTGTTTTCTCTCCATCAGATTATCATCAGTTCACACACACACACACACACACACACACACTCACTCACTGATGTGTTTTCTCTCCATCAAAATATCATCAGTTCACACACACACACACACACTAACTCACTGATGTGTTTTCTCTCCATCAGATTATCATCAGTTCACACACACACACACACACACACACACACACACTCACTCACTCACTCACTGATGTGTTTTCTCTCCATCAGATTATCATCAGTTCACACACACACACACACACACACACACACACACACACTCACTCACTGTTGTGTTTTCTCTCCATCAGATCATCATCAGTTCACACACACACACACTCACTGCTGTGTTTTCTGTCCATCAGATTATCATCTGTACACACACACACACACACACTCACTCACTGATGTGTTTTCTCTCCATCAGATTATCATCAGTTCACACACACACACACACACACACTCACTCACTCACTGTTGTGTTTTCTCTCCATCAGATCATCATCAGTTCACACACAGACACACACACACACACACACACACACACACACACTCACTCACTGATGTGTTTTCTCTCCATCAGATTATCATCAGTTCACACACACACACACACACACACACACACACACACACACACACTCACTCACTGATGTGTTTTCTCTCCATCAGATTATCATCAGTTCACACACACACACACACACTCACTGTTGTGTTTTCTCTCCATCAGATCATCATCAGTTCACACACACACACACACACACACACACACACTCACTCACTGATGTGTTTTCTCTCCATCAGATTATCATCAGTTCACACACACACACACACACACACACACACACACACACACACACACACACACACACACACACACTCACTCACTGATGTGTTTTCTCTCCATCAGATTATCATCAGTTCACACACACACACACACACACACACACACACACTCACTGATGTGTTTTTTCTCCGTCAGATTGCCATCAGTTCACACACACACACACACACACTGTTGTGTTTTCTCTCCATCAGATTATCATCTGTACACACACACACACACACACACACACACACACACACTCACTCACTGCTGTGTTTTCTCTCCATCAGATTATCATCTGTACACACACACACACACACACACACACTCACTCACTGATGTGTTTTCTCTCCATCAGATTATCATCAGTTCACACACACACACACACACACACACACACACACACTCACTCACTCACTGCTGTGTTTTCTCTCCATCAGATTATCATCTGTACACACACACACACACACACACACACTCACTCACTGATGTGTTTTCTCTCCATCAAAATATCATCAGTTCACACACACACACACACACACACACTGTTGTGTTTTCTCTCCATCAGATCATCATCAGTTCACACACACACACACTCACTGCTGTGTTTTCTGTCCATCAGATTATCATCTGTACACACACACACACACACACTCACTCACTGATGTGTTTTCTCTCCATCAGATTATCATCAGTTCACACACACACACACACACACACTCACTCACTCACTGTTGTGTTTTCTCTCCATCAGATCATCATCAGTTCACACACACACACACACACACACACACACACACACACACACTCACTCACTGATGTGTTTTCTCTCCATCAGATTATCATCAGTTCACACACACACACACACACACACACACACACACACACACACACACACACACACTCACTCACTGATGTGTTTTCTCTCCATCAGATTATCATCAGTTCACACACACACACACACACACACACTCACTGTTGTGTTTTCTCTCCATCAGATCATCATCAGTTCACACACACACACACACACACACACACACACTCACTCACTGATGTGTTTTCTCTCCATCAGATTATCATCAGTTCACACACACACACACACACACACACACACACACACACACACACTCACTCACTGATGTGTTTTCTCTCCATCAGATTATCATCAGTTCACACACACACACACACACACACACACACTCACTGATGTGTTTTTTCTCCGTCAGATTGCCATCAGTTCACACACACACACACTCACTGCTGTGTTTTCTGTCCATCCGATTATCATCTGTACACACACACACACACACACACACACACACACTCACTCACTGCTGTGTTTTCTCTCCATCAGATTATCATCAGCTCACACACACACACACACACACACACACACACTCACTCACTGATGTGTTTTCTCTCCATCAGATTATCATCAGTTCACACACACACACACACACACACACACACACACTCACTGTTGTGTTTTCTCTGCATCAGATTATCATCAATTCACACACACACACACACACACACACACACACACACACACACTCACTCACTGATGTGTTTTCTCTCCATCAGATTATCATCAGTTCACACACACACACACACACACACACTCACTCACTGATGTGTTTTCTCTCCATCAGATTATCATCAGTTCACACACACACACACACACACACACACACACACACACTCACTCACTGATGTGTTTTCTCTCCATCAGATTATCATCAGTTCACACACACACACACACACACACACACACACACACACACTCACTCACTGATGTGTTTTCTCTCCATCAGATTATCATCAGTTCACACACACACACACACACACACACACACACACACACACACTCACTCACTGATGTGTTTTCTCTCCATCAGATTATCATCAGTTCACACACACACACACACACACACACACACACACACACACACACACACACACACACACACACACACACACACACTCACTCACTGATGTGTTTTCTCTCCATCAGATTATCATCAGTTCACACACACACACACACACACACACACACACACACACTCACTGTTGTGTTTTCTCTCCATCAGATTATCATCAGTTCACACACACACACACACACACACACACACACACACTCACTCACTGATGTGTTTTCTCTCCATCAGATTATCATCAGTTCACACACACACACACACACACACACACACACACACATACACGTCTATATTACTAACAGGGGACTATCGCTCTACACTGGCCAAGAGGGGACTAGTGTTTCTAGTCATTTTGAAGAACCAAAAATGACATACAAAATTTTCTTTTAAGGTCTTTTTTCATAATATAACTTTAAATATGCATTTTTTTATTTTTAAAAAAACATGCCAAGTGGGGACCTGAACGATGTCTACCTTACCAACAGAGGACTCCCATAGACTGCAATGGAACTGTGTGTGTGAAGAGTGAAGTCTGTCTTCATTATGTAACTTTATATATATATATATATAATGTTTATATATTAGATATGTAATATGTAATTATATAATGTTTACACAGGCATCAGACACACACACACACACGTCTATATTACTAGAAGAGCACTGTCGCTC